>OZ025242.1:4630820-5038320 GCA_964019155.1 Osedax fenrisi
GTGGTCGATATTAGTAAGTTTTCTATAATTAATTAATTGTGTGTTAATTTTTGGTTTTGGAATATTGATATTAAATATTATAGCAAAATGGTCTGTAATGAGATATTTAATATTAAGTACTTTTAGTATTTGTGTGGAATATATAGAAGTAAAAATTAAATCTAATGTATTACCTCCTATGTGTGTGGGCTTGTTTATGTGTTGATGTAGTGAGTGTGAGTCTGTAAGTGAGATTAGATTACTTGAAGGTGTATCATTTAAATTAACATGAAAATTAAAATCGCCTAGTAATATAGTATTATCTAATTGTGTAGTAGCTAATAAGTCATTGAGATCATTGAGAAAAGATATGTAATTATTTGATGGTGGTCGATATATAATAATAAAGCGTATAATTTTATTGGAGTGAATATTGAATATAGCTATGATACATTCAGATCCAGGTAGTATATATTTTGTAAAGCTGGTTAGTTTAAGAGATTTTTTATATAGAATACCTACACCGCCTCCTCTCCTTAATTCTTGACGTGGTATATGTTTGAAGTTATATATATTATTGGTAATCTGTGGAATGATATATTCAGAATATTCATTAAGCCAAGTTTCCGTTAGGGCAATTATATCATGATTAAATTCATGGTTAAAATCATTTAATAAATCAATGTTAGAGTGTATTGATCGTATATTAATTAAAGAACACGTAATATATTTATCGTAGTATAGTCATTTCGCGGTATCCGTAGAAGTAGTTTGTTCAGGTGAAATTGTACTTTTAAAAGCATTAGTAATATAATCATCATAGCTTTTCGTCCATGTATCGAGATTTGTAGTAGGTATAATGAGTGGTTCGTTGGACCAATTAATTTTACTAGTATTTTCTATACGAGTTCGTAGTTCATATGTATTAGAAATTCTATTTAAAACACATTTATAATTGGTAACATAATTGGATTTTATTGCATGATAAAGTATTTTACCGTGTCGTACTATTTTTATATCGAGTGATTTCCTCATGAATAAATTACTAAATTTTGTATCTTTTAGCCTACTAATTAACCTAGACTACTATTACTACTACTACTACTACTACTACTACTACTACTACTACTACTACTACTACTACTACTACTACTACTCCTACTACTACTACTACTACTACTACTACTACTACTACTACTACTACTACTACTACTACTACTACTACTACTACTACTACTACTACTACTACTACTACTACTACTACTACTACTACTACTACTCCTACTACTACTACTACTACTACTACTACTACTACTACTACTACTACTACTACTACTACTACTACTACTACTACTACTACTACTACTACTACTACTACTACTACTACTACTACTACTACTACTACTACTACTACTACTACTACTACTACTACTACTACTACTACTACTACTACTACTACTACTACTACTACTACTACTATTACTACTACTACTACTACTACTACTACTACTACTACTACTACTACTACTACTACTACTACTACTACTACTACTACTACTACTACTACTACTACTACTACTACTACTACTACTACTACTACTACTACTACTACTACTACTACTATTACTACTACTACTACTACTACTACTACTACTACTACTACTACTACTACTACTACTACTACTACTACTACTACTACTCCTACTACTACTACTACTACTACTACTACTACTACTACTACTACTACTACTACTACTACTACTACTACTACTACTACTACTACTACTACTACTACTACTACTACTACTACTACTACTACTACTACTACTACTACTACTACTACTACTACTACTACTACTACTACTACTACTACTACTACTACTACTACTACTACTACTACTACTACTACTACTACTACTACTACTACTACTACTACTACTACTATTACTACTACTACTACTACTACTACTACTACTACTACTACTACTACTACTACTACTACTACTACTACTACTACTACTACTACTACTACTACTACTACTACTACTACTACTACTACTACTACTACTACTACTACTACTACTACTACTACTACTACTACTACTACTACTACTACTACTACTACTACTACTACTACTACTACTACTACTACTACTACTACTACTACTACTACTACTACTACTACTACTACTACTACTACTACTACTACTACTACTACTACTACTAATACTACTACTACTACTACTACTACTACTACTACTACTACTACTACTACTACTACTACTACTACTACTACTACTACTACTACTACTACTAATACTACTACTACTACTACCACAACTTCCACCACCAGCACCATTACAATCACCTTAGCACCACAACCAGCACCACAACCAGCACCACCACAACCATTACCCAGGAGAATAAGACGATGTATCAGTTTATATTCCTGTTCGGAGGAGGTCTACTGGTGACCTTCGGGTCGCAGAGATTCGACCTCGCCGGTGCCGGAGCACTCGGATGTTTGACCTTGGCGTTCGTCGCCGCCTATGGATGGAGGTCGCAGATAGCGAAGGGCGAAGTGGTTAGTAACCTATGCTGATGTCGTATGGTATTAAAACAGCACCCCCTTTAGTTATGTAACTCCCCCCCCCCCCACCTCTTATCAGATGTTAACCACGCCCCTCGGCGCCGTAACACCCTTCAGTGATGTAAACCCCGCTAACAATGTCATATAAGCCACGCCTCTGTGTTATATAAGACACGCCTCTTCAGTGATTTTAAGCCCCGCCCCCCCCCCTTCTGTCAGATGAGCATAGTACCTATCATGAGTGTACTGTGGCTGTTCTTCCAGCCTCTTCTGTTCGGTCTCATCGGCGCAGAAATAGACATCATGAACGTCGACACCAATACCATAGGTTAGAGGTCATATATATATATATACATATATATGTGTATATGTGTATACCTACATATTATAATATCTTATTAATCGAGTAAATAAATTTATAGATTATAATTTTCACTTGCTCGCCTCTCCCCTGTGTTCTGTTCACACGAGTTCACATTTCTACGCTAGAACTTCGCTCAGTCGTAATAAATATATATATATATTTATGTGTATATGTATATAAATATTTGTATAGGTAATATATCCATATATATATATATTTATTTAATGTTTATTCATAAACTGACTATATAGTTTAGAGTGTGATTTGTAATTAGCCAATTTACATATAATTATAATTATTCATATATATATATATATATATATATATATGTAATTAATGAGTTATTTCTAATTTATCAACACCTTCGATACGTGTAAATCACATTAACTCGGTTAATCTAATTACGTCGTTGTACCCGTTAACCCCCCGCCTCATTAACCGCCCCCGCCCCCACTTCACCCCCCCCCTCACCTCCAACAGCTATGGGTGTGGCGGTGCTCTGTATCGGTATATTCTTCCGACTGATAGCCAGTTACCTAGCCGTGCTGGGAACTAACCTGAACCTCAAGGAGAGACTGTTCATCACGATTGCGTGGCTGCCTAAAGCTACTGTACAGGTAATACCGTGGTCACTGATGTCGCTAGTGCTATCTATTAATAAACCCCACCCCCCCCCCATCGATAGTGCTATCTATTAAGGTAATTAATACAAACACAAATAGTCAGATATCGGATCAATATCGTCGAATTTAAAAATCAGGCAGTTTAGGTGTGACGATATAAGGCAGGTAGACGCATGCCTTATGCTGGTGTTTATACATAAATTCCTATTAAATCTTTGATTCGCCCCATATCTAGTAAATGTTTTAAAACGAATAAAAACGGGCTGTTTTTATTGGTGTAGGTGCACCTTTGGTATCTCCCACCATTACCACTAGTTCTACTTATTAGTGACTCTATTTTTTTTAATATTTATAAGATTGAAACTATACATTATTCATATGTTATATAAATGTGTTCGCAAAAATTATAAATATCGTAAAACAAAATTAAAAAAAAATAAATTATTAATTTGTTTTTTTTTATGTACACTATAAAGATATTAAAGATAACTTTTAAATTTGATATCAATCGAATAACTTTTTTATAGTGCAATTTATTTACACTTTTTATATGTGTAAAAATGAGTGTAGAAAATGTTTAAAATTATTTACTTTTAATATACTATCACAATTACACATCATCAAACGTTATACCTACGAAGCGCGGTATCACATCGTTGACGATCCGGATTCGTCCCCTCACCTCCGCTAGTCCTACTTACTATTCACCCTCCTCCTTATACACCCCCACCCCCCCTCCCTCGTTACCTAGGCAGCCATCGGTTCCGTAGCGTTGGACACCGCTCGTAACAAGGGACTCTCGCCCGAGATACAGGAATACGGTCTCAAGGTCAGTGGCATAGCGTAGAGGTCGCGCGTCCGTAGAGGTCGCGTCACCGAGTCACCGCGAACTTAGGTGGATAGATAGATCAACAGTTTATTGAATTACTGGTTATATATAAAGAAAGATATAATTATTACTATAAATGGTTAAATACTTAGGTGGATAGATTGTGAGGTACGTAAATAACGAATACATTTCTATTTCTTCACGGTATGATATCGACGCGCTACCTGTAATGCCGTGTAGTAATCTAATTGTATCGCGCGATATAAAGAAATTCATTATTAATCGTAATTCTATTATATATATAAATATATTTAAATATATACATATATAAATAGGTCTCACGATATAAAGAAATTCATTATTAATCGTAATTCTATTATATATAAATATATACATAAATATATTTAAATATATACATATATAAATAGGTTTCACGCTAATGAGATACCTAAATACAAGTATTCGGTGTGAGATTGAACCCCCGCGCGTACACGTGTGTTAACCGTGCGTACCCGTCCAACAGGTACTGACCATAGCGGTGCTAGTGATCCTGATAACGGCCCCAATAGGGGCAATCGGTATCGCCCTCGCCGGACCTCGGCTGCTAGCGAAGACTGCGAAATCCATACACGATATCGACGTTCCGGCCGTGAATAACCCACGCGAAGAGGGAAGCGAAATCTCACCCCTTAGGAAGCACGATTCGTTGGAGGAAACCATGCATCATTCACAAGTGTAAACCGTGCATCATTCACAAGTGTAAACCGTGCATCATTCACAAGTGTAAATCGGTGCATTATTTTGTTACGTATTTATAATTTATACGCATATTTTTTATATTTTATTTAATAATAAAATAATATTTAATAATTGCTATTTTTTATGATTAAAGGTCTACATCAAGCTAATATTTATCATGTTTAATAGATGAGTCATCGATTGTGATCAATAAACAGCGGTTTTAATAACTTGATAAATTAAAAAAGAAAATAAACACTTATCAAATAATAATTTAGAATGTAGTCATAGGCTATGTATCTATACGCGTTAAGATTTTATATACAAAGTAAAATACAGCTATTAACAATGTAATTAATATAAATTAATTCTATATATGAGTCTTATTAAATATCAACAATTGATATTTAAAAGGAGAAGCATTTCACATCGCGTGACTCTATGTTTACTTTCAGTTGTTAACTTTTAAAAGATAGTAGAATTTCACCTTTTTTATAGATATCAAAATTGATAACATTTAAATAATATTATTTTATTAAAAGATATATTATATTATTAAAAGATATAAAATTATTATTTTTTATATGTTATAATTTATAACAAAAATGTACTAATCTTTTATAAATGTTCATACAAATATACATTATAACTTATAATGTATATTTATAAAATGTAATATATATATAAAAAATTATAACAAATTAGTACATTTTTATAGACATAGATAAATTAAAAATGCATTATGTTCAAATCCAAAAAAACAGGATTTTAATTTTTTTTAAATAATAATGATAGTGATAAACATGTATACAGAAAATATGAAGTACAAATATTTACAAATACTATATTTGTTATTAACATGTTTGTGAACGAAGATTAAAACTAAATGATTGTCAGTAAATGTACGTTAAAATTACTTTAATATATTATTAAAGTTTATTATATGTTGATCTGGTGCATAATTCATATAAGACTAAAGAAAACTTCTTTATATGCATTAAAGGAGCTTTAAAGGAGCTATTTTATTATATTCATAAATAATTATTTATTATATATATTATTCAAACTGTTTCTTTTAAAAATAAATTCATTTCATGTGTGTTTTATAAGTTAAATTTATTCTAAAAAAATATGTATCATCATTTTAAAGATATTATTTAAAATATCGCAAATACATTTTTTTATTTATTTATTTCTAAATGCTGATATGTTCTTGCTTCCTTTTAATTAATTTAAATAAAAATGTATTCCGAATAGCATAGTTTTTATTAATCTATACTGTATATGTTTATTGTTCTGTACTTATATATGACTAATAGCAATTATCATGACATATAATAATTGAATTGACTATCTATTTAAACACAAAAATAACGTTAAACATTCTTTATTATGTAAAAAAATATAAAAAAATAAAATATATATAAGAATAATAAATCAAATATTAATACTTGTATTAATTATTCACTCATTTCTACTATGAGCAGTATGTCTAGTAAATATTGTCGTCGCTTTAGATACAAAACGAATATAATAATGCTATATCCTTTAATTACACACACACCTCTGAACGCATAACCGTACCAGATACAGTTTACCTCTCTCAATGATCTCCTAATATAGACGGTACATTGTGTATATATATATATAGTATTTTATAAATAGATATTGCGTTACGTTGGATATAGTTAGTTTTTTTACAAACCATGAAAAAGGTGATATATATGTCGTACCTGATGATTTATCAGTGATGTTTATTTTTAAATGTTGGTTATTTCAATCTTGTACTTTTACGTATAGTTTAATAATAATGAGTGTTGCCTATATCGAGGACAGGCCATCTTCTAAGGCATATTTTGTGATATTGTTATTGGTTCGTTTGATTAATTGTATGGTATTACATTATGGTCCAGGTGTACACATTCGAATTTGATACAAAAATGAATTCAAAGCAATGTTTTTCAATAAATGATCAAATAAATCGATATATAAATAATATATAAATAAATCAATATGATCAAATAAAATATGAAAACAATATATTAAATTAATAATATAATTTAATATTTATTTTATTATCTTGAATGTCATAAACGACATAAATAATATAAAAAAGAATCATTCGATTCAAACCGAAATTATAAATAATTCGTATTTTTTAATAAAATATGTATATAGAATATGAAATTAAAAATATACTATAAATTATAAAATAAATATTTCTATTATTATTATAATAATTATATATTAATAATTATTTCTTAATTATATAATAAATAGCGAATAGGAAATGTAAACATTAATTTATTAACAGTATTGTAGTAGCTTAATAAAACATATATTATAGATGTCACTATTATATAATAGTTAGTCTATATATTCAGGACTATATTTATTATTAGTCACTAATAGTGACTCACTATACATATATTATATATATTGACATATCATATTTATTCTGATGACATTCAGCTTTATATAAAACTGCCTATTTACTTCAGCCCTGACTCTAATTCATCTCTTTCAAAGTTCATTAGTCATATTAACTTTTGACTACTAACAAATTGTCTTCTGTTAAATGAAACTAAGACTGATCTCTTCATTCTTATTAATATTTCTTATTCTCAATCCACATTTCCTCACCTGTCTGTAAATAATTCTTTAATTCAACCTTTCATTAAAAATCGTAGATTTATTTTTGATACTAATCTTAATTATAACAGGCATTAAGTAAATTGATCTAATTTACATATATATAAAATCCATTCTATTAGAAAATGTATAACTAACACATCTTGTTCTATTATTTGTAATCTCTTATTTATTCTCGTATTGACTACTGTATCTATCCTCTACTCTCTATAGAAGTAAGTATATATATACCTTCTATATCAATTACTAAAATTGATCGAATTATTCGTACTTCTATTAGACTTCCTTTTAACTTATTTTATTCTGATTATCCTACTACCTCTGTCTCTTCACTTCTTTCCTCATTTAAATGGTTAACTTTTAAAAATCGTTGCCTATTTAAACTTCTAAGCCTCACTCATAAACTATTACTTATGCACCAACCAATTTATCTTTACAACCTCTTAGATCCTATTAATCCTCTTTACTCACTTAGGTCTACTAGAGCCATATATAGATTCTAAATCTATAGATTTATAGTTTACAACTATAAATCTAAGTTTTGTAAACTATAAATCTATGGCTAGAGCTATTCGATTAAAAACATATACCTATAACAAAAAGAGATTTGGATATATATCTTTCAAATGTATGTCCCCTATAAAGTGGAACTCCATTCCAATCAATATAAGGAATATCCAAAACCACTGCACCTTTTAAACTAGATTAAACATATTGTTACTTCATAAGAATGCTATATAAAAGTAAATCATTACCTATTGTTATTTTATTATCGTTCTTTATCGTTTCTTGTTCTCGTTATGTTTATTATTATATTTATATATATTCATCAATAGCAAATGTATACAAATACATTGTCTACACAGTGTGAGTTTGACAATTTGAGATATGTTTTATATATCTAAGTGTTTAAATAAACCATTACAATTACATAGAGAATATTATGTTCAACATAGTGTGAATAATTTAATATATTCAATTATAATAATTATTATTGTATAATAATAATAATTCAATTAATATAATATTAAATATTGAAAATTATTATAATATAATATATATTGTGATAATAATTATATATATATATATATATATATAATAATTATTTATAGTTTCATATCATACTATCTCGGTTGAAATAACTACTGATTATTATTATCATAATAATTATGATAATAATTATATCTATATATCTATTCTATTAATTTCAAAAAATAACTATGCAGAAGAACATTAATATACATTGGACCAATTACCTGGAATAAGCTTGATAATATTTTAAAAAATATTTCAAATTATAAATTATTCAGGTAACGTATGTATACACATTTGTTATCTTCTTACTCAGTATACTTATAATCTAAATCTCATTTTTCTAATTTTATATCTTTTATCATGTCTTTTATCTAATATTGTATTATATACTAAGATCCACATTTTATTCTTATTTTAATTTATTGACGTTTATGTAAAAATTAAAAAAAAATTAATACTTTTGAGTGTTTTACTTTACAATATTTTATTTCCCCGACATTAATAATATTATTTTACTGAATTTTTGCATTTTATATTTGAATTTACTTTCATGTTTTCTTTCTTTTTAATTGACGTTTATATAAAAATAATAAAATTAAAAAAAACTGTTAGGTATTTCTTTTTTCTTTAGTATTTTCTTTAGTATTTTTTATTTCCCTCTGACTAATAATATTATTTGACTTTATTTTTAATTACATAAACATTTTGTATTGAATCTTTTTTCTTGTATACTTGATTATACTTCTTTGTTTTATTTCTCTTTATTGACACTTATATAAAAATTAGTAATTAAACTAACATTTCAGTTTGAACAAATATTTTACATTCTTTACATTATTATAAAGTATTACAAAAAAATTCCTAAAACTTATTTACTGAAAAAAAAAAAAAAAAAAAAAAAAAAATGTTACATACAGTTCTTACCATCTTTCTAGATATTCTTTTTGTTATGTTTTATTCAGTTTTATTCAGTTTTACTTCATTTTACTTCATTTTTTTCTTCTTTTATACTAATACATCTATATTTTTGTTTAGTGTATTATTTTATAGTACTTATTATTTATTTTAGTTATTTATTTATAAATAATTAAATGATGATTACATAATTTTATGGCAAGTTCAAACAATTTATATTATTTTTCTATTTTATTCATTGTATTGTATCTATATAAACAGGAAGTCATCTAATATTTTATAATATTTTATTTATTTAGTTTTTTTTTGAACTTGCTTTAAAATTAAGGGTAATTGTCTCGATAAGCTTTAGCTTCTACAAAAACCCTGGTGCAAACCTAAAAATCTGATAATAATAATAATAATAATAATAATAATAATCTATTTATAAGTTATAATTATTCAGTATTATAATTATAATATATTTAATATAATATTATAATATATATTATTATAATTATTTAATATAATATTATTATAATTATTTAATTATAATAATTATAATATTATATAATAATAATAATTATTATTATACTAAGTTACTTAGTAACTATTAGTTAAACTAAGTAATACTTAAAGTATATATAAAAAATGTATACAAAGTATCAAACTTAACCATACTGGATTTGCTTATACTGAGTATAATATATACTGAGTATAATATATATTATTATAATTATTTAATATAATATTATTATAATTATTTAATTATAATAATTATAATATTATATAATAATAATAATTATTATTATACTAAGTTACTTAGTAACTATTAGTTAAACTAAGTAATACTTAAAGTATATATAAAAAATGTATACAAAATATCAAACTTAACCATACCGGATTTGCTTATACTGAGTATACCTATATAATATAGTATATTATTTAATATTTAATAATATAATAATTATATTATATAGTATATTATTATAATAATTATATACAAAAATAGTATATTATAATTATTATAATAATAAAATAATTTTAAAAATTGTAGGACCTATACAAAATATCGAACGTTCGAATAATAAAGTACTTTATTATATACATCTATATAATATACTATATAGTTACTATAATAGTATATGTATTTATATTATATACTATATTAGTATATTGGTAGTATAATATTTAGTATATTATATATATATATATATTTATTATAATTGTAGCATTATTATTTAATTTACTGTATTACAATTGTATATATATATGAAGGGTGCGTGGCGCAATGGATAACGCGTCTGCCTACGGAGCAGAAGATTCCAGGTTCGAGTCCTGGCGTACTCAATTTTTTCAATAAAGAACACCCGTTTATATATTAATATAGAGATATCATAGATAATATCTTTCATAGATAAGGGAAAGTAACCTAATCCGTCACTTTAATAATAAATGGTCTTAACATTTTATGACTAATTATTTATTTTCAAAAATTATAATTTATTAATATTATATGATTATAATCAATCTATATATAGATATTATTGTGATTTTAAAATTGTATTTAATCTTTTAATTCCATAGATAACAGGGGTGTCCAACAGACACTCTGTGTTATAATACGGACTACATATATACTACTAGATAACCATATATTATTGATGAATCAATCAGACAAATTACAAATATATTATTTATAATTAATTTTATGAATAATTTAATTATTTAATAATTTATTTATTTTTATTATTTTTTTAATTAATAATACAATGTAAGTATCTAAATAATAACAATGTTAGATTTAGCTTTATTGGTGGTATTAATATTATAACGCACACGATTTTTATGAAAATCAGAATAGTTCATACGCTGCGCGATGATTGGTTATAGGGTTTAGACATCTAGAGTATCCTTATTAGAGACTTATATGACCTATAGATATATGCTTATAACTTAATGAATATTTTGATAACAAATATATAAATTATATATATAATTTTTAGAATGCTTTATTTGTTAATAATATATACACCCGGATATACACTATAGTGTTATATTTTATATCGATACATTTATATTCTTGAGAAAGTTGAATTTTTTTTCATAAATTTAAAAACGTAATAAAAAAATCGGTTTATTAGATATATCAGCAATATTTTGAATAATTAAAAAATACTTTTTTAGACTATTTATATTATTATGAATATTTAATTCATTAACATTTTTTGTGTAGGATTTATGGTTTCTGAGATACCTATAGTGTCCGTATTCGGTTACTAGTAAAACCATAGAGCTAGAGAGAAATATTTCTCTCTAGCTCTGTGAGTAAAAACATACAATTTCTATAGAATAAATTACAATAAATAACAATTTATAACATAAATGTATATGTATAATAGGCTATATATAAATTTAGTTATACATGTATATTCAGGTATACAGTGTATACTATACATACATATTATAAATACAATACAAAAAAAACAGATTGATTCAATGAATTCTGCTCACCTAGTTTTGTGTAGACCCATTATTTGCTATCTCTATATATATGTATACATACAATGGAATGCATTGTATACACATATGATATGCCCTTAGGTACCAAACAGGGCACTACCATTTTCACTATGTATATATATATATGTGTGTGTGTGTGTGTGTGTGTGTGTGGTATGCATAGATTTGTATTTTAGGTAAACTATAAATAAATTGTGGTAGGTGTAACATGTGTGTGTAAAATACAGGGAAAATGAGGGTCACTATAGTCACTTATAAGATTATTACTTAAATAAATGAATATAATCTGGGAGAAGTATAAATGCATATATCCTATAGGATCCTACACAGTAAAAACTAAACGTTCATTAGACACATTTGGAGTCTTATGAACTTAATAAATAAAATTTAATATTATAAAATTTAACCTAAACGTTCATGAAATATAGTTGTGTAATGAACGTTTATCAATGGTGTATAAACGTTCTTTAGACATTTCAGAGTCCAATGAACCTTTAATATTATAAAATTTAACATAAATGTTCATGAAATATAGATGTGTAATGAACGTTTATCAACGGTGTATAAACGTTCTTTAGACATTTGAATTCCAATGAACCTTTAATTAGATGTATTATTAAATACAGAAATATTTTTAAAAAATTCTTGCCAATAATATTAATTTTCGCCTAGATTATTTATATAAATATAGATACAATATCATATTTTAACTTTTCTTTATTTTGTTAAATTGATTTAATTTAGCACTAATGGAATTAAGTATCAATTATTATTGTATTTCTATATTTAAGTTGATATTATGATTTAATAAATAAAGTTACTATTTTAAAATCATAAATTCTTTAAGTATCTATGTTATTTTGATATCATCATAAATTCATTTATGTGCCAACTTAATAATAATAATCAACAATTATTATAATCATAATTATATTGATAATTAAGATAATATAAATTTGAAATAATGTTATAATGATTGATCAATATTAAACATTGTATTTAATATTACAAATATTATTAATGTTAAATTCATGTATTAAATATAACATATATGTAATTATATAATATATTGTAATATATAAGTCATTAAAATCAGAAATTGTTATAATGATTGAAGAAATTGGACAAAAGTAGTAGTAATTTAAAAATAATCAAAAAAAAATGTCTGATATATAGCCTAAAATAATAAATTATGATATTTATACATTTTATTATTATATATCATTAATGTAATTATATTGTAATTCGGCACTCCCTGTATGATAACTAGATGTAACTTTTGCTCCCCTAGTCTTTTTCTTGCGAGTTACACAAGCGACAGACAACCACTTCAAATCTGTTGAAGATGCATATAGTTTAATAATAGGTTATAACATCTGGCAAACTCTGTGCAAGTGTAATATAATAGAATATATGTATTGGCATTAGGCATTTATTGGGATTTACCTACCCTGTTAAAAATGATGGTTTTCTAGATTGATATTTACTGCAGAAAACCATCGAAAGGTTATTTAAAAAAAAAATGTATTTAAAACCCTCTAAATGGTATTCTGTGAAACCGACTGTATAAAACCCTCTAAATGGTATTCTAAATTTCTACGGTGTAAAACCATATAAATGGTATTCTACATATCTACTGTGGAAAACCCTCAACATGGTATTCTAAATTTCTACTGTGGAAAACCCTCTAAATAGTATTTTTAATTTCTACTGTGGAAAACCCTCTTCAAAACATATGGCATTCTATATATCTACTGTGTAAAACCTTCTAAATGGTATTCTACATATCTATTGTGTAAAACCCTCTATCTGGTATTATACATTTTTACTGTGTACAACCCAATAATAATAATAATAATTATATTATTATTATTAATATAATAAATAATATGTTATACACTTATTTTACACGACTTAAGTTGAACTTAAGTTCATAAATTAAGTTCAACTTAAGTTATTGATGTAAATATTATTATTAAGTTTATATAATTGTTTTATTATAGAAAAAATAAAATATTATACCTTTTAATTATTTTGAAATATTGATTTAATTTTTCTTTATGCAAATCAATTAATAATTATTATTTTAAATTAATATTTAAGTAAATATACTATTTTTAATAAATAAAATATTATTTTAAAAACTAAAATTATGTATGTAATCCTATATATTTTGATACATTATCATAATATAATTCAGGTGACTCGTGAACTACAATTTTAATCATAATTATATTGATAATATAAATGGAAATCATGTTGAACTAATTGCCCAATATTGAATATATAGCAATTGCATATTGATTAAATATTGTATTCAATATTAAAATGATTTTATTATTGAATTTAAGTTTTAAATCTAACTTAAATGAAATTATATAATATATAAGTTAATATTTTGCTACGATACTACGCTAAGATACTAATATTTATTTTACAATTAAAATTATGTTCAACTTATATCAACAGCTTAAGTTATTGATGTAAGTTGAATATTGAGATATTCTTAATTTCTACTGTGGAAAACCCTCTAAATTTTATTGTTAATTTCTACTGCAGAAAACTATATAAATGGTATTCTTAATTTCTACTGTGGAAAACACTCTAAATTGTATTCTTAATTTCTACTGCAGAAAACCATATAAATGGCATTCTTAATTTCTACTGCAGAAAACCATATAAATGGTATTCTTAATTTCTACTGCAGAAAACCATATAAATGGTATTCTTAATTTCTACTGTGGAAAACCATCTAAATGGTATTCTTAAATCCGATAATAGAAAACCCTTAATATGATATTCTAAAAATGTCCTGCAGAAAACCATAAAAAGGGTTCTATTATAAGCACACCTTAAATACCATTTATTTTACTGCAGAAAACCATTTACTTATTAAAGTGTACATCGTACTCGATATTCACTTTTATTTTCAATTGACTTTCATTCTTTTCTTTGTTCAAATAGCTTCAAGACTCCTGTAATGATAACTATGTTGGGTTACTAGTGGTAACACGTGGTGTGTATGTGTAGGTGGGTGTTATAGTTGGTGATTGTGTAGTGTTAATAAACGAGTTAAATATTTGTGGCCCTAAAAAGGACCGTGGCTCAAAAGAACCGTTGAAAAAGGTGAAAAAGTATACACATTATATGCATATGTATTTGTTGGTTTACTTTACAAGAAATAAATTTCTTAATAAATTGTTTTAATAAATCTTACAAATTCTAATAAAAGGGAACATCAAAAGAATCAACAATTTTCAGGAAAATAATCAGAAAAATGAGTTTAATAGTTTAGGACCAGCAGGACGACGAACGGAATGCCGGAGGACCAGCATAGCGAAGTATCCCTCAAAATATGTATACCTATTTATTTAAATCGGATATGAAATACAGAGGTCCAATATAGGTCCTATATATATATATATTTGAAATAATAATACAATTTAATATTTAGTAACATTACATATGTATTGAAATTGAATAATAAGTATGGATATTATATTATATATATCCAACTTAAAGTTATTAATTAAAAAGTAATTATAATTAATAAAAAATTATGTATATATATATTAGTATATATATATACCTCCAACTTATATTTATATATTAAAATGTAAATATAATTAATTTAAATAAATAGTAAATTAATTATATTTACCTTTTAATTATAATTAATAAAAAATTATGTATATATGTGTATATATTCATTCTAAAGAAAATTGTTTAAAATATGTCAAATATATTATAAATATATAAAATAATTAATACTATATTTATGTTTATGATAAGACATTATATTATTATAATTATCATTATGTATATGTATGAATACAAATATATATATATAAATATAGATTATAATAATTATAATAATTGATAAAAACCAGACTTATATACAAAAACTTCTATGAACAAGTTTAGTCACGATCGATTGCGAGTTCACCATAGTGACGACAAAGATGCAGAAGACTTAACTAAGTGATCCTGAAAGTGTAGAAGCTATAGAGAGGAGTGAGACAATCGCCAATTGAGAGACGATTGAATGACCGTAACATCACAGTCCTCGCAGAAAGGATCACAGTAATCGCTTTATATAGTAAATATCCGGGTAAATATAATAATCGTCATCCAATCATATTTGAATTGTAGATGTATACTTGTTGTAATCCGATTGGATAGATCCATTAGAATCAAAATGACCTATTGATACGACCAATCAGAAACGTATATAGGATTTAAACAATACAATATTTTTAGGCTGTGGTTTTTTAACGCTAAAACCATAGATTTGTATTTTACATGAACTATTAACTATAAATATATGACTAAAGATCACGCCACGGGTATTAACACGTGATGACCTTTATCTAATTAAATTCCGGATTCGGATTAAATTGAAATAATTGGAATATAGATTTATAGGGAAATATATTACGTGACACAGTGTGACAGGGGAATAATAGTCACTCCAAAACTTAAATTTATACCAGGGATTTATAGTTTACTAAAATACAAATATAGTATAATACTATACAAAAATACTAATATATTAATCTATGCATCAAAGTAACACCCAAAAAAACGACAATTTGACCCCATATCACTAAACCGAAATGTAATTTACACAGATAATGATGATTTTTAAAATTAATAAATGGAAATAACAAAAATTATAATTTTAAATTTATTAAATAAAAATTATCATTAACGTTCAATTATCATGCAAAACTGTAAGCTAGGATTCAAAGAAGAGACACATGCGTTTACTTTCAGTTATGTTTGGACATTGTTTTAAACAAATATCGTATTAATAAAGATTATCACCAGCAAATATGATAAATTGATATAACATATTTTTGAAAACCTGATTATAATAATCATTATAATAATTTAATATCCGATTATTTAATTACTTGCTTGTTGTAATTATTATAATAATGATTATTATAATAATTACAACAATCAAGTAATTAAATAATCGGATATTAAATTAATAATTATGATGCTGTTGGTATTATTATATTAATTGTTTGATTTAGACTGACATCGGCCCCCAATATGTCGCGTGACTAACCGAGAGTTAAAGTAAACAATGCGTGTAGGGTTTATATAATATCATATTAATATATAAACATACGGTATTATGATATTTATGTATATATAAAACACAAATTCACTACTCGGTGAATACTTTACTGAGAAATATAACGCCAGCCTCGAAATATTTATTTTAACTTTTGTAGACACGTGATTTATTGGGGGCAGATGTCAGTATTCAGCAATTGTTTGTATGTTTATATATTTTAAACCGTAATATAATTAATTTGTATTAATTATAAATTAAAATATAAAAATTATATAATTATAATAATTATTATTGGATTACTATTAAAAAGGAAGAGTTTGATGTTTTACACTTTGGGAAGTAATAAAGCAGAACAAAATAAACCAATTAAACCATTAATCCACAAATACCAATACATAATTATTATCATAACTCATAATAATTAAATTATTATGTTATTATATTATGATAATATATATACTATTAACTCGCATTTAAAATGTAACCTTTAACCCCAAACTCTCCTTTTTAATCACTCCCTATTTATTAAATAATTTAACAATTATATGCGAATCTAACGAAATATCGAGGGTGTGTATAAATAATGATATTATTACTACTATTATATTTTGAGTTATCAGAGTTATATCCGTAGATATTAAAAAAATAGAACCGCATTAAGGCTCTAAATGAATTATCTAGAATAAGACCGCCGATTATAATTCAGAGTTAAAGGTAAGCTGTATTTATATATGTCACTCAAATAAACTGTTACACACTACTTCATAATTAACAATATTTTAACCCAGTAACACATATGTATATATATAATAAACACATAGACTTGTGTATATATATATATATTTATATGGTACGTACATCGTACGGATTATATCATATCGGGTTACGATCAAAAAGAGCGAGTTGAGGGTTAAAGGTTAAATTTTAAATTTGAAATAAATTTGTATGGGCTCACTTTGGGATATAATGCAGCTAAAACAACCAAGCAGGACAAAACTAAACCAAATAACCCACAAATATCTATAAAAATATATATATATATATATATATATACTATTAACTCGTATTTCAAATGTAACCTTTAACCCTCAACTCGTGCTTTTTGATCGTCTCCCTAATATATTGATCAGAATATTTTAAATTATGCATTTTGCGTTAAAGATATATCGAGTGACATCTATAAGTACCTCCCATATTAAACTCTGAAATTTTAATCATAATAATCCGCGGCCTTCTTCGAGATTCATGCTCCAAATATCGAAAGAAGTGCTTCTAAATACATTTCTAAATTTCGTTCATAATTATTATTATTTATATATAATATAATATATTTTAAATATATATATTTTTTCGAGAAACTCAAGAATTTTTTAGAAATGTGTTTTTACATTTAAAAAATATCAACAATTTTAACTGTTACAGATTTTATAGACATATCTATGTACAAATACACATACAAATACACTGTCAAGTATAATAATTATGAAAATTAAATTTGGTGATCTATTTAGAACCTTATATTTCTTTATTTAGAAGGATATTAACTTAATATAATATTAAGAATCTAAATTAAGTTTCTAATTTAAATATCTGCTGCTATAACTCTAATTTCCATAATATTATATTATATTAAATATATAGATATTACTATTATATATTAATATAAGCGAAGCATTATACGATTATTCACTTCGCATGCGTAATGCTTTTAAATGTAACCAACTATAAATATTTAACTCATATAATTTTAATTTAATTGATATATAACTTATCTTATATTAATCATATGATTAATATGCTTATATTACTCACTTACTTATGTCGAGCTCTCGCTCGACTCTTCTTTGCCATTTCTCTCCAAACATCTCTGTCCAACATCATCGTCTTTATCTCATTTATATCGTCTAGTCCTATGTCTTCTCTTAGATTATCTACAAAAGTGATGGTTTTGCGACCTCTTCTTGCACTACCATTTGTCGGTTCCCAAAGGACAAGTTTATGAGCCATTTCATTGTCGTGTCTCATCAAATGACCTGCAAGTTTTAGTCTTCTTTCTTTTATTACTTCAGATATTCTTGAGAGTCCATTATATAGCGTTATGTTATTGATTTTATCTTTCCAGGATATGTTTAAAGCCATTCGGAGAAGTCTGGTGTAACATCCATCTATTCGTTTATTCATAGTTTTTGTAGTTGTCCATGTTTCAGCACCATATGTGTATATTGTTTCAATCGTAGCTCTGAATATTCTAACTTTAAGTGAGTCTCTTATGCTTGATTTCCATAATTTCTTCATCTTATTAGCGGCTGACCATGCTTATATTAATATATTATATATACCTACATTTATATATATATATATATATTTAGGTGTATCTATATAACTATATTTTAATTATTATTTAAAAAATAATTTGTCTTCCATTATTTTATAATTGACGATACTATGCCTGTTTCTATATTTTAGAACTTGCCACAAAATTAGCAGATCTAAATGAAGGAAATCCTTATTATATTTTATCACACACTTTATATATATATATATATATATATATATATATATATATTTAGTATTGATTAGGTACTGGTAGTAATTGTTGAAAATTTATTTCTAATTGTCCAAAGGATATACATATTACATGCATGTATATCAAGTTTATAGAATAATTATTGTTATAGAGATGGGATTTTATTCATAGTTTATTAGATAATTTATGTTACATGTATTGATATGTTGATATTGATATTTAAATATATATTATATATCTCATATTCATATTAATTATAGCCAGTAATGATTTTAATTATATAATATAATTTAATGGTGTAATTTATTTAGTTATTAAAATTTAAAATATTAGTAAATTTAATTATTTATTAATATAATTTAGTAATCTACATGTGAACAATTTTCATAATGGTTATATATTAAATAAATATCACATAATGTTATATTTATATTGATTTATTATTAATATCAACTATATATTATTGTCATTAAAAATAATAGCACTAATAATTAATATATGAAAATGTATATGAATTCATAAAAAATAGAGATTTATAACATAGATTTTTCTAAGGTAATATATTATACTGACACGTAATTTAATTTTGTATACAAAAAACCTACAGCGCCACCTATATTGGGTTAATTTTTAGGAACTATGTGTTGTTTATAATATAAATTTGTATCAAACTATATACTTTTAAAATGTAAAATAATATGTTTTTAATTATTATTTATATGATGAGAACTAACCCAACAAACAATTATTTAGAACTTTTGAGAACTTTTGAGAACTATAGTTCTAGAACTTTTAGGCTCCTTTTGTCCACAAAACTACCCAAAAGTTCTAGAACTATAGTTCTCAAAAGTTCTCAAAAGTTCCGAATAAATTATATTATTAATAATATTTATATTAATGCATTAATATACATGTATAATTTAAAATAATAAGTATTAGAAAACACAGCTTGTTTTCTATTATATACTATAATATACCTATACAAAACCTATTACTATTAATAATAATTTACCAATTCCCAGCTAACAGTAATAGCCTCATAAATACAACATAATAGCAGCATAATATACTTTTAAAATTAATAGCAGCATAATAATAGCATAATAGAATTTTAATGGCTACATAATAGCAGCCTAATAGCACAATGTAAACATTTTAGGCTATTATATATGCTATTAGGTTACTATTATGAGGCTATTACTGTTAGATGGGTAGGTAGAGTAGCAAAGTAATGTAGGTAGTACTCCAAGTCAAGATATCATATAACAATCTGGGAGACTTTCTTAGAAATACAAATCAAATTCGGTTATTTAAAAGAAAATTAGAGGTAAATGAATCATAGACCAAGAGAAGGATTATTTTAAGGCATTATTTATCATAGTGTAATAATTGGTTGATCAAATAATGGACCTGTACTAGGAAATCATGTATACAATCGTTACGTTATATAGAGTATACTCTTGTTATATATAATCTTGTTACACTTATTCCATTTCTACATTATTTATTTTATATTTTTTGTATTCTATTATAATGATGTTTATTTTATGATTTTATATTATTATTTATTGTTAATTTATATGTCATAAAGGTTTATTTAATAAACAATATAATATCAAAATAAAAAAGAATAATATTGTATTCAATATAATACAAATTATGTTAACATTGATAAGTTACATGCTTAGAATACGTGATAGCTACTGTAAACATTGATACAATATATAAGTAGTATACGTGAATACATTTATATAATAATAATAATTTCTAGTTGTATCTGTATCTGTATCTGTAAAATAATAGTAATTATAATATATTTATATATATATATATAATCGTACCTTTATCAAGTATTTTTCCTTTTTTAATTTCCATTATATCGCCTTCAACCCAGATGCAATTAATGTATACGGCTCCTCACACTTTCCTTGCTCCAATATATCTAAATACAATAACACATAATTAACCAAACCAGTATATTTATATATGCACCAAAGATTTTCCGAAGGAAAGATATAACACTTACGCGAAATCGTGTAATTCGAATTTGTATACAAAATACCCTAGTGCCACCTATAGCGGGTTACTTTTAGGAACTATGTGTTGTTTATAATGTAAATTCGTATTTAACTATACACTTTTAAAATGTTAAATAATATGCTTTAAATTAATTAATTTATATATATCATATTATTTAACATTTTAAAAGTGTATAGTTAAATACGAATTTACATTATAAACAACACATAGTTCCTAAAAGTAACCCGCTATAGGTGGCACTAGGGTATTTTGTATACAAATTCGAATTACACGATTTCGCAATATTAATATTTATATGATGAAAACTAAGTGTTATTTACTAATATATAACAAACAAATATGATATGTATGTTTTAAATGCTATAAGTATATATTTAGTGAGTAAAAGCTAATTTATATTGCATGTAATTTAATAGAGCAATGAAAACATTGTTGTATGCAAACAGAGCCGAACCTAAATCTATTTCAGTGATTTCAATACTACTGCTAGCAGCGGTTGGGGATATTACTAAATTATGTTGCATGCATAGGGAGTGTTATATCTTTGCTTCGCAAAATCTTTGTATGCACTATATATAACTAACAATTATATTAGCTAATATAATTATAACTAACCTAATTATATTTTAAATGTATTCCTATCTATTATATATATATATATTAATATATCTATTAAATATTACAGGAACTTCTACCTCTATGTGGTTATTGCAAAACTGGCTGGTTTAATGCAGGTTAATAGTATACAAACTATTATTTTAAATAATGTGTATAATTATATATATATATATATATAGAATTATTCATATATTAAATTAATTATATTAAATTATTATTAGTTAAATTTATATTAAAATAAAATTAATTAATTATATTAAAATTTAATATCAATAAAATAATTATATTATATTTAAATTTAATAATTTATATATATAATGTTATTTATATACATATATATTTTATATATAATATAATATATATATATTAATGTATCTATTAAATATTATAGGTACTTCAACCTTTGTGCAGTAAAAAGCTCGGATGGTTTAATGCCAGGTTAATAGTATACAAACTATTATTTTTTAAATAATGTATACAAATATATTTACTTAGCTTACTTTGCTTATTTCGGGATTGTTGTTTCCCAGACAGTAAAAGTTCTCCAAACATTACGATTCATCATAGCTACTCTCAGCTCGCTAGCCGGTATACCAGTATCACGCTCCAGAGTACTAATGTAGCTTTCTGAGGCCTTCCCCGTCTTCTAGTTCCATGAGTAAGTTCCCAAATAACTAGATCTGAAACAACTTCATCATCTCTATGTAGTCCATTAAACTGTAATCATCGACATTTGATCTTTCTAGATACTTTTTCGATAACCCCATAAAGGACCTTGTAATTTTCTGAGTCCAATGTACTAGTTTTACAATTTATTATCATTCGTAGATTCAAGTGTATGTGCCATAAAAATATACAGTATTATATAAATAATTATTCATATAATAAAGTATTCATAGTTCAATTTATGTTAAAATATCAATTCATTAATTATATATAATTGATGAAATGATATATAAAATTTAAATAACAATTCACTAAATTATATTAATTCATGAACATGAATATAATATAATTATCAATATCCCGATTTAGAAAGACCGGAATTTGTCCTTTTAATAAGCGGTCATTTAATGATGAATAATTTCTACAGAGTGCACCATAAGCTTACCGCATTGATGATATAGGATCAAATGTAAGGCTAATATATATATGAAGAATTCCACATTAGTAATTAATTCGCCTGACATACGAATTACAAGGTATAATAATTATATCATCATCGATATAGGTATATCATATTATTAGATTAATAACATTCACTATATTAATGTATTATATAAATAATTATATATATAATTTAATCTATATTCATATACAATATAATATATCTATTACATATTACAGGAACTTCAACATATATGCAGTTGGTGAAAAACTCGGCTGGGTTAATGCCAGGTTAATAGTATACAAACTATTATTGTAAAGATAATTTATACACATATATACAGTTTTATATAAAATATATAACACTCGCGCGAAATCATTTTATTCGATTATATAGAAAAAAACCAACAGCGCCACCTATATAGTGTCAATTTTCGCAACTATGTTGTGTTTATAATGTAAATTCGTATAATACTATATATTTTTGAAATGTAAAACAATATGCTTTAAAGTATTATTTATATGATGAAATAATTAATTTGAATGAATAGAACTAATAATTATTTAATATAAGTATGAATCAATTTATATAAAAAATTGTAGAAAATCCTAGAGATTAAAAAAAAACATAGATATAATATTATTTGTGTTATACAATTAACATTATTCTTAGGAACTATACACATTACACATATTCTGAAAATTTCATGATTGTAGATTAATTATAAATATTTCTGTTTTTTTGGTATTTTCATTTATTAAATATTACCAAAATGATTCTGCCAAATTTTTGTTTTCAAGTATTATCAATACCCATATATATATGTACACCATTTAACAGTTGAATCCATATTTAACAACATGTTTAAAATCACTCTTAGGGTGTATGGCGCAATGGATAACATATCTGCCTATGGAGCTAAAGATTCCAGGTTCGATCCCGGTGTACTCAGTTTTCAATTTTTAATAAACTACTTATATATATATATATATTATTTTAAACCCACCAGAATTAAATTTTAAAATGACACAGATTATTACAAACTCTCGATGATTTAATCTAATTATAAGCATAATTATAATTAAATCGTGGAGTATACTATAATTACATTTATTAATAAAGTTAACATCACTTAATTGTTAATTGCATAATATTATTTTATTGTGAAATTCACATTTTTTAGAACCGATCATATCAACATTTATTTATAATTTGAATTTAATATGAATAATTTGATTTATATAATGTGTTTATATGTATGTATATGTATGTATGTGTGTGTGTATGTATGTATATTTTATCATGTCATATATTTAATTATTATATATTTAATAGTATTTCACACATATGTAATATGGATCATTCTATTTATTTTAAATCTATAAATAATTTAATAATATATATCACATTTGTCGTATTAATAACAGTAAATTATTCCACAGAATCTCTGAGGTAAACGACATCGTTGACAAGTAGCGGCGACAGCTCCTATTACACATGTACCCACTGCTGTTTATAGGCTGTGATGTTCCTTAGGTTGCACAACCAGGTAGTAAACACTGCTCGCCACGCGAAGTGTTGAAACTCTCAACGTGACGGGTACTGGGTAGCAAAGTGCAGGTCTACCTACATCACATACCCAGCACCATAACACGATCGAGCGGAGCGAAACCTTCGATAAAGTTCTGTTCGATACAGTATCCTCCTGTGACGAAGCATATACTGACGTTACATTCCGCCATAACGACCTGAACGCTTACCTCCGAGTAAAGGTCGACACCGGCGCCAAGGACACCTCCTTCTCCTAAGTACATTCCGTAAGATATACCCCCGACAGATCGATGAACCGCAAGTTAAGTCAAGCACGACGATCCTAGTCCGAGAGTACCCAGCATGTTTTGCGCTTGTCGGTAACTTTAAGGGTTCATACAGAATCGTTGTTGATCCATGCATACAGCCCGTCGTGCATGCGCCCCACCGGTGCCCTGTCGCCCTACATGATGAGGTCAAGGCTATTCTCGAATCAATGGAGAATCTGTACTTAATCAAACGAGATCACGCTCCTACAGACTAGGTGTCAAGCCTCGTATAAAGTCAAAAGTCTAACGGCAATATACGAATCTACCTCGACCCAAAATATCTCAATACAGACATCAAAATACATCATTACGTAACACACACGCTAGAAGAAGTCGCATATACCACCTGAATGGAGCAACGGTCTTCTCAAAACTGGATTCCCACTCAGTCGACTGGTCAGTACACCTTGACCTGTCAACGAGCTACCCGATCATGTTTAACGGCCCAGATGTTATCGTTTCCTACGACTCCCATTCGGACTGAACTTCAGGCAGGATGTATCCCAAGAGGGTATGGACCGAATACTCGAGTATTGTCCTGAAACAATCGGAATCGCAGATAACTGAGGAGGAGTAGAGGACAGAGCAGGAACACGACTGCAATCTGCGCATGGAGACCGCCCGTCACTACGGTCTCGTATTCAACGAGGGTAAGTGCTCGATCAAAACATCCAGCCTAACATTGTTCTGCCTCCTTTTCGACAAGGACGGATTCCATCCAGACTCTGGTCACGTGTAAGCCATTAACAAATGCCCTCTACAAATTCATCGCAAACCCTACGCGAATTCATAGGCGTCGCCACCTACATGGCTCCCTTTACGAATAATCTGGCACACTAAAAGATACCCCTCATAGACCCACTGAAGCAGGTTATTTCCCACGAAAGAGTATACAAAAAAATAAAATAATGATTCTGCACCCAAACGACCTCGGCCTATTGACCCTACAAGTCGGTCAATCATTGACCGATTCAAGACACTCTTCGCAGACGACGGTATTCCTGCCCTTCTCACCAGCGACAGCATTGGTCACTACACCTCACACGCATTCAAGCTACATGGCCCGCACAATGGCCACATATCACCACTACCACCTACAAAGTATCGCCGTGCGGAACGAATTATACAGATGCTGAAGAAAACCTGCGACCTCCAGATGTATGTCCTTCTCCTCCGTTCTACCTCGGTCATCGGTACCAAGCTAAGCCCCGCAGAGTTACCGTAAGGTCGTAAGATTTACAATAGGCTATCTAGTATATATCAAAAGCACCCGACCATGACAGAACCCTCGCCAACAATCAGGCCAGCGTAATCAACAATGACCGATACATAATCTCTAAAACACTCGATCCACTCCCTAACGAAACCAATGTCCGATATAGAGATGCGATATCCCATACCTGAAACCGGCCTCCGTATCATATAAACTATTTAAGTCTCGAAGCTACACACCGTGCACTGCTGACGGTTCAGCTATACGCCTCAATCGCCTCACCCCTGACACCCTCGAGTTCAGCGACAACTATGTCGACTAATTAGTCGCTGACCATCTCGACGGCCCCTCCATCAATCATCACATGTGTCCTGCCTGCTAGAACGCCTCGTCATTTGTAATTCCGTATAAGCATCTTTTCTTACCGTTTATCTAAGTGGACGGGATGTTACATAACGATTTTTCAATTACATTATATATATATATATATGTGTCACTATACAATTAACTACTAATTAGCCACGCCCACACGGGAAACTCTATATATGTATTAGACCGACTTGTGAGATCGCTTCGGTTAGATCTGTGTGCCTCACTATATACCGTGTAGTTATATTTTATATTGTATTGTCCGGGGCCCCTCACAGTTATTTATAACATGTTTACGTCTATGACTTCTCGAGGGGTCCATTTGTATCCGCTATTTGTATCGTATTTAATATATATAAATGATATTTCAATAAATAAATATTATTATTATTAAATACTGAATAATCTGTAATCTCGGACTCGTTATTTTCTCTTTAAGGAAATACATGCCCTTAATACAGGGTCAATAACATAGCACTACCTACCCAAGTTCAGATGAAAATATACTACTTTTATACATAGACGATGCTGCAATATAGATAATGGACTATCGTGATATCTATAGAGTTAACGTGTATGATTAGATGTTGTCATCGTATCGAGTATGAGGTTTGTCATCGTAGTATACACCCGATATGTACCTAGTATACACCCGATTATGATTATATAATAGTTTATTACAATAGTTCCATCGCAAATCATATAATATACGACATGTCCATCTAAATAAAGATTAATTTATTTAATTTACAATTAGAAATTTACTAATTTAACAAATTATATAATATAACATCTAGAAAACTCAGTATAAGTGTAATATAATCAGGGTTCGAAAAAAATCAAAAAAATCCGCTTTATTTGATGTTAATGCAAATAATATTTAAATTGTAAAATAATATAATAAATAAGGTTTAATTAATTATAAAAATTGAATAAATCATGTTTCTACCGCTAATAGACAAAATTATATATAAATATTAATTAATATAATTTTAAGTTAAAGATATATAAATAATATTATATTATAATAAATATGTGATATTGTGTATGTCTTGAATTATCTAAATTAGTGTATACATTATATTATATGCTTTGCATAATTATTATTTAATTAATAGTGTTTTTATATTATACTGACTACTTTATTATCTAGAATGATATTTAAATAATTATGCTAAAATTATTAATACAAGAAATCAAATAAAAACTTTATGATTATTATTTAAATAAATTACTTTATATTAAAATAATTGTACATAAATACAAGCTTTGCAGCTTTATTAACTCTGAGTCTATTTCTTAATTTTGAATACACCAATATTTTTTAAATTTTACATTTAAAAAAATAAAATTATATCTTTCTCCAATAATGTCTATGATATACATAATTATTATTTATTTAACATTATATAGTTTTCTTTTGATGTTTATGAATCATAATATATGATATATATATATATATATATATAATTCTCATTTATTTAAATATTAATGATATAATAGCCTTCTATAGGGATATAGGAGAATAGGCCATCAAGAATATAATTATTATATTATAAAAATCATGATCTAATAATTATATAATATATTTTGAGAAATATTGATTTAAATCAAAAAAATATGATTTTTTTAGGCTGATTTAAATTGTGATTTAAATCATTCGAACCCTGAATATAATAGAATATATTTATTGGGCATTGCATCGTAATCGATATTCACTTTTATTTTCAATTGACTTTCATTCTTTTCTTTGTTCAAATAGCTTCAAGACTCCTGTAATGATAACTATGTTGGGTTACTAGTGGTAACACGTGGTGTGTGTGTGTAGGTGGGTGTTATAGTTGGTGATTGTGTAGTGTTAATAAACGAGTTAAATATTTGTGGCCCTAAAAAGGACCGTGGCTCAAAAGAACCGTTGAAAAAGGTGAAAAAGTATACACATTATATGCATATGTATTTGTTGGTTTACTTTACAAGAAATAAATTTCTTAATAAATTGTTTTAATAAATCTTACAAATTCTAATAAAAGGGAACATCAAAAGAATCAACAATTTTCAGGAAAATAATCAGAAAAATGAGTTTAATAGTTTAGGACCAGCAGGACGACGAACGGAATGCCGGAGGACCAGCATAGCGAAGTATCCCTCAAAATATGTATACCTATTTATTTAAATCGGATATGAAATACAGAGGTCCAATATAGGTCCTATATATATATATATATATATTTGAAATAATAATACAATTTAATATTTAGTAACATTACATATGTATTGAAATTGAATAATAAGTATGGATATTATATTATATATATCCAACTTAAAGTTATTAATTAAAAAGTAATTATAATTAATAAAAAATTATGTATATATATATTAGTATATATATACCTCCATATATATAACTTATATTTATATATTAAAATGTAAATATAATTAATTTAAATAAATAGTAAATTAATTTTATTTACCTTTTAATTATAATTAATAAAAAATTATGTATATATATGTGTATATATTCATTCTAAAGAAAATTGTTTAAAATATGTCAAATATATTATAAATATATAAAATAATTAATACTATATTTATGTTTATGATAAGACATTATATTATTATAATTATCATTATGTATATGTATGAATACAAATATATATATATAAATATAGATTATAATAATTATAATAATTGATAAAAACCAGACTTATATACAAAAACTTCTATGAACAAGTTTAGTCACGATCGATTGCGAGTTCACCATAGTGACGACAAATATGCAGAAGACTTAACTAAGTGATCCTGAAAGTGTAGAAGCTATAGAGAGGAGTGAGACAATCGCCAATTGAGAGACGATTGAATGACCGTAACATCACAGTCCTCGCAGAAAGGATCACAGTAATCGCTTTATATAGTAAATATCCGGGTAAATATAATAATCGTCATCCAATCATATTTGAATTGTAGATGTATACTTGTTGTAATCCGATTGGATAGATCCATTAGAATCAAAATGACCTATTGATACGACCAATCAGAAACGTATATAGGATTTAAACAATACAATATTTTTAGGCTGTGGTTTTTTAACGCTAAAACCATAGATTTGTATTTTACATGAACTATTAACTATAAATATATGACTAAAGATCACGCCACGGGTATTAACACGTGATAACCTTTATCTAATTAAATTCCGGATTCGGATAAATTGAAATAATTGGAATATAGATTTCATAGGGAAATATATTACGTGACACAGTGTGACAGGGGAATAATAGTCACTCCAAAACTTAAATTTATACCAGGGATTTATAGTTTACTAAAATACAAATATAGTATAATACTATACAAAAATACTAATATATTAATCTATGCATCAAAGTAACACCCAAAAAAACGACAATTTGACCCCATATCACTAAACCGAAATGTAATTTACACAGATAATGATGATTTTTAAAATTAATAAATGGAAATAACAAAAATTATAATTTTAAATTTATTAAATAAAAATTATCATTAACGTTCAATTATCATGCAAAACTGTAAGCTAGGATTCAAAGAAGAGACACATGCGTTTACTTTCAGTTATGTTTGGACATTGTTTTAAACAAATATCGTATTAATAAATATTATCACCAGCAAATATGATAAATTGATATAACATATTTTTGAAAACCTGATTATAATAATCATTATAATAATTTAATATCCGATTATTTAATTACTTGCTTGTTGTAATTATTATAATAATGATTATTATAATAATTACAACAATCAAGTAATTAAATAATCGGATATTAAATTAATAATTATGATGCTGTTGGTATTATTATATTAATTGTTTGATTTAGACTGACATCGGCCCCCAATATGTCACGTGACTAACCGAGAGTTAAAGTAAACAATGCGTGTAGGGTTTATATAATATCATATTAATATATAAACATACGGTATTATGATATTTATGTATATATAAAACACAAATTCACTACTCGGTGAATACTTTACTGAGAAATATAACGCCAGCCTCGAAATATTTATTTTAACTTTTGTAGACACGTGATTTATTGGGGGCAGATGTCAGTATTCAGCAATTGTTTGTATGTTTATATATTTTAAACCGTAATATAATTAATTTTTATTAAATTAAAATATAAAAATTATATAATTATAATAATTATTATTGGATTACTATTAAAAAGGAAGAGTTTGATGTTTTACACTTTGGGAAGTAATAAAGCAGAACAAAATAAACCAATTAAACCATTAATCCACAAATACCAATACATAATTATTATCATAACTCATAATAATTAAATTATTATGTTATTATATTATGATAATATATATACTATTAACTCGCATTTAAAATGTAACCTTTAACCCCAAACTCTCCTTTTTAATCACTCCCTATTTATTAAATAATTTAACAATTATATGCGAATCTAACGAAATATCGAGGGTGTGTATAAATAATGATATTATTACTACTATTATATTTTGAGTTATCAGAGTTATATCCGTAGATATTAAAAAAATAGAACCGCATTAAGGCTCTAAATGAATTATCTAGAATAAGACCGCCGATTATAATTCAGAGTTAAAGGTAAGCTGTATTTATATATGTCACTCAAATAAACTGTTACACACTACTTCATAATTAACAATATTTTAACCCAGTAACACATATGTATATATATAATAAACACATAGACTTGTGTATATATATATATATTTATATGGTACGTACATCGTACGGATTATATCATATCGGGTTACGATCAAAAAGAGCGAGTTGAGGGTTAAAGGTTAAATTTTAAATTTGAAATAAATTTGTATGGGCTCACTTTGGGATATAATGCAGCTAAAAACAACCAAGCAGGACAAAACTAAACCAAATAACCCACAAATATCTATAAAAAAATATATATATATATATATATACTATTAACTCGTATTTCAAATGTAACCTTTAACCCTCAACTCGTCCTTTTTGATCGTCTCCCTAATATATTGATCAGAATATTTTAAATTATGCATTTTGCGTTAAAGATATATCGAGTGACATCTATAAGTACCTCCCATATTAAACTCTGAAATTTTAATCATAATAATCCGCGGCCTTCTTCGAGATTCATGCTCCAAATATCGAAAGAAGTGCTTCTAAATACATTTCTAAATTTCGTTCATAATTATTATTATTTATATATAATATAATATATTTTAAATATATATATTTTTTCGAGAAACTCAAGAATTTTTTAGAAATGTGTTTTTACATTTAAAAAATATCAACAATTTTAACTGTTACAGATTTTATAGACATATCTATGTACAAATACACATACAAATACACTGTCAAGTATAATAATTATGAAAATTAAATTTGGTGATCTATTTAGAACCTTATATTTCTTTATTTAGAAGGATATTAACTTAATATAATATTAAGAATCTAAATTAAGTTTCTAATTTAAATATCTGCTGCTATAACTCTGATTTCCATAATATTATATTATATTAAATATATAGATATTACTATTATATATTAATGTAAGCGAAGCATTATACGATTATTCACTTCGCATGCGTAATGCTTTTAAATGTAACCAACTATAAATATTTAACTCATATAATTTGAATTTAATTGATATATAACTTATCTTATATTAATCATATGATTAATATGCTTATATTACTCACTTACTTATGTCGAGCTCTCGCTCGACTCTTCTTTGCCTTTTCTCTCCAAACATCTCTGTCCAACATCATCGTCTTTATCTCATTTATATCGTCTAGTCCTATGTCTTCTCTTAGATTATCTACAAAAGTGATGGTTTTGCGACCTCTTCTTGCACTACCATTTGTCGGTTCCCAAAGGACAAGTTTATGAGCCATTTCATTGTCGTGTCTCATCAAATGACCTGCAAGTTTTAGTCTTCTTTCTTTTATTACTTCAGATATTCTTGAGAGTCCATTATATAGCGTTATGTTATTGATTTTATCTTTCCAGGATATGTTTAAAGCCATTCGGAGAAGTCTGGTGTAACATCCATCTATTCGTTTATTCATAGTTTTTGTAGTTGTCCATGTTTCAGCACCATATGTGTATATTGTTTCAATCGTAGCTCTGAATATTCTAACTTTAAGTGAGTCTCTTATGCTTGATTTCCATAATTTCTTCATCTTATTAGCGGCTGACCATGCTTATATTAATATATTATATATACCTACATTTATATATATATATATATATATATATTTAGGTGTATCTATATAACTATATTTTAATTATTATTTAAAAAATAATTTGTCTTCCATTATTTTATAATTGACGATACTATGCCTGTTTCTATATTTTAGAACTTGCCACAAAATTAGCAGATCTAAATGAAGGAAATCCTTATTATATTTTATCACACACTTTATATATATATATATATATATATATATATATATATATATATATATATATATATATATTTAGTATTGATTAGGTACTGGTAGTAATTGTTGAAAATTTATTTCTAATTGTCCAAAGGATATACATATTACATGCATGTATATCAAGTTTATAGAATAATTATTGTTATAGAGATGGGATTTTATTCATAGTTTATTAGATAATTTATGTTACATGTATTGATATGTTGATATTGATATTTAAATATATATTATATATCTCATATTCATATTAATTATAGCCAGTAATGATTTTAATTATATAATATAATTTAATGGTGTAATTTATTTAGTTATTAAAATTTAAAATATTAGTAAAGTTAATTATTTATTAATATAATTTAGTAATCTACATGTGAACAATTTTCATAATGGTTATATATTAAATAAATATCACATAATGTTATATTTATATTGATTTATTATTAATATCAACTATATATTATTGTCATTAAAAGTAATAGCACTAATAATTAATATATGAAAATGTATATGAATTCATAAAAAATAGAGATTTATAACATAGATTTTTCTAAGGTAATATATTATACTGACACGTAATTTAATTTTGTATACAAAAAACCTACAGCGCCACCTATATTGGGTTAATTTTTAGGAACTATGTGTTGTTTATAATATAAATTTGTATCAAACTATATACTTTTAAAATGTAAAATAATATGTTTTTAATTATTATTTATATGATGAGAACTAACCCAACAAACAATTATTTAGAACTTTTGAGAACTTTTGAGAACTATAGTTCTAGAACTTTTGGGTAGTTTTGTGGACAAAAGGAGCCTAAAAGTTCCAGAACTTTTGGGATCCTGGTTCTCAAAAGTTCTGGAACTTTTAGGCTCCTTTTGTCCACAAAACTACCCAAAAGTTCTAGAACTATAGTTCTCAAAAGTTCTCAAAAGTTCCGAATAAATTATATTATTAATAATATTTATATTAATGCATTAATATACATGTATAATTTAAAATAATAAGTATTAGAAAACACAGCTTGTTTTCTATTATATACTATAATATACCTATACAAAACCTATTACTATTAATAATAATTTACCAATTCCCAGCTAACAGTAATAGCCTCATAAATACAACATAATAGCAGCATAATATACTTTTAAAATTAATAGCAGCATAATAATAGCATAATAGAATTTTAATGGCTACATAATAGCAGCCTAATAGCACAATGTAAACATTTTAGGCTATTATATATGCTATTAGGTTACTATTATGAGGCTATTACTGTTAGATGGGTAGGTAGAGTAGCAAAGTAATGTAGGTAGTACTCCAAGTCAAGATATCATATAACAATCTGGGAGACTTTCTTAGAAATACAAATCAAATTCGGTTATTTAAAAGAAAATTAGAGGTAAATGAATCATAGACCAAGAGAAGGATTATTTTAAGGCATTATTTATCATAGTGTAATAATTGGTTGATCAAATAATGGACCTGTACTAGGAAATCATGTATACAATCGTTACGTTATATAGAGTATACTCTTGTTATATATAATCTTGTTACACTTATTCCATTTCTACATTATTTATTTTATATTTTTTGTATTCTATTATAATGATGTTTATTTTATGATTTTATATTATTATTTATTGTTAATTTATATGTCATAAAGGTTTATTTAATAAACAATATAATATCAAAATAAAAAAGAATAATATTGTATTCAATATAATACAAATTATGTTAACATTGATAAGTTACATGCTTAGAATACGTGATAGCTACTGTAAACATTGATACAATATATAAGTAGTATACGTGAATACATTTATATAATAATAATAATTTCTAGTTGTATCTGTATCTGTATCTGTAAAATAATAGTAATTATAATATATTTATATATATATATATAATCGTACCTTTATCAAGTATTTTTCCTTTTTTAATTTCCATTATATCGCCTTCAACCCAGATGCAATTAATGTATACGGCTCCTCACACTTTCCTTGCTCCAATATATCTAAATACAATAACACATAATTAACCAAACCAGTATATTTATATATGCACCAAAGATTTTCCGAAGGAAAGATATAACACTTACGCGAAATCGTGTAATTCGAATTTGTATACAAAATACCCTAGTGCCACCTATAGCGGGTTACTTTTAGGAACTATGTGTTGTTTATAATGTAAATTCGTATATAACTATACACTTTTAAAATGTTAAATAATATGCTTTAAATTAATTAATTTATTTAAAGCATATTATTTAACATTTTAAAAGTGTATAGTTAAATACGAATTTACATTATAAACAACACATAGTTCCTAAAAGTAACCCGCTATAGGTGGCACTAGGGTATTTTGTATACAAATTCGAATTACACGATTTCGCAATATTAATATTTATATGATGAAAACTAAGTGTTATTTACTAATATATAACAAACAAATATGATATGTATGTTTTAAATGCTATAAGTATATATTTAGTGAGTAAAAGCTAATTTATATTGCATGTAATTTAATAGAGCAATGAAAACATTGTTGTATGCAAACAGAGCCGAACCTAAATCTATTTCAGTGATTTCGATACTACTGCTAGCAGCGGTTGGGGATATTACTAAATTATGTTGCATGCATAGGGAGTGTTATATCTTTGCTTAGCAAAATCTTTGTATGCACTATATATAACTAACAATTATATTAGCTAATATAATTATAACTAACCTAATTATATTTTAAATGTATTCCTATCTATTATATATATATATATATATATATATATATATATATATATATATATATATATATATATATATATATATATATATATATATATATATATTAATATATCTATTAAATATTACAGGAACTTCTACCTCTATGTGGTTATTGTAAATCTGGCTGGTTTAATGCAGGTTAATAGTATACAAACTATTATTTTAAATAATGTGTATAAATATATATATATATATATATATATAGAATTATTCATATATTAAATTAATTATATTAAATTATTATTAGTTAAATTTATATTAAAATAAAATTAACTAATTATATTAAAATTTAATATCAATAAATTAATTATATTATATTTAAATTTAATAATTTCTATATATAATGTTATTTCTATACATATATATTTTATATATAATATAATATATATATATTAATGTATCTATTAAATATTATAGGTACTTCAACCTTTGTGCAGTAAAAAGCTCGGATGGTTTAATGCCAGGTTAATAGTATACAAACTATTATTTTTAAAATAATGTATACAAATATATTTACTTAGCTTACTTTGCTTATTTCGGGATTGTTGTTTCCCAGACAGTAAAAGTTCTCCAAACATTACGATTCATCATAGCTACTCTCAGCTCGCTAGCCGGTATACCAGTATCACGCTCCAGAGTACTAATGTAGCTTTCTGAGGCCTTCCCCGTCTTCTAGTTCCATGAGTAAGTTCCCAAATAACTAGATCTGAAACAACTTCATCATCTCTATGTAGTCCATTAAACTGTAATCATCGACATTTGATCTTTCTAGATACTTTTTCGATAACCCCATAAAGGACCTTGTAATTTTCTGAGTCCAATGTACTAGTTTTACAATTTATTATCATTCGTAGATTCAAGTGTATGTGCCATAAAAATATACAGTATTATATAAATAATTATTCATATAATAAAGTATTCATAGTTCAATTTATGTTAAAATATCAATTCATTAATTATATATAATTGATGAAATGATATATAAAATTTAAATAACAATTCACTAAATATATTAATTCATGAACATGAATATAATACAATTATCAATATCCCGATTTAGAAAGACCGGAATTTGTCCTTTTAATAAGCGGTCATTTAATGATGAATAATTTCTACAGAGTGCACCATAAGCTTACCGCATTGATGATATAGGATCAAATGTAAGGCTAATATATATATGAAGAATTCCACATTAGTAATTAATTCGCCTGACATACGAATTACAAGGTATAATAATTATATCATCATCGATATAGGTATATCATATTATTAGATTAATAACATTCACTATATTAATGTATTATATAAATAATTATATATATAATTTAATCTATATTCATATACAATATAATATATCTATTACATATTACAGGAACTTCAACATATATGCAGTTGGTGAAAAACTCGGCTGGGTTAATGCCAGGTTAATAGTATACAAACTATTATTGTAAAGATAATTTATACACATATATACAGTTTTATATAAAATATATAACACTCGCGCGAAATCATGTTATTCGATTATATAGAAAAAAACCAACAGCGCCACCTATATAGTGTCAAATTTCGCAACTATGTTGTGTTTATAATGTAAATTCGTATAATACTATATATTTTTGAAATGTAAAACAATATGCTTTAAAGTATTATTTATATGATGAAATAATTAATTTGAATGAATAGAACTAATAATTATTTAATATAAGTATGAATCAATTTATATAAAAAATTGTAGAAAATCCTAGAGATTAAAAAAAAACATAGATATAATATTATTTGTGTTATACAATTAACATTATTCTTAGGAACTATACACATTACACATATTCTGAAAATTTCATGATTGTAGATTAATTATAAATATTTCTGTTTTTTTGGTATTTTCATTTATATTAAATATTACCAAAATGATTCTACCAAATTTTTGTTTTCAAGTATTATCAATACCCATATATATATGTACACCATTTAACAGTTGAATCCATATTTAACAACATGTTTAAAATCACTCTTAGGGTGTATGGCGCAATGGATAACATATCTGCCTATGGAGCTAAAGATTCCAGGTTCGATCCCGGTGTACTCAGTTTTCAATTTTTAATAAACTACTTATATATATATATATATTATTTTAAACCCACCAGAATTAAATTTTAAAATGACACAGATTATTACAAACTCTCGATGATTTAATCTAATTATAAGCATAATTATAATTAAATCGTGGAGTATACTATAATTACATTTATTAATAAAGTTAACATCACTTAATTGTTAATTGCATAATATTCTTTTATTGTGAAATTCACATTTTTTAGAACCGATCATATCAACATTTATTTATAATTTGAATTTAATATGAATAATTTGATTTATATAATGTGTTTATATGTATGTATATGTATGTATGTGTGTGTGTATGTATGTATATTTTATCATGTCATATATTTAATTATTATATATTTAATAGTATTTCACACATATGTAATATGGATCATTCTATTTATTTTAAATCTATAAATAATTTAATAATATATATCACATTTGTCGTATTAATAACAGTAAATTATTCCACAGAATCTCTGAGGTAAACGACATCGTTGACAAGTAGCGGCGACAGCTCCTATTACACATGTACCCACTGCTGTTTATAGGCTGTGATGTTCCTTAGGTTGCACAACCAGGTAGTAAACACTGCTCGCCACGCGAAGTGTTGAAACTCTCAACGTGACGGGTACTGGGTAGCAAAGTGCAGGTCTACCTACATCACATACCCAGCACCATAACACGATCGAGCGGAGCGAAACCTTCGATAAAGTTCTGTTCGATACAGTATCCTCCTGTGACGAAGCATATACTGACGTTACATTCCGCCATAACGACCTGAACGCTTACCTCCGAGTAAAGGTCGACACCGGCGCCAAGGACACCTCCTTCTCCTAAGTACATTCCGTAAGATATACCCCCGACAGATCGATGAACCGCAAGTTAAGTCAAGCACGACGATCCTAGTCCGAGAGTACCCAGCATGTTTTGCGCTTGTCGGTAACTTTAAGGGTTCATACAGAATCGTTGTTGATCCATGCATACAGCCCGTCGTGCATGCGCCCCACCGGTGCCCTGTCGCCCTACATGATGAGGTCAAGGCTATTCTCGAATCAATGGAGAATCTGTACTTAATCAAACGAGATCACGCTCCTACAGACTAGGTGTCAAGCCTCGTATAAAGTCAAAAGTCTAACGGCAATATACGAATCTACCTCGATCCAAAATATCTCAATACAGACATCAAAATACATCATTACGTAACACACACGCTAGAAGAAGTCGCATATACCACCTAAATGGAGCAACGGTCTTCTCAAAACTGGATTCCCACTCAGTCGACTGGTCAGTACACCTTGACCTGTCAACGAGCTACCCGATCATGTTTAACGGCCCAGATGTTATCGTTTCCTACGACTCCCATTCGGACTGAACTTCAGGCAGGATGTATCCCAAGAGGGTATGGACCGAATACTCGAGTATTGTCCTGAAACAATTGGAATCGCAGATAACTGAGGAGGAGTAGAGGACAGAGCAGGAACACGACTGCAATCTGCGCATGGAGACCGCCCGTCACTACGGTCTCGTATTCAACGAGGGTAAGTGCTCGATCAAAACATCCAGCCTAACATTGTTCTGCCTCCTTTTCGACAAGGACGGATTCCATCCAGACTCTGGTCACGTGTAAGCCATTAACAAATGCCCTCTACAAATTCATCGCAAACCCTACGCGAATTCATAGGCGTCGCCACCTACATGGCTCCCTTTACGAATAATCTGGCACACTAAAAGATACCCCTCATAGACCCACTGAAGCAGGTTATTTCCCACGAAAGAGTATACAAAAAAATAAAATAATGATTCTGCACCCAAACGACCTCGGCCTATTGACCCTACAAGTCGGTCAATCATTGACCGATTCAAGACACTCTTCGCAGACGACGGTATTCCTGCCCTTCTCACCAGCGACAGCATTGGTCACTACACCTCACACGCATTCAAGCTACATGGCCCGCACAATGGCCACATATCACCACTACCACCTACAAAGTATCGCCGTGCGGAACGAATTATACAGATGCTGAAGAAAACCTGCGACCTCCAGATGTATGTCCTTCTCCTCCGTTCTACCTCGGTCATCGGTACCAAGCTAAGCCCCGCAGAGTTACCGTAAGGTCGTAAGATTTACAATAGGCTATCTAGTATATATCAAAAGCACCCGACCATGACAGAACCCTCGCCAACAATCAGGCCAGCGTAATCAACAATGACCGATACATAATCTCTAAAACACTCGATCCACTCCCTAACGAAACCAATGTCCGATATAGAGATGCGATATCCCATACCTGAAACCGGCCTCCGTATCATATAAACTATTTAAGTCTCGAAGCTACACACCGTGCACTGCTGACGGTTCAGCTATACGCCTCAATCGCCTCACCCCTGACACCCTCGAGTTCAGCGACAACTATGTCGACTAATTAGTCGCTGACCATCTCGACGGCCCCTCCATCAATCATCACATGTGTCCTGCCTGCTAGAACGCCTCGTCATTTGTAATTCCGTATAAGCATCTTTTCTTACCGTTTATCTAAGTGGACGGGATGTTACATAACGATTTTTCAATTACATTATATATATATATATGTGTGTCACTATACAATTAACTACTAATTTACCACACGGGAAACTCTATATATGTATTAGACCGACTTGTGAGATCGCTTCGGTTAGATCTGTGTGCCTCACTATATACCGTGTAGTTATATTTTATATTGTATTGTCCGGGGCCCCTCACAGTTATTTATAACATGTTTACGTCTATGACTTCTCGAGGGGTCCATTTGTATCGTATTTAATATATATAAATGATATTTCAATAAATAAATATTATTATTATTAAATACTGAATAATCTGTAATCTCGGACTCGTTATTTTCTCTTTAAGGAAATACATGCCCTTAATACAGGGTCAATAACATAGCACTACCTACCCAAGTTCAGATGAAAATATACTACTTTTATACATAGACGATGCTGCAATATAGATAATGGACTATCGTGATATCTATAGAGTTAACGTGTATGATTAGATGTTGTCATCGTATCGAGTATGAGGTTTGTCATCGTAGTATACACCCGATATGTACCTAGTATACACCCGATTATGATTATATAATAGTTTATTACAATAGTTCCATCGCAAATCATATAATATACGACATGTCCATCTAAATAAAGATTAATTTATTTAATTTACAATTAGAAATTTACTAATTTAACAAATTATATAATATAACATCTAGAAAACTCAGTATAAGTGTAATATAATCAGGGTTCGAAAAAAATCCGCTTTATTTGATGTTAATGCAAATAATATTTAAATTGTAAAATAATATAATAAATAAGGTTTAATTAATTATAAAAATTGAATAAATCATGTTTCTACCGCTAATAGACAAAATTATATATAAATATTAATTAATATAATTTTAAGTTAAAGATATATAAATAGAATTATATTATAATAAATATGTGATATTGTGTATGTCTTGAATTATCTAAATTAGTGTATACATTATATTATATGCTTTGCATAATTCATCATTAAATAATTATTATTTAATTAATAGTGTTTTTATATTATACTGACTACTTTATTATCTAGAATGATATTTAAATAATTATGCTAAAATTATTAATACAAGAAATCAAATAAAAACTTTATGATTATTATTTAAATAAATTACTTTATATTAAAATAATTGTACATAAATACAAGCTTTGCAGCTTTATTAACTCCGAGTCTATTTCTTAATTTTGAATACACCAATATTTTTTAAATTTTACATTTAAAAAAATAAAATTATATCTTTCTCCAATAATGTCTATGATATACATAATTATTATTTATTTAACATTATATAGTTTTCTTTTGATGTTTATGAATCATAATATATGATATATATATATATATATATATATAACTCTCATTTATTTAAATATTAATGATATAATAGCCTTCTATAGGGATATAGGAGAATAGGCCATCAAGAATATAATTATTATATTATAAAAATCATGATCTAATAATTATATAATATATTTTGAGAAATATTGATTTAAATCAAAAAAATATGATTTTATTAGGCTGATTTAAATTGTGATTTAAATCATTCGAACCCTGAATATAATAGAATATATTTATTGGGCATTGCATCGTAATCGATATTCACTTTTATTTTCACTTGACTTTCATTCTTTTCTTTGTTCAAATAGCTTCAAGACTCCTGTAATGATAACTATGTTGGGTTACTAGTGGTAACACGTGGTGTGTGTGTGTAGGTGGGTGTTATAGTTGGTGATTGTGTAGTGTTAATAAACGAGTTAAATATTTGTGGCCCTAAAAAGGACCGTGGCTCAAAAGAACCGTTGAAAAAGGTGAAAAAGTATACACATTATATGCATATGTATTTGTTGGTTTACTTTACAAGAAATAAATTTCTTAATAAATTGTTTTAATAAATCTTACAAATTCTAATAAAAGGGAACATCAAAAGAATCAACAATTTTCAGGAAAATAATCAGAAAAATTAGTTTAATAGTTTAGGACCAGCAGGACGACGAACGGAATGCCGGAGGACCAGCATAGCGAAGTATCCCTCAAAATATGTATACCTATTTATTTAAATCGGATATGAAATACAGAGGTCCAATATAGGTCCTATATATATATATATATATTTGAAATAATAATAAAATTTAATATTTAGTAACATTACATATGTATTGAAATTTAATAATAAGTATGGATATTATATTATATATATCCAACTTAAAGTTATTAATTAAAAAGTAATTATAATTAATAAAAAATTATGTATATATATATATTAGTATATATATATACCTCCAACTTATATTTATATATTAAAATGTAAATATAATTAATTTAAATAAATAGTAAATTAATTATATTTACCTTTTAATTATAATTAATAAAAAATTATGTATATATATGTGTATATATTCATTCTAAAGAAAATTGTTTTAAATATGTCAAATATATTATAAATATATAAAATAATTAATACTATATTTATGTTTATCATAAACTTTATGATAAGACATTATATTATTATAATTATCATTATGTATATGTATGAATACAAATATATATATATAAATATAGATTATAATAATTATAATAATTGATAAAAACCAGACTTATATACAAAAACTTCTATGAACAAGTTTAGTCACGATCGATTGCGAGTTCACCATAGTGACGACAAAGATGCAGAAGACTTAACTAAGTGATCCTGAAAGTGTAGAAGCTATAGAGAGGAGTGAGACAATCGCCAATTGAGAGACGATTGAATACCCGTAACATCACAGTCCTCGCAGAAAGGATCACAGTAATCGCTTTATATAGTAAATATCCGGGTAAATATAATAATCGTCATCCAATCATATTTGAATTGTAGATGTATACTTGTTGTAATCCGATTGGATAGATCCATTAGAATCAAAATTACCTATTGATACGACCAATCAGAAACGTATATAGGATTTAAACAATACAATATTTTTAGGCTGTGGTTTTTTAACGCTAAAACCATAGATTTGTATTTTACATGAACTATTAACTATAAATATATGACTAAAGATCACGCCACGGGTATTAACACGTGATGACCTTTATCTAATTAAATTCCGGATTCGGATTAAATTGAAATAATTGGAATATAGATTTATAGGGAAATATATTACGTGACACAGTGTGACAGGGGAATAATAGTCACTCCAAAACTTAAATTTATACCAGGGATTTATAGTTTACTAAAATACAAATATAGTATAATACTATACAAAAATACTAATATATTAATCTATGCATCAAAGTAACACCCAAAAAAACGACAATTTGACCCCATATCACTAAACCGAAATGTAATTTACACAGATAATGATGATTTTTAAAATTAATAAATGGAAATAACAAAAATTATAATTTTAAATTTATTAAATAAAAATTATCATTAACGTTCAATTATCATGCAAAACTGTAAGCTAGGATTCAAAGAAGAGACACATGCGTTTACTTTCAGTTATGTTTGGACATTGTTTTAAACAAATATCGTATTAATAAATATTATCACCAGCAAATATGATAAATTGATATAACATATTTTTGAAAACCTGATTATAATAATCATTATAATAATTTAATATCCGATTATTTAATTACTTGCTTGTTGTAATTATTATAATAATGATTATTATAATAATTACAACAATCAAGTAATTAAATAATCGGATATTAAATTAATTATTATGATGCTGTTGGTATTATTATATTAATTGTTTGATTTAGACTGACATCGGCCCCCAATATGTCACGTGACTAACCGAGAGTTAAAGTAAACAATGCGTGTAGGGTTTATATAATATCATATTAATATATAAACATACGGTATTATGATATTTATGTATATATAAAACACAAATTCACTACTCGGTGAATACTTTACTGAGAAATATAACGCCAGCCTCGAAATATTTATTTTAACTTTTGTAGACACGTGATTTATTGGGGGCAGATGTCAGTATTCAGCAATTGTTTGTATGTTTATATATTTTAAACCGTAATATAATTAATTTTTATTAATTATAAATTAAAATATAAAAATTATATAGTTATAATAATTATTATTGGATTACTATTAAAAAGGAAGAGTTTGATGTTTTACACTTTGGGAAGTAATAAAGCAGAACAAAATAAACCAATTAAACCATTAATCCACAAATACCAATACATAATTATTATCATAACTCATAATAATTAAATTATTATGTTATTATATTATGATAATATATATACTATTAACTCGCATTTAAAATGTAACCTTTAACCCCAAACTCTCCTTTTTAATCACTCCCTATTTATTAAATAATTTAACAATTATATGCGAATCTAACGAAATATCGAGGGTGTGTATAAATAATGATATTATTACTACTATTATATTTTGAGTTATCAGAGTTATATCCGTAGATATTAAAAAAATAGAACCGCATTAAGGCTCTAAATGAATTATCTAGAATAAGACCGCCGATTATAATTCAGAGTTAAAGGTAAGCTGTATTTATATATGTCACTCAAATAAACTGTTACACACTACTTCATAATTAACAATATTTTAACCCAGTAACACATATGTATATATATAATAAACACATAGACTTGTGTATATATATATATATATTTATATGGTACGTACATCGTACGGATTATATCATATCGGGTTACGATCAAAAAGAGCGAGTTGAGGGTTAAAGGTTAAATTTTAAATTTGAAATAAATTTGTATGGGCTCACTTTGGGATATAATGCAGCTAAAAACAACCAAGCAGGACAAAACTAAACCAAATAACCCACAAATATCTATAAAAAAATATATATATATATATATATATACTATTAACTCGTATTTCAAATGTAACCTTTAACCCTCAACTCGTCCTTTTTGATCGTCTCCCTAATATATTGATCAGAATATTTTAAATTATGCATTTTGCGTTAAAGATATATCGAGTGACATCTATAAGTACCTCCCATATTAAACTCTGAAATTTTAATCATAATAATCCGCGGCCTTCTTCGAGATTCATGCTCCAAATATCGAAAGAAGTGCTTCTAAATACATTTCTAAATTTCGTTCATAATTATTATTATTTATATATAATATAATATATTTTAAATATATATATTTTTTCGAGAAACTCAAGAATTTTTTAGAAATGTGTTTTTACATTTAAAAAATATCAACAATTTTAACTGTTACAGATTTTATAGACATATCTATGTACAAATACACATACAAATACACTGTCAAGTATAATAATTATGAAAATTAAATTTGGTGATCTATTTAGAACCTTATATTTCTTTATTTAGAAGGATATTAACTTAATATAATATTAAGAATCTAAATTAAGTTTCTAATTTAAATATCTGCTGCTATAACTCTGATTTCCATAATATTATATTATATTAAATATATAGATATTACTATTATATATTAATGTAAGCGAAGCATTATACGATTATTCACTTCGCATGCGTAATGCTTTTAAATGTAACCAACTATAAATATTTAACTCATATAATTTGAATTTAATTGATATATAACTTATCTTATATTAATCATATGATTAATATGCTTATATTACTCACTTACTTATGTCGAGCTCTCGCTCGACTCTTCTTTGCCTTTTCTCTCCAAACATCTCTGTCCAACATCATCGTCTTTATCTCATTTATATCGTCTAGTCCTATGTCTTCTCTTAGATTATCTACAAAAGTGATGGTTTTGCGACCTCTTCTTGCACTACCATTTGTCGGTTCCCAAAGGACAAGTTTATGAGCCATTTCATTGTCGTGTCTCATCAAATGACCTGCAAGTTTTAGTCTTCTTTCTTTTATTACTTCAGATATTCTTGAGAGTCCATTATATAGCGTTATGTTATTGATTTTATCTTTCCAGGATATGTTTAAAGCCATTCGGAGAAGTCTGGTGTAACATCCATCTATTCGTTTATTCATAGTTTTTGTAGTTGTCCATGTTTCAGCACCATATGTGTATATTGTTTCAATCGTAGCTCTGAATATTCTAACTTTAAGTGAGTCTCTTATGCTTGATTTCCATAATTTCTTCATCTTATTAGCGGCTGACCATGCTTATATTAATATATTATATATACCTACATTTATATATATATATATATATATATATATTTAGGTGTATCTATATAACTATATTTTAATTATTATTTAAAAAATAATTTGTCTTCCATTATTTTATAATTGACGATACTATGCCTGTTTCTATATTTTAGAACTTGCCACAAAATTAGCAGATCTAAATGAAGGAAATCCTTATTATATTTTATCACACACTTTATATATATATATATATATATATATATATATATATATATATATATATATATTTAGTATTGATTAGGTACTGGTAGTAATTGTTGAAAATTTATTTCTAATTGTCCAAAGGATATACATATTACATGCATATATATCAAGTTTATAGAATAATTATTGTTATAGAGATGGGATTTTATTCATAGTTTATTAGATAATTTATGTTACATGTATTGATATGTTGATATTGATATTTAAATATATATTATATATCTCATATTCATATTAATTATAGCCAGTAATGATTTTAATTATATAATATAATTTAATGGTGTAATTTATTTAGTTATTAAAATTTAAAATATTAGTAAAGTTAATTATTTATTAATATAATTTAGTAATCTACATGTGAACAATTTTCATAATGGTTATATATTAAATAAATATCACATAATGTTATATTTATATTGATTTATTATTAATATCAACTATATATTATTGTCATTAAAAGTAATAGCACTAATAATTAATATATGAAAATGTATATGAATTCATAAAAAATAGAGATTTATAACATAGATTTTTCTAAGGTAATATATTATACTGACACGTAATTTAATTTTGTATACAAAAAACCTACAGCGCCACCTATAATGGGTTAATTTTTAGGAACTATGTGTTGTTTATAATATAAATTTGTATCAAACTACAGTAAAACCTCTCTATAAGAAACTATTTTATTTCAGTACTTTTTTTCTTATAGAGAGGTTTTCTTATAAAGAGGTTTTTACTTTTCCAATGATTTTAAGAATTAATTTATAATTGAAAATGCATTATATAACCTATAGGTTATATATATATAGTATATTTATTTATATTTATTTAAAAGTATTAAATTTAATCAAAAGAATAGTTTAGAAATTTATTTAAAAATAACATTTATTAATTAATTTTGATAAATTTTAATAAATGTATTCAAAGATATACAATAACAATTATTAATTAATTTTAATTCATTTCAAGCTATTTATGTAATATAAAATATTTGTAAGAAAAAAAAATATCTTATATAATAATTAATTTCTATAATTGTTATCAATATATAATAATTCTATTTATATGTAATTATTTTTTATATTTTGTATACAATAAGTTTCTTATAAAGAGGTTTTTCTTATATTTTTCTTATAAAGAGGTTTTTTAATGTGGAAAAGGTTGAATTCCAACCAAATGTGTGAACAATTTTCTTATAAAGAGGTTTTTCTTATAAAGAGGTTTCTTATAGAGAGGTTTTACTGTATATACTTTTAAAATGTAAAATAATATGTTTTTAATTATTATTTATATGATGAGAACTAACCCAACAAACAATTATTTAGAACTTTTGAGAACTTTTGAGAACTATAGTTCTAGAACTTTTAGGCTCCTTTTGTCCACAAAACTACCCAAAAGTTCTAGAATTATAGTTCTCAAAAGTTCTCAAAAGTTCCGAATAAATTATATTATTAATAATATTTATATTAATGCATTAATATACATGTATAATTTAAAATAATAAGTATTAGAAAACACAGCTTGTTTTCTATTATATACTATAATATACCTATACAAAACCTATTACTATTAATAATAATTTACCAATTCCCAGCTAACAGTAATAGCCTCATAAATACAACATAATAGCAGCATAATATACTTTTAAAATTAATAGCAGCATAATAATAGCATAATAGAATTTTAATGGCTACATAATAGCAGCCTAATAGCACAATGTAAACATTTTAGGCTATTATATATGCTATTAGGTTACTATTATGAGGCTATTACTGTTAGATGGGTAGGTAGAGTAGCAAAGTAATGTAGGTAGTACTCCAAGTCAAGATATCATATAACAATCTGGGAGACTTTCTTAGAAATACAAATCAAATTCGGTTATTTAAAAGAAAATTAGAGGTAAATGAATCATAGACCAAGAGAAGGATTATTTTAAGGCATTATTTATCATAGTGTAATAATTGGTTGATCAAATAATGGACCTGTACTAGGAAATCATGTATACAATCGTTACGTTATATAGAGTATACTCTTGTTATATATAATCTTGTTACACTTATTCCATTTCTACATTATTTATTTTATATTTTTTGTATTCTATTATAATGATGTTTATTTTATGATTTTATATTATTATTTATTGTTAATTTATATGTCATAAAGGTTTATTTAATAAACAATATAATATCAAAATAAAAAAGAATAATATTGTATTCAATATAATACAAATTATGTTAACATTGATAAGTTACATGCTTAGAATACGTGATAGCTACTGTAAACATTGATACAATATATAAGTAGTATACGTGAATACATTTATATAATAATAATAATTTCTAGTTGTATCTGTATCTGTATCTGTAAAATAATAGTAATTATAATATATTTATATATATATATATAATCGTACCTTTATCAAGTATTTTTCCTTTTTTAATTTCCATTATATCGCCTTCAACCCAGATGCAATTAATGTATACGGCTCCTCACACTTTCCTTGCTCCAATATATCTAAATACAATAACACATAATTAACCAAACCAGTATATTTATATATGCACCAAAGATTTTCCGAAGGAAAGATATAACACTTACGCGAAATCGTGTAATTCGAATTTGTATACAAAATACCCTAGTGCCACCTATAGCGGGTTACTTTTAGGAACTATGTGTTGTTTATAATGTAAATTCGTATTTAACTATACACTTTTAAAATGTTAAATAATATGCTTTAAATTAATTAATTTATATATATCATATTATTTAACATTTTAAAAGTGTATAGTTAAATACGAATTTACATTATAAACAACACATAGTTCCTAAAAGTAACCCGCTATAGGTGGCACTAGGGTATTTTGTATACAAATTCGAATTACACGATTTCGCAATATTAATATTTATATGATGAAAACTAAGTGTTATTTACTAATATATAACAAACAAATATGATATGTATGTTTTAAATGCTATAAGTATATATTTAGTGAGTAAAAGCTAATTTATATTGCATGTAATTTAATAGAGCAATGAAAACATTGTTGTATGCAAACAGAGCCGAACCTAAATCTATTTCAGTGATTTCGATACTACTGCTAGCAGCGGTTGGGGATATTACTAAATTATGTTGCATGCATAGGGAGTGTTATATCTTTGCTTCGCAAAATCTTTGTATGCACTATATATAACTAACAATTATATTAGCTAATATAATTATAACTAACCTAATTATATTTTAAATGTATTCCTATCTATTATATATATATATATATATATATATATATATTAATATATCTATTAAATATTACAGGAACTTCTACCTCTATGTGGTTATTGCAAAACTGGCTGGTTTAATGCAGGTTAATAGTATACAAACTATTATTTTAAATAATGTGTATAAATATATATATATATATATATATATATAGAATTATTCATATATTAAATTAATTATATTAAATTATTATTAGTTAAATTTATATTAAAATAAAATTAATTAATTATATTAAAATTTAATATCAATAAATTAATTATATTATATTTAAATTTAATAATTTCTATATATAATGTTATTTATATACATATATATTTTATATATAATATAATATATATATATTAATGTATCTATTAAATATTATAGGTACTTCAACCTTTGTGCAGTAAAAAGCTCGGATGGTTTAATGCCAGGTTAATAGTATACAAACTATTATTTTTAAAATAATGTATACAAATATATTTACTTAGCTTACTTTGCTTATTTCGGGATTGTTGTTTCCCAGACAGTAAAAGTTCTCCAAACATTACGATTCATCATAGCTACTCTCAGCTCGCTAGCCGGTATACCAGTATCACGCTCCAGAGTACTAATGTAGCTTTCTGAGGCCTTCCCCGTCTTCTAGTTCCATGAGTAAGTTCCCAAATAACTAGATCTGAAACAACTTCATCATCTCTATGTAGTCCATTAAACTGTAATCATCGACATTTGATCTTTCTAGATACTTTTTCGATAACCCCATAAAGGACCTTGTAATTTTCTGAGTCCAATGTACTAGTTTTACAATTTATTATCATTCGTAGATTCAAGTGTATGTGCCATAAAAATATACAGTATTATATAAATAATTATTCATATAATAAAGTATTCATAGTTCAATTTATGTTAAAATATCAATTCATTAATTATATATAATTGATGAAATGATATATAAAATTTAAATAACAATTCACTAAATATATTAATTCATGAACATGAATATAATACAATTATCAATATCCCGATTTAGAAAGACCGGAATTTGTCCTTTTAATAAGCGGTCATTTAATGATGAATAATTTCTACAGAGTGCACCATAAGCTTACCGCATTGATGATATAGGATCAAATGTAAGGCTAATATATATATGAAGAATTCCACATTAGTAATTAATTCGCCTGACATACGAATTACAAGGTATAATAATTATATCATCATCGATATAGGTATATCATATTATTAGATTAATAACATTCACTATATTAATGTATTATATAAATAATTATATATATAATTTAATCTATATTCATATACAATATAATATATCTATTACATATTACAGGAACTTCAACATATATGCAGTTGGTGAAAAACTCGGCTGGGTTAATGCCAGGTTAATAGTATACAAACTATTATTGTAAAGATAATTTATACACATATATACAGTTTTATATAAAATATATAACACTCGCGCGAAATCATTTTATTCGATTATATAGAAAAAAACCAACAGCGCCACCTATATAGTGTCAATTTTCGCAACTATGTTGTGTTTATAATGTAAATTCGTATAATACTATATATTTTTGAAATGTAAAACAATATGCTTTAAAGTATTATTTATATGATGAAATAATTAATTTGAATGAATAGAACTAATAATTATTTAATATAAGTATGAATCAATTTATATAAAAAATTGTAGAAAATCCTAGAGATTAAAAAAAAACATAGATATAATATTATTTGTGTTATACAATTAACATTATTCTTAGGAACTATACACATTACACATATTCTGAAAATTTCATGATTGTAGATTAATTATAAATATTTCTGTTTTTTTGGTATTTTCATTTATTAAATATTACCAAAATGATTCTGCCAAATTTTTGTTTTCAAGTATTATCAATACCCATATATATATGTACACCATTTAACAGTTGAATCCATATTTAACAACATGTTTAAAATCACTCTTAGGGTGTATGGCGCAATGGATAACATATCTGCCTATGGAGCTAAAGATTCCAGGTTCGATCCCGGTGTACTCAGTTTTCAATTTTTAATAAACTACTTATATATATATATATATTATTTTAAACCCACCAGAATTAAATTTTAAAATGACACAGATTATTACAAACTCTCGATGATTTAATCTAATTATAAGCATAATTATAATTAAATCGTGGAGTATACTATAATTACATTTATTAATAAAGTTAACATCACTTAATTGTTAATTGCATAATATTATTTTATTGTGAAATTCACATTTTTTAGAACCGATCATATCAACATTTATTTATAATTTGAATTTAATATGAATAATTTGATTTATATAATGTGTTTATATGTATGTATATGTATGTATGTGTGTGTGTATGTATGTATATTTTATCATGTCATATATTTAATTATTATATATTTAATAGTATTTCACACATATGTAATATGGATCATTCTATTTATTTTAAATCTATAAATAATTTAATAATATATATCACATTTGTCGTATTAATAACAGTAAATTATTCCACAGAATCTCTGAGGTAAACGACATCGTTGACAAGTAGCGGCGACAGCTCCTATTACACATGTACCCACTGCTGTTTATAGGCTGTGATGTTCCTTAGGTTGCACAACCAGGTAGTAAACACTGCTCGCCACGCGAAGTGTTGAAACTCTCAACGTGACGGGTACTGGGTAGCAAAGTGCAGGTCTACCTACATCACATACCCAGCACCATAACACGATCGAGCGGAGCGAAACCTTCGATAAAGTTCTGTTCGATACAGTATCCTCCTGTGACGAAGCATATACTGACGTTACATTCCGCCATAACGACCTGAACGCTTACCTCCGAGTAAAGGTCGACACCGGCGCCAAGGACACCTCCTTCTCCTAAGTACATTCCGTAAGATATACCCCCGACAGATCGATGAACCGCAAGTTAAGTCAAGCACGACGATCCTAGTCCGAGAGTACCCAGCATGTTTTGCGCTTGTCGGTAACTTTAAGGGTTCATACAGAATCGTTGTTGATCCATGCATACAGCCCGTCGTGCATGCGCCCCACCGGTGCCCTGTCGCCCTACATGATGAGGTCAAGGCTATTCTCGAATCAATGGAGAATCTGTACTTAATCAAACGAGATCACGCTCCTACAGACTAGGTGTCAAGCCTCGTATAAAGTCAAAAGTCTAACGGCAATATACGAATCTACCTCGACCCAAAATATCTCAATACAGACATCAAAATACATCATTACGTAACACACACGCTAGAAGAAGTCGCATATACCACCTGAATGGAGCAACGGTCTTCTCAAAACTGGATTCCCACTCAGTCGACTGGTCAGTACACCTTGACCTGTCAACGAGCTACCCGATCATGTTTAACGGCCCAGATGTTATCGTTTCCTACGACTCCCATTCGGACTGAACTTCAGGCAGGATGTATCCCAAGAGGGTATGGACCGAATACTCGAGTATTGTCCTGAAACAATCGGAATCGCAGATAACTGAGGAGGAGTAGAGGACAGAGCAGGAACACGACTGCAATCTGCGCATGGAGACCGCCCGTCACTACGGTCTCGTATTCAACGAGGGTAAGTGCTCGATCAAAACATCCAGCCTAACATTGTTCTGCCTCCTTTTCGACAAGGACGGATTCCATCCAGACTCTGGTCACGTGTAAGCCATTAACAAATGCCCTCTACAAATTCATCGCAAACCCTACGCGAATTCATAGGCGTCGCCACCTACATGGCTCCCTTTACGAATAATCTGGCACACTAAAAGATACCCCTCATAGACCCACTGAAGCAGGTTATTTCCCACGAAAGAGTATACAAAAAAATAAAATAATGATTCTGCACCCAAACGACCTCGGCCTATTGACCCTACAAGTCGGTCAATCATTGACCGATTCAAGACACTCTTCGCAGACGACGGTATTCCTGCCCTTCTCACCAGCGACAGCATTGGTCACTACACCTCACACGCATTCAAGCTACATGGCCCGCACAATGGCCACATATCACCACTACCACCTACAAAGTATCGCCGTGCGGAACGAATTATACAGATGCTGAAGAAAACCTGCGACCTCCAGATGTATGTCCTTCTCCTCCGTTCTACCTCGGTCATCGGTACCAAGCTAAGCCCCGCAGAGTTACCGTAAGGTCGTAAGATTTACAATAGGCTATCTAGTATATATCAAAAGCACCCGACCATGACAGAACCCTCGCCAACAATCAGGCCAGCGTAATCAACAATGACCGATACATAATCTCTAAAACACTCGATCCACTCCCTAACGAAACCAATGTCCGATATAGAGATGCGATATCCCATACCTGAAACCGGCCTCCGTATCATATAAACTATTTAAGCCTCGAAGCTACACACCGTGCACTGCGGACGGTTCAGCTATACGCCTCAATCGCCTCACCCCTGACACCCTCGAGTTCAGCGACAACTATGTCGACTAATTAGTCGCTGACCATCTCGACGGCCCCTCCATCAATCATCACATGTGTCCTGCCTGCTAGAACGCCTCGTCATTTGTAATTCCGTATAAGCATCTTTTCTTACCGTTTATCTAAGTGGACGGGATGTTACATAACGATTTTTCAATTACATTATATATATATATATGTGTCACTATACAATTAACTACTAATTTACCACACGGGAAACTCTATATATGTATTAGACCGACTTGTGAGATCGCTTCGGTTAGATCTGTGTGCCTCACTATATACCGTGTAGTTATATTTTATATTGTATTGTCCGGGGCCCCTCACAGTTATTTATAACATGTTTACGTCTATGACTTCTCGAGGGGTCCATTTGTATCCGCTATTTGTATCGTATTTAATATATATAAATGATATTTCAATAAATAAATATTATTATTATTAAATACTGAATAATCTGTAATCTCGGACTCGTTATTTTCTCTTTAAGGAAATACATGCCCTTAATACAGGGTCAATAACATAGCACTACCTACCCAAGTTCAGATGAAAATATACTACTTTTATACATAGACGATGCTGCAATATAGATAATGGACTATCGTGATATCTATAGAGTTAACGTGTATGATTAGATGTTGTCATCGTATCGAGTATGAGGTTTGTCATCGTAGTATACACCCGATATGTACCTAGTATACACCCGATTATGATTATATAATAGTTTATTACAATAGTTCCATCGCAAATCATATAATATACGACATGTCCATCTAAATAAAGATTAATTTATTTAATTTACAATTAGAAATTTACTAATTTAACAAATTATATAATATAACATCTAGAAAACTCAGTATAAGTGTAATATAATCAGGGTTCGAAAAAAATCAAAAAAATCCGCTTTATTTGATGTTAATGCAAATAATATTTAAATTGTAAAATAATATAATAAATAAGGTTTAATTAATTATAAAAATTGAATAAATCATGTTTCTACCGCTAATAGACAAAATTATATATAAATATTAATTAATATAATTTTAAGTTAAAGATATATAAATAATATTATATTATAATAAATATGTGATATTGTGTATGTCTTGAATTATCTAAATTAGTGTATACATTATATTATATGCTTTGCATAATTATTATTTAATTAATAGTGTTTTTATATTATACTGACTACTTTATTATCTAGAATGATATTTAAATAATTATGCTAAAATTATTAATACAAGAAATCAAATAAAAACTTTATGATTATTATTTAAATAAATTACTTTATATTAAAATAATTGTACATAAATACAAGCTTTGCAGCTTTATTAACTCCGAGTCTATTTCTTAATTTTGAATACACCAATATTTTTTAAATTTTACATTTAAAAAAATAAAATTATATCTTTCTCCAATAATGTCTATGATATACATAATTATTATTTATTTAACAATATATAGTTTTCTTTTGATGTTTATGAATCATAATATATGATATATATATATATATAATTCTCATTTATTTAAATATTAATGATATAATAGCCTTCTATAGGGATATAGGAGAATAGGCCATCAAGAATATAATTATTATATTATAAAAATCATGATCTAATAATTATATAATATATTTTGAGAAATATTGATTTAAATCAAAAAAATATGATTTTTTTAGGCTGATTTAAATTGTGATTTAAATCATTCGAACCCTGAATATAATAGAATATATTTATTGGGCATTGCATCGTAATCGATATTCACTTTTATTTTCAATTGACTTTCATTCTTTTCTTTGTTCAAATAGCTTCAAGACTCCTGTAATGATAACTATGTTGGGTTACTAGTGGTAACACGTGGTGTGTGTGTGTAGGTGGGTGTTATAGTTGGTGATTGTGTAGTGTTAATAAACGAGTTAAATATTTGTGGCCCTAAAAAGGACCGTGGCTCAAAAGAACCGTTGAAAAAGGTGAAAAAGTATACACATTATATGCATATGTATTTGTTGGTTTACTTTACAAGAAATAAATTTCTTAATAAATTGTTTTAATAAATCTTACAAATTCTAATAAAAGGGAACATCAAAAGAATCAACAATTTTCAGGAAAATAATCAGAAAAATGAGTTTAATAGTTTAGGACCAGCAGGACGACGAACGGAATGCCGGAGGACCAGCATAGCGAAGTATCCCTCAAAATATGTATACCTATTTATTTAAATCGGATATGAAATACAGAGGTCCAATATAGGTCCTATATATATATATATTTGAAATAATAATACAATTTAATATTTAGTAACATTACATATGTATTGAAATTGAATAATAAGTATGGATATTATATTATATATATCCAACTTAAAGTTATTAATTAAAAAGTAATTATAATTAATAAAAAATTATGTATATATATATTAGTATATATATACCTCCATATATATAACTTATATTTATATATTAAAATGTAAATATAATTAATTTAAATAAATAGTAAATTAATTTTATTTACCTTTTAATTATAATTAATAAAAAATTATGTATATATATGTGTATATATTCATTCTAAAGAAAATTGTTTAAAATATGTCAAATATATTATAAATATATAAAATAATTAATACTATATTTATGTTTATGATAAGACATTATATTATTATAATTATCATTATGTATATGTATGAATACAAATATATATATATATAAATATAGATTATAATAATTATAATAATTGATAAAAACCAGACTTATATACAAAAACTTCTATGAACAAGTTTAGTCACGATCGATTGCGAGTTCACCATAGTGACGACAAATATGCAGAAGACTTAACTAAGTGATCCTGAAAGTGTAGAAGCTATAGAGAGGAGTGAGACAATCGCCAATTGAGAGACGATTGAATGACCGTAACATCACAGTCCTCGCAGAAAGGATCACAGTAATCGCTTTATATAGTAAATATCCGGGTAAATATAATAATCGTCATCCAATCATATTTGAATTGTAGATGTATACTTGTTGTAATCCGATTGGATAGATCCATTAGAATCAAAATGACCTATTGATACGACCAATCAGAAACGTATATAGGATTTAAACAATACAATATTTTTAGGCTGTGGTTTTTTAACGCTAAAACCATAGATTTGTATTTTACATGAACTATTAACTATAAATATATGACTAAAGATCACGCCACGGGTATTAACACGTGATAACCTTTATCTAATTAAATTCCGGATTCGGATTAAATTGAAATAATTGGAATATAGATTTCATAGGGAAATATATTACGTGACACAGTGTGACAGGGGAATAATAGTCACTCCAAAACTTAAATTTATACCAGGGATTTATAGTTTACTAAAATACAAATATAGTATAATACTATACAAAAATACTAATATATTAATCTATGCATCAAAGTAACACCCAAAAAAACGACAATTTGACCCCATATCACTAAACCGAAATGTAATTTACACAGATAATGATGATTTTTAAAATTAATAAATGGAAATAACAAAAATTATAATTTTAAATTTATTAAATAAAAATTATCATTAACGTTCAATTATCATGCAAAACTGTAAGCTAGGATTCAAAGAAGAGACACATGCGTTTACTTTCAGTTATGTTTGGACATTGTTTTAAACAAATATCGTATTAATAAATATTATCACCAGCAAATATGATAAATTGATATAACATATTTTTGAAAACCTGATTATAATAATCATTATAATAATTTAATATCCGATTATTTAATTACTTGCTTGTTGTAATTATTATAATAATGATTATTATAATAATTACAACAATCAAGTAATTAAATAATCGGATATTAACTTAATAATTATGATGCTGTTGGTATTATTATATTAATTGTTTGATTTAGACTGACATCGGCCCCCACTATGTCACGTGACTAACCGAGAGTTAAAGTAAACAATGCGTGTAGGGTTTATATAATATCATATTAATATATAAACATACGGTATTATGATATTTATGTATATATAAAACACAAATTCACTACTCGGTGAATACTTTACTGAGAAATATAACGCCAGCCTCGAAATATTTATTTTAACTTTTGTAGACACGTGATTTATTGGGGGCAGATGTCAGTATTCAGCAATTGTTTGTATGTTTATATATTTTAAACCGTAATATAATTAATTTTTATTAAATTAAAATATAAAAATTATATAATTATAATAATTATTATTGGATTACTATTAAAAAGGAAGAGTTTGATGTTTTACACTTTGGGAAGTAATAAAGCAGAACAAAATAAACCAATTAAACCATTAATCCACAAATACCAATACATAATTATTATCATAACTCATAATAATTAAATTATTATGTTATTATATTATGATAATATATATACTATTAACTCGCATTTAAAATGTAACCTTTAACCCCAAACTCTCCTTTTTAATCACTCCCTATTTATTAAATAATTTAACAATTATATGCGAATCTAACGAAATATCGAGGGTGTGTATAAATAATGATATTATTACTACTATTATATTTTGAGTTATCAGAGTTATATCCGTAGATATTAAAAAAATAGAACCGCATTAAGGCTCTAAATGAATTATCTAGAATAAGACCGCCGATTATAATTCAGAGTTAAAGGTAAGCTGTATTTATATATGTCACTCAAATAAACTGTTACACACTACTTCATAATTAACAATATTTTAACCCAGTAACACATATGTATATATATAATAAACACATAGACTTGTGTATATATATATATATTTATATGGTACGTACATCGTACGGATTATATCATATCGGGTTACGATCAAAAAGAGCGAGTTGAGGGTTAAAGGTTAAATTTTAAATTTGAAATAAATTTGTATGGGCTCACTTTGGGATATAATGCAGCTAAAAACAACCAAGCAGGACAAAACTAAACCAAATAACCCACAAATATCTATAAAAAAATATATATATATATATATATACTATTAACTCGTATTTCAAATGTAACCTTTAACCCTCAACTCGTCCTTTTTGATCGTCTCCCTAATATATTGATCAGAATATTTTAAATTATGCATTTTGCGTTAAAGATATATCGAGTGACATCTATAAGTACCTCCCATATTAAACTCTGAAATTTTAATCATAATAATCCGCGGCCTTCTTCGAGATTCATGCTCCAAATATCGAAAGAAGTGCTTCTAAATACATTTCTAAATTTCGTTCATAATTATTATTATTTATATATAATATAATATATTTTAAATATATATATTTTTTCGAGAAACTCAAGAATTTTTTAGAAATGTGTTTTTACATTTAAAAAATATCAACAATTTTAACTGTTACAGATTTTATAGACATATCTATGTACAAATACACATACAAATACACTGTCAAGTATAATAATTATGAAAATTAAATTTGGTGATCTATTTAGAACCTTATATTTCTTTATTTAGAAGGATATTAACTTAATATAATATTAAGAATCTAAATTAAGTTTCTAATTTAAATATCTGCTGCTATAACTCTGATTTCCATAATATTATATTATATTAAATATATAGATATTACTATTATATATTAATGTAAGCGAAGCATTATACGATTATTCACTTCGCATGCGTAATGCTTTTAAATGTAACCAACTATAAATATTTAACTCATATAATTTGAATTTAATTGATATATAACTTATCTTATATTAATCATATGATTAATATGCTTATATTACTCACTTACTTATGTCGAGCTCTCGCTCGACTCTTCTTTGCCTTTTCTCTCCAAACATCTCTGTCCAACATCATCGTCTTTATCTCATTTATATCGTCTAGTCCTATGTCTTCTCTTAGATTATCTACAAAAGTGATGGTTTTGCGACCTCTTCTTGCACTACCATTTGTCGGTTCCCAAAGGACAAGTTTATGAGCCATTTCATTGTCGTGTCTCATCAAATGACCTGCAAGTTTTAGTCTTCTTTCTTTTATTACTTCAGATATTCTTGAGAGTCCATTATATAGCGTTATGTTATTGATTTTATCTTTCCAGGATATGTTTAAAGCCATTCGGAGAAGTCTGGTGTAACATCCATCTATTCGTTTATTCATAGTTTTTGTAGTTGTCCATGTTTCAGCACCATATGTGTATATTGTTTCAATCGTAGCTCTGAATATTCTAACTTTAAGTGAGTCTCTTATGCTTGATTTCCATAATTTCTTCATCTTATTAGCGGCTGACCATGCTTATATTAATATATTATATATACCTACATTTATATATATATATATATATATATATTTAGGTGTATCTATATAACTATATTTTAATTATTATTTAAAAAATAATTTGTCTTCCATTATTTTATAATTGACGATACTATGCCTGTTTCTATATTTTAGAACTTGCCACAAAATTAGCAGATCTAAATGAAGGAAATCCTTATTATATTTTATCACACACTTTATATATATATATATATATATATATATATATATATATATATATATATATATATATATATATATATATATATATTTAGTATTGATTAGGTACTGGTAGTAATTGTTTAAAATTTATTTCTAATTGTCCAAAGGATATACATATTACATGCATGTATATCAAGTTTATAGAATAATTATTGTTATAGAGATGGGATTTTATTCATAGTTTATTAGATAATTTATGTTACATGTATTGATATGTTGATATTGATATTTAAATATATATTATATATCTCATATTCATATTAATTATAGCCAGTAATGATTTTAATTATATAATATAATTTAATGGTGTAATTTATTTAGTTATTAAAATTTAAAATATTAGTAAAGTTAATTATTTATTAATATAATTTAGTAATCTACATGTGAACAATTTTCATAATGGTTATATATTAAATAAATATCACATAATGTTATATTTATATTGATTTATTATTAATATCAACTATATATTATTGTCATTAAAAGTAATAGCACTAATAATTAATATATGAAAATGTATATGAATTCATAAAAAATAGAGATTTATAACATAGATTTTTCTAAGGTAATATATTATACTGACACGTAATTTAATTTTGTATACAAAAAACCTACAGCGCCACCTATATTGGGTTAATTTTTAGGAACTATGTGTTGTTTATAATATAAATTTGTATCAAACTATATACTTTTAAAATGTAAAATAATATGTTTTTAATTATTATTTATATGATGAGAACTAACCCAACAAACAATTATTTAGAACTTTTGAGAACTTTTGAGAACTATAGTTCTAGAACTTTTGGGTAGTTTTGTGGACAAAAGGAGCCTAAAAGTTCCAGAACTTTTGGGATCCTGGTTCTCAAAAGTTCTGGAACTTTTCGGCTCCTTTTGTCCACAAAACTACCCAAAAGTTCTAGAACTATAGTTCTCAAAAGTTCTCAAAAGTTCCGAATAAATTATATTATTAATAATATTTATATTAATGCATTAATATACATGTATAATTTAAAATAATAAGTATTAGAAAACACAGCTTGTTTTCTATTATATACTATAATATACCTATACAAAACCTATTACTATTAATAATAATTTACCAATTCCCAGCTAACAGTAATAGCCTCATAAATACAACATAATAGCAGCATAATATACTTTTAAAATTAATAGCAGCATAATAATAGCATAATAGAATTTTAATGGCTACATAATAGCAGCCTAATAGCACAATGTAAACATTTTAGGCTATTATATATGCTATTAGGTTACTATTATGAGGCTATTACTGTTAGATGGGTAGGTAGAGTAGCAAAGTAATGTAGGTAGTACTCCAAGTCAAGATATCATATAACAATCTGGGAGACTTTCTTAGAAATACAAATCAAATTCGGTTATTTAAAAGAAAATTAGAGGTAAATGAATCATAGACCAAGAGAAGGATTATTTTAAGGCATTATTTATCATAGTGTAATAATTGGTTGATCAAATAATGGACCTGTACTAGGAAATCATGTATACAATCGTTACGTTATATAGAGTATACTCTTGTTATATATAATCTTGTTACACTTATTCCATTTCTACATTATTTATTTTATATTTTTTGTATTCTATTATAATGATGTTTATTTTATGATTTTATATTATTATTTATTGTTAATTTATATGTCATAAAGGTTTATTTAATAAACAATATAATATCAAAATAAAAAAGAATAATATTGTATTCAATATAATACAAATTATGTTAACATTGATAAGTTACATGCTTAGAATACGTGATAGCTACTGTAAACATTGATACAATATATAAGTAGTATACGTGAATACATTTATATAATAATAATAATTTCTAGTTGTATCTGTATCTGTATCTGTAAAATAATAGTAATTATAATATATTTATATATATATATATAATCGTACCTTTATCAAGTATTTTTCCTTTTTTAATTTCCATTATATCGCCTTCAACCCAGATGCAATTAATGTATACGGCTCCTCACACTTTCCTTGCTCCAATATATCTAAATACAATAACACATAATTAACCAAACCAGTATATTTATATATGCACCAAAGATTTTCCGAAGGAAAGATATAACACTTACGCGAAATCGTGTAATTCGAATTTGTATACAAAATACCCTAGTGCCACCTATAGCGGGTTACTTTTAGGAACTATGTGTTGTTTATAATGTAAATTCGTATATAACTATACACTTTTAAAATGTTAAATAATATGCTTTAAATTAATTAATTTATTTAAAGCATATTATTTAACATTTTAAAAGTGTATAGTTAAATACGAATTTACATTATAAACAACACATAGTTCCTAAAAGTAACCCGCTATAGGTGGCACTAGGGTATTTTGTATACAAATTCGAATTACACGATTTCGCAATATTAATATTTATATGATGAAAACTAAGTGTTATTTACTAATATATAACAAACAAATATGATATGTATGTTTTAAATGCTATAAGTATATATTTAGTGAGTAAAAGCTAATTTATATTGCATGTAATTTAATAGAGCAATGAAAACATTGTTGTATGCAAACAGAGCCGAACCTAAATCTATTTCAGTGATTTCGATACTACTGCTAGCAGCGGTTGGGGATATTACTAAATTATGTTGCATGCATAGGGAGTGTTATATCTTTGCTTAGCAAAATCTTTGTATGCACTATATATAACTAACAATTATATTAGCTAATATAATTATAACTAACCTAATTATATTTTAAATGTATTCCTATCTATTATATATATATATATATATATATATATATATATATATATATATATATATATATATATATTAATATATCTATTAAATATTACAGGAACTTCTACCTCTATGTGGTTATTGCAAATCTGGCTGGTTTAATGCAGGTTAATAGTATACAAACTATTATTTTAAATAATGTGTATAAATATATATATATATATATATATATATAGAATTATTCATATATTAAATTAATTATATTAAATTATTATTAGTTAAATTTATATTAAAATAAAATTAACTAATTATATTAAAATTTAATATCAATAAATTAATTATATTATATTTAAATTTAATAATTTCTATATATAATGTTATTTATATACATATATATTTTATATATAATATAATATATATATATTAATGTATCTATTAAATATTATAGGTACTTCAACCTTTGTGCAGTAAAAAGCTCGGATGGTTTAATGCCAGGTTAATAGTATACAAACTATTATTTTTAAAATAATGTATACAAATATATTTACTTAGCTTACTTTGCTTATTTCGGGATTGTTGTTTCCCAGACAGTAAAAGTTCTCCAAACATTACGATTCATCATAGCTACTCTCAGCTCGCTAGCCGGTATACCAGTATCACGCTCCAGAGTACTAATGTAGCTTTCTGAGGCCTTCCCCGTCTTCTAGTTCCATGAGTAAGTTCCCAAATAACTAGATCTGAAACAACTTCATCATCTCTATGTAGTCCATTAAACTGTAATCATCGACATTTGATCTTTCTAGATACTTTTTCGATAACCCCATAAAGGACCTTGTAATTTTCTGAGTCCAATGTACTAGTTTTACAATTTATTATCATTCGTAGATTCAAGTGTATGTGCCATAAAAATATACAGTATTATATAAATAATTATTCATATAATAAAGTATTCATAGTTCAATTTATGTTAAAATATACATTCATTAATTATATATAATTGATGAAATGATATATAAAATTTAAATAACAATTCATTAAATTATATTAATTCATGAACATGAATATAATACAATTATCAATATCCCGATTTAGAAAGACCGGAATTTGTCCTTTTAATAAGCGGTCATTTAATGATGAATAATTTCTACAGAGTGTACCATAAGCTTACCGCATTGATGATATAGGATCAAATATAAGGCTAATATATATATGAAGAATTCCACATTAGTAATTAATTCGCCTGACATACGAATTACAAGGTATAATAATGATATCATCATCGATATAGGTATATCATATTATTAGATTAATAACATTCACTATATTAATGTATTATATAAATAATTATATATATAATTTAATCTATATTCATATACAATATAATATATCTATTACATATTACAGGAACTTCAACATATATGCAGTTGGTGAAAAACTCGGCTGGGTTAATGCCAGGTTAATAGTATACAAACTATTATTGTAAAGATAATTTATACACATATATACAGTTTTATATAAAATATATAACACTCGCGCGAAATCATGTTATTCGATTATATAGAAAAAAACCAACAGCGCCACCTATATAGTGTCAAATTTCGCAACTATGTTGTGTTTATAATGTAAATTCGTATAATACTATATATTTTTGAAATGTAAAACAATATTCTTTAAAGTATTATTTATATGATGAAATAATTAATTTGAATGAATAGAACTAATAATTATTTAATATAAGTATGAATCAATTTATATAAAAAATTGTAGAAAATCCTAGAGATTAAAAAAAAACATAGATATAATATTATTTGTGTTATACAATTAACATTATTCTTAGGAACTATACACATTACACATATTCTGAAAATTTCATGATTGTAGATTAATTATAAATATTTCTGTTTTTTTGGTATTTTCATTTATATTAAATATTACCAAAATGATTCTACCAAATTTTTGTTTTCAAGTATTATCAATACCCATATATATATGTACACCATTTAACAGTTGAATCCATATTTAACAACATGTTTAAAATCACTCTTAGGGTGTATGGCGCAATGGATAACATATCTGCCTATGGAGCTAAAGATTCCAGGTTCGATCCCGGTGTACTCAGTTTTCAATTTTTAATAAACTACTTATATATATATATATTATTTTAAACCCACCAGAATTAAATTTTAAAATGACACAGATTATTACAAACTCTCGATGATTTAATCTAATTATAAGCATAATTATAATTAAATCGTGGAGTATACTATAATTACATTTATTAATAAAGTTAACATCACTTAATTGTTAATTGAATAATATTCTTTTATTGTGAAATTCACATTTTTTAGAACCGATCATATCAACATTTATTTATAATTTGAATTTAATATGAATAATTTGATTTATATAATGTGTTTATATGTATGTATATGTATGTATGTGTGTGTGTATGTATGTATATTTTATCATGTCATATATTTAATTATTATATATTTAATAGTATTTCACACATATGTAATATGGATCATTCTATTTATTTTAAATCTATAAATAATTTAATAATATATATCACATTTGTCGTATTAATAACAGTAAATTATTCCACAGAATCTCTGAGGTAAACGACATCGTTGACAAGTAGCGGCGACAGCTCCTATTACACATGTACCCACTGCTGTTTATAGGCTGTGATGTTCCTTAGGTTGCACAACCAGGTAGTAAACACTGCTCGCCACGCGAAGTGTTGAAACTCTCAACGTGACGGGTACTGGGTAGCAAAGTGCAGGTCTACCTACATCACATACCCAGCACCATAACACGATCGAGCGGAGCGAAACCTTCGATAAAGTTCTGTTCGATACAGTATCCTCCTGTGACGAAGCATATACTGACGTTACATTCCGCCATAACGACCCGAACGCTTACCTCCGAGTAAAGGTCGACACCGGCGCCAAGGACACCTCCTTCTCCTAAGTACATTCCGTAAGATATACCCCCGACAGATCGATGAACCGCAAGTTAAGTCAAGCACGACGATCCTAGTCCGAGAGTACCCAGCATGTTTTGCGCTTGTCGGTAACTTTAAGGGTTCATACAGAATCGTTGTTGATCCATGCATACAGCCCGTCGTGCATGCGCCCCACCGGTGCCCTGTCGCCCTACATGATGAGGTCAAGGCTATTCTCGAATCAATGGAGAATCTGTACTTAATCAAACGAGATCACGCTCCTACAGACTAGGTGTCAAGCCTCGTATAAAGTCAAAAGTCTAACGGCAATATACGAATCTACCTCGACCCAAAATATCTCAATACAGACATCAAAATACATCATTACGTAACACACACGCTAGAAGAAGTCGCATATACCACCTGAATGGAGCAACGATCTTCTCAAAACTGGATTCCCACTCAGTCGACTGGTCAGTACACCTTGACCTGTCAACGAGCTACCCGATCATGTTTAACGGCCCAGATGTTATCGTTTCCTACGACTCCCATTCGGACTGAACTTCAGGCAGGATGTATCCCAAGAGGGTATGGACCGAATACTCGAGTACTGTCCTGAAACAATCGGAATCGCAGATAACTGAGGAGGAGTAGAGGACAGAGCAGGAACACGACTGCAATCTGCGCATGGAGACCGCCCGTCACTACGGTCTCGTATTCAACGAGGGTAAGTGCTCGATCAAAACATCCAGCCTAACATTGTTCTGCCTCCTTTTCGACAAGGACGGATTCCATCCAGACTCTGGTCACGTGTAAGCCATTAACAAATGCCCTCTACAAATTCATCGCAAACCCTACGCGAATTCATAGGCGTCGCCACCTACATGGCTCCCTTTACGAATAATCTGGCACACTAAAAGATACCCCTCATAGACCCACTGAAGCAGGTTATTTCCCACGAAAGAGTATACAAAAAAATAAAATAATGATTCTGCACCCAAACGACCTCGGCCTATTGACCCTACAAGTCGGTCAATCATTGACCGATTCAAGACACTCTTCGCAGACGACGGTATTCCTGCCCTTCTCACCAGCGACAGCATTGGTCACTACACCTCACACGCATTCAAGCTACATGGCCCGCACAATGGCCACATATCACCACTACCACCTACAAAGTATCGCCGTGCGGAACGAATTATACAGATGCTGAAGAAAACCTGCGACCTCCAGATGTATGTCCTTCTCCTCCGTTCTACCTCGGTCATCGGTACCAAGCTAAGCCCCGCAGAGTTACCGTAAGGTCGTAAGATTTACAATAGGCTATCTAGTATATATCAAAAGCACCCGACCATGACAGAACCCTCGCCAACAATCAGGCCAGCGTAATCAACAATGACCGATACATAATCTCTAAAACACTCGATCCACTCCCTAACGAAACCAATGTCCGATATAGAGATGCGATATCCCATACCTGAAACCGGCCTCCGTATCATATAAACTATTTAAGTCTCGAAGCTACACACCGTGCACTGCTGACGGTTCAGCTATACGCCTCAATCGCCTCACCCCTGACACCCTCGAGTTCAGCGACAACTATGTCGACTAATTAGTCGCTGACCATCTCGACGGCCCCTCCATCAATCATCACATGTGTCCTGCCTGCTAGAACGCCTCGTCATTTGTAATTCCGTATAAGCATCTTTTCTTACCGTTTATCTAAGTGGACGGGATGTTACATAACGATTTTTCAATTACATTATATATATATATATATGTGTCACTATACAATTAACTACTAATTAGCCACGCCCACACGGGAAACTCTATATATGTATGAGACCGACTTGTGAGATCGCTTCGGTTAGATCTGCGTGCCTCACTATATACCGTGTATTTATATTTTGTATTGTATTGTCCGGAGCCCCTCACAGTTATTTATAACATGTATACGTCTATGACTTCTCGAGGGGTCCATTTGTATCCGCTATTTATATCGTATTCAATATATATAAATAATATTTCAATAAATAAATATTATTATTATTATATACTGAATAATCTGTAATCTCGGATACGTTGTTTTCTCTTTAATACATTAAAACTGGTCAATAACATAGCACTACCTACCAAGTGCATGTTCAGATGAAAATATACTACCTTTATACATAGACGATGCTGCAATATAGATAATGGACTATCGTGATATCTATAGAGTTAAGGTGTATGATTAGATGTTGTCATCGTATCGATTATGAGGTTTGGTCATCGTAGTATACACCCAATATGTACCTAGTATACACCCGATTATGATTATATAATAGTTTATTACAATAGTTCCATATAATATACGACATGTCCATCTAAATAAAGAATAATTTACAATTATAATTGTACTAATTTAACAAATTATATAATATAACATCTAGAAAACTCAGTATAAGTGTAATATAATAGAATATATGTATTGGGCATGGCACCGTAATCGATATTCACTTTTATTTTCAATTGAACTTTCATTCTTTTCTTTGATCAAATGGCTTCAAGACTCCTGTAATGATAACTATGTTGGGTTACAATTGGTAACACGTGGTGTGTGTGTAGGTGGGTGTTATAGTTAGTATTTATGTGGTGTTAATAAACAAGTTAAATATTTGTGGCCCTAAAAAGGACCGTGGCTCAAAAGAACCGTTGAAAAAGGTGAAAAAGTATACACATAATGTATAATTATATGCATATGTATTTGTTGGTTTACTTTATAAGAAATAAATTTCTTAATAAATCTTACACATTCTAATAAAAGAGAACATCAAAAGAATCAACAATTTTCAGGAAAATAATCAGAAAAATGAGTTTGATAATTTAGGACCAGCAGGACGACGAAAGGAATACCGGAGGACCAGCATAGCGAAGTATCCCTCAAAATATGTATACCTATTTATTTAAATCGGATATGAAATACAGAGGTCCAATATATATATATATATATATATATATTTGAAATAATAATACAATTTAATATTTAGTAACATTACATATGTATTGAAAAGTGAATAATAAGTATGGATATTATATTATATATATCCAACTTATAGTTATTAATTAAAAAGTAAATATAATTAATTTAAATAAATAGTAAATTAATTATATTTACTTTTTAATTATAATAATTACTAAAAAAATATGTATATATATGTGTATATATTCATTCTAAAGAAAATTGTTTAAAATATGTCAAATATATAAAATAATTAATACTATATTTATGTTTAGGATAAGACATTATATTATTATAATTATTATTATGTATAGAGGAATACAAATATATGTATAAATATAGATTATAATAATTATAATAATTAATAAAAACCAGACTTATATACAAAAACTTCTGTGAACAAGTTTAGTCACGATCGATTGCGAGTTCACCATAGTGACGACAAAGATGCAGAATACTTAACTAAGTGATCCTGAAAGTGTAGAAGCTATAGAGAGGAGTGAGACAATCGCCAATTGAGAGACGATTGAATGACCGTAACATCACAGTAATCGCTTTATATAGTAGATATAATAACCGTCATCCAATCATATTTGAATTGTAGATGTATACTTGTTGTAATCCGATTGGATAGATCCATTAGAATCAAAATGACCTATTGATATGACCAATCAGAAACGTATATAGGATTTAAACAATACAATATTTTTAGGCTGTGGTTTTTTAACGCTAAAACCATAGATTTATTTAATACGCCCAGAGATTTTATTCGCGTCGTTACTCATATTTTACACAAAAAAAGATTATATAATATATATATATATATATATATATATATAATTCGCTACGGATAATTCACATATATAATACTTTGATAATAATATAATTATTATTATATAATAATTATATAATTATTATAATAATAATATAATATTATTATTATATAATATTAATATTATTTTATTATTATAATACTAATGACATTTTAGTAACTAATGTATTATTATTAAATAATTATATATTAATTGTTATATATAATACCAATGACTTGATAAGCCATTTTAGTAATAATTATATATTAATTGTTATATATAATACCAATGACTTGATAAGCCATTTTAGATTTGATAATAATATATAATAATATAAATTATTATAATTTATTTAGGATTTATATTATATTACCTATATCCACAGAGCTAGAGAGAAAGATTTCTCTCTAGCTCTATAGAGGCATATATGCCTATATCAAAGATTTTCCGAAGGAAAGATATAACACTTACGCGAAATCGTGTAATTCGAATTTGTATACAAAATACCCTGGTGCCACCTATAGCGGGTTACTTTTAGGAACTATGCGTTGTTTATAATGTAAATTCGTATTTAACTATACACTTTTAAAATGTTAAATAATATGCTTTAAATTAATATTTATATGATGAAAACTAAGTGTTCATTACTAATATATAACAAACAAATATGATATTTATGTTTTAAATGCTATAAGCCTATATATATATATATATATAAGCTATAAGTATATATTTAAACCTTTAACCTTTAACCTTCGAGGTTAACCACTCCATGTAGTAATAAATACTTCTCAGGCGTGGTGTCCCGTAGGACAGCGTTTATAGTTGGTCGTAGGCAATTTTAAATAGGTACGTTTTAATGCCCTTTTAAAACTGTTTGTGCATCGTTGTTCACGTAGAGACGGTGGTAGCTTATTCCATAGCGAAGGTGCAGCGCAGGAGAAGGCACGTAGTCCGTGATTTCGGTTGTGATAGGGGGTTTTCAGTAGGTTAGTTACTGCAGGTCTGGCGCTTCGTGGAATGGTTTTTGTTTCTATGCAGTTTGCCAAGTAAAGTGGGGAGTTATGGTGATATGCATTATGCGTAAGTAAAAGTATTTTATATTTTACCCTGAAACGAAAAGGGAGCCAGTGTAATTGTTTCATCAGATTAGATATGGAGTCATTTGATCTTCTGGGTAGGTTGAAAATTACTCTAACGGCACTTCGTTGAAGCATGTGTGGTTTGCGGGTAGATACGTCAGGCAGAAAGATCAGTAATGCGTTGCAGTAATCAATTATAGGGAGTACAGTGGAACGAACGAGTGTAGTGCAGGTTTCAGTAGTTAGTAAAGAACGAATTTTTTTTATGTTATATAGATTGAAGTTTGCAGCTTTGACTTGTTTATTAAGTAAGTAAAAGTTAATTTATATTGCATGTAATTTAATAGAGCAATGAAAACATTGTTGTATGCAAACCATAGATGTATAGTTTAATGTAATTACATTAAAGTTTAAACTATAAATCTATGATCATCATGCATCATAATGATGCAAACAGAGCCGAACCTAAATCTATTTCAGTGATTTCGATACTACTGCTAGCAGCGGCTGGGGATATTACTAAATTACGTTGCATGCATAGGGAGTGTTATATCTTTGCTTCGCAAAATCTTTGCCTATATCATATGGTTTAATCATAGTCTTTAAAGAAACAATGACATAAATGATATGAAAAGAATGTCTATTATCTTTATAATAAATTTATTATATAATATTAATATTGGGGGATTAGCTCAGATGGTAGAGCGCTCGCTTAGCATGTGAGAGGTACCGGGATCAATGCCCGGATTCTCCAAATTTTATTTTTTTATCGAGATATTCTAAAATAAACATTATTTAATATATGAAATATATATATATATATACTTCCCTATCAGGGAGTCCCTGTTATTACTATATTTATCTGTAAATGATATAATTTAAAAATAAATACATAGGGAAATATGTTGTGGATATCCTAGTATGGATATGGTAAATTACTATAAAATAATCATGCTAGAGTAGGTACTATGAATATGTGGAATATGTAAGCAAGACATCCTATAACCTCGGTTATATGAGGTTATAGGAGGTATTGATATAAGTAGTATATATGCCGTAGGAGAAAGATGGGTAATGTGGCCACTTTTAGATAATGTTGTATAACTTTACAAACATTAGATATAAATTATATCATATAATGAGATAATATTTTCAATATAGAAACATCTTATGATATACAAGAGGACTGCTGAATCATTTTTTCATTTTAGCATATATAATTGAAATTATCAAGGTGGCCACATTACCCTCCATGGATAACGTATACGTTGGCTATAGCCATCTATTGCGGGTAATGTGGCCACCTTAAAATGTGGCATTAATCCACTAGATGGCGATACTTTATACCAAGTTTAGTCCAAGGATATCACATCAAGTATAATCTTAAATATACACGCAATTGTGATAAATTAATGATTTTTATTTTAAGGGGGATGTCACACGACGCCCGCCTTTCCATGTATAGAGATAGCAAATAATGGGTCTACACAAAACTAGGCGCGCAGAATTCTATTCATTGAATTGAAATATTTTTTTTATATTCTATTCGTTAAATATATACACATAATATTACAGGACGTATTTTTTATAATATATATTATATAACATATATATTTATATGCACACATTTTAATTTTTTAATTTACGGAATTTCTATGGAAATTGTTATTTTTTTGCAATTATGCACATACAAATTTATAAAATATCGTTTGTAATAGTATTCATATATACTTTATTTATATAATGCAATACAATTGTATTAGTAGAATACATATAATAGTTTTTATTATACATACGTTTATACACACCTACCTAGTGCGAAATAATTATTCTGAGAAAACAGCATTTGAATATATATGAATACATTATATATCATATATAATTAATATATATTAACCACTTGTTATGTTATTTCTAGACTGTTTTCATAAATAATTTTTTTACAGATATTAAAAAACAAATAATAAAATAGTATTATAAAATAATTTTTTTTTAAATAAACAATTATTTTCACCAAAACAAGGTGTGTGACATCCCCTTAACTTTATAAAATACTATATTCATTAATAGGCTATATCCTAGTATACCATTACACTTACTTATCATGTTATTAATATGGAAAAATCAATTTCATCAGTAAATGACTGTATGTCATAACAATATGGCGATAAAATACCTCGATAACATATTAATTTAGAAAGATAACTAATTTATATTATCTGATTTATATATATATATATATATATATATATAACTATATATATAGCACCATTTGTATATATATACCATTATATATAGAACCATTTATATATATATATATAATTGTATACATATATTAAATATATTACACCAATATATAATAAAAGCATAGCATATCAAAATAAATACAAATTTAAAAAGCGCATATTTCATGTATACATTTTTTTTTAATTGGACTTATAGTTTATGAGATACGCCAAGTGGCCACATTACCTTCGTGGCCACATTACCCATATTTCCTCTATATCATACGGTATATCATATACCCAAAGACGTTATATATTTATAGTATGAAAACGAATTGTTAAGTAGGTATACCTACATATTGAATGAATGTGAAAAGTATGAAATTAAATGTTAATAATGCTATTTAAGTATTGATTTGATCGAAATTACATTAAATAATGTAAAATCGTACGCCACGGATTTTTACGTCACGTCAATCAAGTGACGTCTCAAAAGTATTGTGAATATATCACATGACTGGTGATCTAGGGGCTTCGCCCCTTATAAGGGTATATTATAACCTTATAACCTTATAAACTTATAACCCCATCTATAGATGTCTATGCATATACCTAATCATATATAGGGGAATAGATGGGTAATGTGGCCAGTTTTAGAAAATGTTGTGTACAACTTGATCAATAGTAGTCCTACAATGGAGTTCCCTGGTCCTACTTCGGAAATGTTTTCAATATGGATGCATCTTGGTATATTCAAGAGAACTTCTGATTAATTTATTCATGTTAGCTAATAAGAGCTAGCTCTTCTAATTGGAATTCTTAAGGTGGCTACACTACCCTCCATGGGGGGTAATGTAGCCATATTTTGCAGGTAATGTGGCCAGGTATTACTCCACTAGAGTTAGTTTATATCAAGTTTAGTCCAGTGATATAACATCAAGTATAATATTAAATAACACACGCAATTGTGATACATTAATGCTTTTTAGTGTAATGTTATATATTACTATAGTCATTAATAGTATATATTTATTTATTTATTTATTTATTTGTTTAAAGACTTCATAAATGAAAATCATTTTTCGACGTCATAACAATAATAATAATAATAATAATAATATAATAATATAACATATAAACGAAGATAACAATAATCGCAAAATATATATTCATTTCACTAAATAATATTTAAAGAGTCTACTTTTGAATTGAGATCGAGAAGTTGTCGTACGAATAATATTCGGAAGTAAATTCCATAGAGTTGGTACCGCCACAGAAAAAGCAGAGTTACCAAAACATGAATTTGTATGAGGCATAACAAGTTTCATTGCATGGCAATCCCGTCTTGGTCTGTTACTGGTAGCAATTGATAATAATTCAGCCAGATACTTAGGTTCACCCGTGTAGATAGCTTTATGAGCTAAACATAACAATTTTAGTTTACAAAGATCACGATATCTGAGCCAACCAAGGGTTAACATAATATGTGATATAGATATATAGTTACTACCCGTATTAGTATTTATATTATTTTTAATTTTATATAAAACACGAACAGCTCTCCTTTGAATTTTTTCGAATTTTATCATAATATTATCAGGGACAAAAACAAAAAGTGAATTGCAGTAGTCGAATCTACTAAAAACCAATGAATATATAAGTGATTTAGTGATATCAAAGGAGAGCTTAGCACGAGCCTTATATATATTATATAAATAAAAATTAGCAGTACGAATAACATTAAGAATGTGACTGTCATATTTCATAATAGAGTCAATTGTTATACCGAGTGTTGTGATTTTATTAGATAAAGGCAGCGTGGCAAGAAAACTATCAGTTATTTTAACAATTGAAGGTATTTTAGAGAATAAAATAGTATCAGTTTTTGAGACATTTAAGGATAATGAATTACTAGTGAACCAATTTTGTATATCAGTAATACAGTTTTTAATGTTGTATTGGATTATAGCGTGATCAGTAGATTGAGGAAAGGAAGTATAAAGCTGTAAATCATCAGCATATAGATGATAGTGAATTTAAGGATATTTTTAAAAAATAGAAGAAACAGGTAATATATAAATCAAGAAAAGTATTGGGCCCAGAACAGATCCTTGAGGAACACCATGAGTGTGCATAAATGATTTTGAAAAATTGTTATTAATCTTAATTGATGAAAAACGAGATGTTACAAAAGACATTAACCAATTGTGCACCTGTCCATGAATACCTATCTCTTTAAGCCGACATGATAAAATTGTATGATCCAGAGTGTCAAAAGCACTAGATAGATCAAGTAATACTAAGTAGCATGGTATTTTGTTGTCAAGCGACAGTATTATATCATTAAAAATCAAATTAAGCGCTGTTTCCGTTCCACGATTAGGAAGATAAGCACTTTGTAAAGGATCAGCTATCGAATTAGAAGTTATATAATGAACTAATTGTTTACTTACAATGCGCTCAAGAGTTTTAGAAAGGGATGATAGTTGAGAAATTGGACGATAATTAGATAGAATAGAGGAATCAAGAGTAGACTTCTTAATAATTGGAGTAATATATGCTTGTTTCATACTTGGAGGAACAACTGAGGAGATAAGCGATGAGCGAAAAATATTAGTAATAGGAATTATCAAGTATGAAATAGAAGAACGTAGTAATGTAAGAGGAATAGGATCTAGAGGGGATGGCGATTTAATGGACATAATTATTTTTTGGATTTCAAGAGGATTAGGAAGCGAAAAGCAGGACCAGTGAAATGATGAAAAATGTTTACATAAAGATGGTTGGCAATTATTACTCATAGGAGGTAGATTATTTATGATACTTTTTGTTTTTTGTATGACAAAATTAGAAAATGATGAGCAAAGTACATTTTCAGGTAAATCTGGAAGTTTTTTAATTTTATTCTTGCCAATTAGAATAAAAGCTAGTTTAAAAGACTGTTTAGAGTTGATTCCAAAATCACGAAATTTATTAATAAAAAATAAAGATTTTACATTAGATAATTTCCTACGATAAATGTTACGATACATTTTAAAGGACTGTATATATATACTATTAATGTATATACTAATAATATATATAGGTATACTATTAATGGTATAATATTAAATTTACTCATCATGTTATTAATATGGAAAAGAAATATCATCAGATACCTAGATAAAATAGTAATTTAGAAAGATAACTAATTTATATTATCTGATTTCTATATATATATATATATATATATATATATACATATATTATATATAGAACCATTTGTATATATATATGCCATTATATATACTACATTATATATTATATATACCTATATCTAATAATGAATGGTTGAATTATGATCACTTAGATAGGCAAATATATATATAGTATAGTATTATATACATAGCCTAATTATATTAGTAGTAAGCTGAAGTTATAGGAAGTCTATAAAATAATAATTGTAAATTATCGTTCGATCAATACTTTTATTTTTAAAAAAGTAGTTCGAACTGATACGCACGCACTCGAGACACGCCTACTCTCGGCTGCCGTCGGTTCGCTTGCGGTCCGGGTTCTGCATGATATCGGGTCGTATGTACTCGTCGAACTCCAGGTACGGTACGTGCGGCCCGATCGCGATTCGGGTCATAGCCCGATCGAATTGTTCGTGGTCGATCTGGATACTGCGCGCTATCCACCGGTTGTAGTCGAGTTGGTCTTGAAGCCGCAGCCGAGCGAAATGAGCCGAAACCGCCGCCGCCTCTTCGTCCGAACAGTCGGTTAAGATCCGAAGACAGTCCTCGAAGTCACGACCTTGACCGTCGTAGATGACCTTGAGGTCGTGTACCGATGTGATCTTCAGCATAATGAGTCGGTCTATCGAAGCCTGGCAACGAGGCAACACGTTATAGTAATGATATATAGGGGCGTAACGGGGTGATTAAAAGTGGGGGGGGGGTATTTCAGACTCATCAATTATTACCATATACTTTGCTGAGAAGATAAATCTATAATATCACTTGTAGGGGTTAATATGATTGACTTGTATTGGGTTGCACAATACAAATCAATGTTGGATATAATTATACTATAAAGACTATAAATAGCAGACAAATAATATCTATAATGAATACAATAATTTGTAGATCTTAAAAGTGTGGGGGTATTAGATATTATTTCCCCCACTTTTAAAAGTGGGGGAACATGAACCCCTACCCCCCTTTTATGACGCCCCTATATGCATATAAAATAATAATATATAGTTTATTAGGTAAACAACAAAATAAATAAACACAAATATGAAAGAAAAAATAGATATGAATTGATACCCAAATCGACATGTTACAAAAATTAACATTGGGTAAATATATATAAAAATGTTATAAAATGTGTAACTAAGAATTCGTGATGAATAATCACCGACGAGGATATGTTAAAAGTTAAGTAGTAGCGAGTTAGAATAATCAACAAAGTGTTGGAATAAATACGCGGGTAATGGCTCCTCTTTCGGATTGTTCCGAGTGAAGAATGAAGTTTAGAACGAATGAACGATGCCAGTTCGTTATTTATTTATTTATTAAGGCAAGCGGTATCATATAGAATGTATTATATCGGACGACTAATGTATAGATTACCCGATAGAGTAATAGTGGAGGTATATATATATATATATACAGAGGTATACCTCTATAGTTACTATAGTTAGAGGCCTGTTGCAATATAGAGTTACACATGTGTCTGCAGGCTTGATACACATAGCGTCGGTTTACAATGTAAGTTAGTTATCTTATAGGTCAGCCTATTAGTTTAATGCTAGTTAGTTATCTTATAGGTTAGCATATCAGTTTAATGCTAGTTAGTTATCTTATAGGTTAGCCTATTAGTTTAATGCTAGTTAGTTATCTTATAGGTTATCATATCAGTTTAATGCTAGTTAGTTATCTTATAGGTTAGCCTATTAGTTTAATGCTAGTTAGTTATCTTATAGGTTAGCCTATTAGTTTAATGCAAGTTAGTTATCTTATAGGTTAGCCTATTAGTTTAATGCAAGTTAGTTATCTTATAGGTTAGCCTATTAGTTTAATGCTAGTTAGTTATCTTATAGGTTAGCCTATTAGTTTAATGCAAGTTAGTTATCTTATAGGTTAGCCTATTAGTTTAATGCTAGTTAGTTATCTTATAGGTTAGCCTATTAGTTTAATGCTAGTTAGTTATCTTATAGTTTAGCCTATCAGTTTAATGCTAGTTAGTTATCTTATAGGTTAGCCTATTAGTTTAATGCTAGTTAGTTATCTTATAGGTTAGCCTATCAGTTTAATGCTAGTTAGTTATCTTATAGGTCAGCCTATTAGTTTAATGCTAGTTAGTTATCTTATAGGTTAGCCTATTAGTTTAATGCTAGTTAGTTATCTTATAGGTCAGCCTATTAGTTTAATGCTAGTTAGTTATCTTATAGGTTAGCCTATTAGTTTAATGCTAGTTAGTTATCTTATAGGTTAGCCTATTATTTTAATGCTAGTTAGTTATCTTATAGGTTAGCCTATTAGTTTAATGCTAGTTAGTTATCTTATAGGTTAGCCTATTATTTTAATGCTAGTTAGTTATCTTATAGGTTAGCCTATTAGTTTAATGCAAGTTAGTTATCTTATAGGTCAGCCTATTAGTTTAATGCTAGTTAGTTATCTTATAGGTTAGCCTATTAGTTTAATGCTAGTTAGTTATCTTATAGGTTAGCCTATTAGTTTAATGCAAGTTAGTTATCTTATAGGTTAGCCTATTAGTTTAATGCTAGTTAGTTATCTTATAGGTTAGCCTATTAGTTTAATGCAAGTTAGTTATCTTATAGGTCAGCCTATTAGTTTAATTCTAGTTAGTTATCTTATAGGTCAGCCTATTAGTTTAATTATAGTTAGTTATCTTATAGGTCAGCCTATTAGTTTAATACTAGTTAGTTATCTTATAGGTTAGCCCACTCTATAGCCTATACATTATAAGTTATAACCTATAGCCATAACCTAGCTCCCCTTATTGGGTTAGCCTATTATTGTGATGTAAGTTAGTTAAAAAATATCCAGTTATGGTTATTGATTATAATCATAATCAACCTATACTTATAGGTGTGTAAACATAAAGTGGTGTTTAACGGGGATCGGCGTGACGTGTTAGGAATACATTATGGTTATATATGGTTATAACCGGATGTCATCGGCGTATATATATATGGAATAGGCGATTTATACGAAGAACATTCTAGATCCTAGGCATTCTAGACCTATATTAAAGAGTAGGGCAGTATGATCTTGCGAAGAATGTACACTGTGTGCGGCGTAGTGTGCGTCGCACATCTATGTATACCATGTTACATTGAACGGGACGAGAGAAGAATATGTGTGTGTGTGTGTGTGTGTGGGTGTGTGTAATGGAGTGTGTATACCGTACTAACTTGGCTGATACCGTTCAGTTCCGCTAGTTTCATGGCGTTTATTTCTAGCCTCATGAGCCTCGTCATGGGAGTGACATCCGTTTTACTCGCGGTAGGGGAGATTAAGTTCGTCATGTGGATCACGTGGTATTTCTTTCACGGTCACGTGCGTAAAGGTGTCGCTATTCGGCGTGGTGGTCGATATTGCTTATACTTATAGACCTCGGTTGAGACGATATAACGAGTTGTCGAGTTACGGTATTCGTTATGTAACGTACGTTTAGGCGAAGTGAGTAATTATAAATATTTCAGCGTAGAAATAATATTTCAATTTTAAATTAATTAAAATAAAATTAGAATATTTTAATATAATTATATTATACATTTATAGTATATATACCTATATATTTATACATACATGTATTCATACGCACAGTATGCGTCACACACTTACCCATATACACCCAAACATATGCACATACACACACCTATATATAATTAATTTGTCACTAGAATTGTTAAAGGCAGGACTAAGGCAGTTTTTTTAACAAATAGCAACATAGTTTTGTTTACTTTTATTCTAGAATAATCGCCATCCTAAAGTCTTTAGGCTAAAGGGGTATCCAGTATTTCCGGAAATAAGGTCAGGAAATGTTTGCTAGAAAGTGATTTTCTAACGAGTTAATTACAATGGTAGTATGATACCCTCTTACCTTCCGGCAACTTGCCGGAAATATAGTAACTTTAAAGGAGGTATCCTTACATTACAAATTGATATAAAATCGTTTTAAAGTTACCAGTATTTCCGGCAAATTACCGGAAATACTGGTAGTGGTACCTCCCCTTAACACAGCATTAGGCATGAGTTGGCTTTCTATACGGGTATGTGCTGGCCTAGTTCAGAGTTCAAAGTTCAAGCACGGGTAATATCGACGTATTATATGTAAGAAAACGAATACCTACACGGCAACACGTCGCTTGGGTTTAATGAAACATTATCACACGATTTCAAAATATCACGTTTGATTATGTATACATAATACATGCCTATAGGTATGCGTGTCACACGTTCAAGTTCCGGTCTACTGAATAAACGTTAGTAGTTTGAATATTTAAATGTAATGTAAAACATCGTTTACCTTCTAAGATTCGTATTTATTATTTGTCGTTATGTAGGTTGTCGTTATATTGTCCTAATTGTATGTTGATTGATACTTTATGTAAGCACATATATAATCGAAAGTATACATATTTTCTAACGGTATGTCACACTGATAAAATAAGTATACCTATAGGTTATACTTATATAGGGCCTATACTTATTTTATACTTATGATATCATATATATATTATAGCAGTTGTTCCCAACCTTTTTTCATCATGACCCTTTTTTGACAACTTTTAATTTAAAATATACCAAGACCCAATGAATAATTTTATTTTTTTATTATTAAACTTTAGTCATAAACGAATAATATAAACTATATTGGATATAATATTATTATAGATATTTTTGCTCATGAGTCATGACTAGTGATGTAAATGATGCTCAAATCTAAAGAAGTGTGCAGTCTCATTCTCAGTTACCTAAAGTCTCAACTTGGCTCGGGCTAGTTTTGTTAGAGTCTCGGCTCGGCTCGGGCTCGTTTTTTTCTTCCGAAAGTGAAAGTCTCGGCTCGGTATCAAAAACCAAATGTCTCGGCTCGGCATCATTTACATCACTATAGTAATGACTATATTCATGACCCAAACAAAAAATACAATCTTATGACCCAAATGTGGGTCATAAGTTATGAATCATCCCAGCAATCTTTTTTTAGCAAGATTTGGCAAAAAAAAAATGTGGTTAAACTTTTCAAATATAATCTTATTATAAAGGGTTCATAATTAATTAGTTTTTTGTAAATTTAAAAATAAAAAAAAATTCTACAAAATCCAACTAAATCCAGATAAATTTGGACAGATTTAGATTTTAAAAATCAGGATTTATTTTTTCCAAATAAATATAAAAAAATCCAGATAAATTTGGAAAAATATGTATGTTAAAAATCCGGAAATATTTTATCCAAATAAATCTATAAAAATCTAGATAAATGTGGACAAATTTGGAGGTTAAATCCGGATATGTTTTTTCCAAATAAATCCAGATAAATATTGATGAAATTCAAAAATAATAAATCCGGTTATATTATTTCCAAATAAATCCAAAAAAATCCAGATAAATTTGAACAGATTTGGATTTCAAAAATGTGGATATATTTTTTCACAATAAATCTACAAAAATCCAGATAAATTTGGACAAATTTGGATGTTAAAAATCCGGATATGTTTTTTCCAAATAAATATTGATGAAAATAAAAAATCCGGATATAAGATTTCCTCATTTGTTCTAGTCTTTGTATTTTTATTGCAAATGTTAATCATATAGGGGTAAACATAGTCTGCTATCTACGTAGATATAGATTACCACAACACAACATCGATAAAAAGAAAGTTTTTTTATATCGATGCTAAATAATAAAATACCTATTTCCTATGTAAGCTATCATTGGAGTGTACATCAGAAAGTTGGTCAGATTTGTAAGTGATCTTTTATTAAATAGAGAACAGACTTCCTGATCTTGGTATTCAGCCATATTATTCACTATCCCAGCAAACAGTAATAGTCCCATAATGGCAGCATAAAAGCATATTTAATAGCCTCAAATGTTTACATTGTGCTATTATGTTGTCATTAAATGAGTATTATGCTGCTATTAATTTGTCATGCTATTATGTTGCTATTTAAAGTCTATTATGCTATTATTATGCTGATATTAATTTTAAAAGTATATTATGCTGCTATTATAATAATAGAAACATAATAGCAGTATAATATACTTTTAAAATTAATAGCAGAATAGACTTTAATAGTAACATAACAGCAGCATAATAGCATGACAAATTAAAAGCAGCATTATAGACATTTAATGGCAACATAATAGCAGTATAATGTAAACATTTGAGGCTATTAAATATGCTGTTATGCTACTATTATGAGGCTATTACTGCTGGGATATACTTATTTCATCAGATCACTAATAATTTAATTGATAAATTTTATAATTTGTGATAATGGCAATGATATCTCCATTTCATAGTTTTAGGTAACCCAAATTAGTATTTTTAAACAATATTATAACTTGCCTAGTGTATTAAGATAATTATGGATGTCTATAATTACGGTCATATTGGATATCTAATTTCATAAATTATGGCCTCTGAAATATGGAGGAATATACAAGATATGTTAATAGTATTACCTTAATACTATTCAAAATAGATCACTATTAACTGATAACACTATTGGTTCAGGTATATGTTCTTATATTATTAGTATTTAAATAATAGAATACTAGTATCCCCACTAAATAACTATCATCTGATAAGATAGACTAACAACTACCACATATAAAATATAAACCTATAATTATTGATACATATGCATGCATTACATTGTTTTTTATTTTGTTATTGCTATTTTTTTCCTGTCATTATTACATTATTATCATTTTCACAATTTTGTTTATCATTAGCAACACATATTTAAACACTATATCAATATATATATATATATAAATGTATAAATTTGTATAGTTATTCTGTATAGTAAGATGAATATATAAGTCACCAGAGTAACAGATACTAAAGCAATGTTTATATATCTAACATGTTCATATATATAATGTGGTTATATCTAATATTTATATTATTTCTAATTCTAAATAAAACTATTTCGTAATACATCTAAGACGAAGTAACGAGCTCACAACCGATACATAATGCCACCATGCGTGTAAGCGTATCTTCAACGACTGTAGAACGTGATTAGCTTCATCTAGAGTCTTTGGCAGCGTCGAAGGGAAACTCATACGCATTAAATATATACTCTTCGATACATTTTATCGAATGATACATATAATTATAAAATCGCTCGTCTTTATTAAGATTGCATTCGATAATATTATTATGTCATTTGTAATTTGTTTAGAATTTCTATTCCGAATTATGATGAAAAAATTCTCTATTTTTATTAATTATTCAAACAAATAATAATATTAATAATAATCATATTAAATTAAATTTTATTATTATTAATAATAAATTGTATATATATATATATGTATAAGAGGAGATGAATGAACAGTCACATGACAGAGAAGCCACATGGAATATAAGTCCTGTGATCACTTTAGGATTCTACTAAAATCTATATTCACGTGAATTATCCACACTCTAACATAGCGGCGATATATTGTTTATTCGAAATGCGGCCGATAATATATAATTTAACGAATATAAACACGTGCGTACGTTCACACGCGCGTGTGTATGCGTGTGTGTGCATGCGCGTGTGTAGTTAGGGACAACTTCACACCCTCTCAGATATCCAAATGGCCGCTTTGCAGCCAGTTTTTATCACCCCGCTGAGAACTTTGTAACCAGGCGCCTGTCAATCAAATAATAAACCTTTATTTAGTTATTTATACGTATACATTTAAAATGATATATATATATATATATATATATATAAATATAAATATATGAATAAGGCTGCTGCGGTTCTGCAAAAGTACACTCAGGTTGAGAGATGCGCGCCACCTATATTGTATGTTATAAATATTAACCGCGCTTTAACACCTTGGTAAAACTGTATAATGATGATGATATAAGTTTTATCGCGCGTAGTTAACATTTATAACATACAGTTAGGTGACGCAGGCATTGATGCGTTCAGAACAACAGGCTGTAGCTGCAGTCCTACACAAGTTGAATCATTAAAACTTTATAATGTAGGACGCACTCGTTCTGCAACGTGTGATACCTCTTTTGTAGAACCACAGCCTCGGGTTGAGGTGCCGAACATATCAAATACCTGCTGCGTTAAGGATTATCTGATATCTAATTACGAGCGCAGTCTATGCTACCATATCGTAGGCTAACACTTTAACTAAGCTAAATATAAATGGACTATTATCAACTATAGATGCTTATATAAGAATTGTAATTTTAATGAAACGAGATCAGATAAGGATTCACGTACAATGTGTGTATAATGTGCGTATTACTAGTGCATGTACTAGTGCCATGTAAAGTACAGTACAATTCTCCAACAACTCAAACTCTCTATTTATGGGCAAATGAAATTGGTTGAAAGTGGACAAACATATATTTATATGTAAAAGATATATAAAAGTAGAAATTTGTAGTGTTCAAATAATTAAATAATAAAATTTAAAATTTCTAAATAAATACAAATAATAAATAAATACAATTTTTGAATAAAAACGTAAAGATTCATTATCAATGTGGTTGAATTATTAAATAAATGGAAACAATATCACCTATTTCATTAATGCGAGATTTATATGGTTATGTAATGGGTTTAGTATATTGTTTTTTGTTTTATTTTGGTAGAGTCCTCTCATCCCATCCAATAACTTAGATGAATAACCATATGGCTCTAATGTCCCTTCGAAGCCACTCTTACATTAAGGTATCCATGGTTTTAACGAGAGCCGATCATTTATTTATACACAAGTGTATAATAAGATCACTTCTAAATATTATTTTAAGACCTATTTTAATGGTCCGAACGAGGCTCGAACCCACGTCTTACTACTTGTCTGTCCGACGCCTTAACCAACCGAGCCACGCAGGCGGTTATATTTATCTAACAATGCTGGGGTGATCACGGTAATAATGAGGCGCAGTCGGAACAACTAAACGACCTGTTCGGCTTCGTGCTCGAGCCCGGTTTCGAGGTGCTCGAGTTCCTCGTCGCGGAACTTGTGTATCACCTCGACGAGGTCGCGGTTGACCTCTAGCCCTCCGGTAAGGTCGTCGGCGTCCATCAGCTGCCGTAGCTGAGCGTCGTAGTGTTCCCCGATGGCGGTTTCCACAGCGACCGTGCAGGCCATGGCGGCTCGAGGTCCTAGTAGAGCGGTACCGGCACCTATAGGGTCAGCGCGGGGGGTTAGGCTAGGGACTACTGAAGGTTGTGCCCGAAGTAAACGGTAGCGGAATCGATACGATAACTTATTATTACCGACTACACTATCGCTTACGTTTATCCGATATTATAACGATGCATACCACTCGCTGCATAAACTGGATGGCGTTGTAAATAGGCGTTTCGTTAGGCGTAGAAATCGGCGGAATAGTAATCTACGTCGAACTATCGACAACACTCATAGTTTAATTATTAATCTTATTGTTCGTACTATGGCCCGATTATAAATAGTTAACGACGTCTGTGGAGTGACTTCAGAGATAACTACAACAATAGTAGTCTACAGCGACATATTCTTAGATAACTAGATGGGAACTAGGTTCCAGGAATAGGTGAACATCATTAGATAACGCCTCGTTAGATAACTATGACTACAACGACAGCAATAATAATGACAGCGATAGTCGTATAGGCGAGATAGAGCTATATGGATAAGATAATGTTACATTAGATAATTACTATAACGATAGCAACAACAACAACAACAGTGGTGCGATTATCCTGCCTTCACGTGGTGCACTTCGTCCATCAACCCCGATGGCGAAAAGGATGTTTTCCCGGCAATGACGCTCTCGGGCCCAAAGCTCGGTTTGGACTGCCCCCCCCCCCCGACAACACGCGTCAAGTTTTGCCGCCCGGTCATTTGCCCTCGGCCCTCTTGATCCGGTTGTTACTCTCCTGTGCCGGGGATGTGGAATCAGCGACGGCAAGTATACTTGTGTTTGGGGGGGCGGGGCGCGGCACCCCAACTATCGGTCTTGGTCACTTCACCCAAGACTATCCTAGCGTTTGCACACACGGGCTCTGGCTCGTGTGAACGCCTGCCGCCAACAACAACGGGTAAAAATTTGTGGACAGTGCGACTGTCACTCATAGGTGGATCCAACAAGCGAAACAGCATCAAGGAACTCCAGACAGACGCAATCAACACCATCGCAGAAGCCGGAATCTACGAGTATGCCATATATACAGATGGATCAGCAGAAAGTGGCCTAATAAATGGCTGTAGTGCGGCAACAACAACAACGACAACAACAGTAACGACGACAACACTAAAACGGACTAACCGAGAACGAAGCCCGCCACATTCCAGATTGGCTGCATGGCGGTGGGTCTAACTCTGTGTTCGGGTATGAGGGCGGCGAAAGTACTGACGTGATGCTTCTCCTGTTCCAGCATAATCTGAGGGGACGAGGTTGTGCGTCGTAGAGAGAGGGCGAGGTAGTAATACATTACAAGTGTACGTATATGTATAATATATTTCTTTATGCGATTACGATATATCTATTAGTAATATATATATATAGTAGTAATATATATATTACTATACCGTCGTCGTATTACTCCGTATTATTATGTTAAGATTAATAAATATTTGTATTTTATAAAAATATAAATATATATAGGGGTAATTGTCTCGATAAGCAAAACTGCGTCTATAATTACCCTGGCATTGCTTAAATCTTATAATAATAATAATAATGATATATAATACATGAACATAGCGTAATGTTTATTATTGAGGCGATAGCTTGCACCGTACAGTACACGACGAGATAAGTCGCCGAGTGCCTTTACTAACGCGAATAACGGGGCCGACCTCAGTGTTACCGAGCACCGCCAGTTGACCTTCGTAGATCCGTACCGCCCCTATTTCGCCGGCGTGGTCCACCCTCAACATGCGGTCGAGAACGGCTCTCCTTCGCTTCGGACACACTGTCGGCTTCGTGGAACAGGTTCTTACGGACACCTTGGCTAGGTTCATCATGTCGACGGTAGGAGCTGGAGGGGAGGGGGTGCGGTAGTAGTGTATGGGAGTGTGATGTGAGGGTGGGTAGAGTATGGAGTGTAGTTTTTTTCTGAGGGTGTGTGATGGTAGATTGGGTGTGTGGGTAGTGTGAGGGTATATGGTAGGGTGTGGGTGGTAGTAAGGGTGTGTGGTAGTGCATTTTTTAAAGATTTGAAAGTGGGGAGAAAATTCCAAAATAATAATGTTTTTTTCAATTGTATACGAACAACAATCTAATCTAGAACACATCTCATGATTTATAATCAATAAATAGAATTATATGATATAATTGATTATGAAAAAATCTGATTTTTTGTTGGCAAAAATTAAAAAGTGGGGAATTTCCCAACAAATTACTACTTAAAAAGGGCACTGGTATGTGTGCTACACATTGCGTAGTAGTATGTGTATGAGGATGTGAGTGATGTGGTAGGTAATGCGTAGTGTATGCTGTGTGGTGTGTGAGTTGTAATACAACTATTCATCGTTATCTAGAGGCTACTCGGGGAAGGTAACTACGCCCGATGGATCGTTAATCTGTGACGATAACTTCATATCATTTATCAATAACATACCTATATAACCAATACCCATACCTTGTAACCACATTTTCATTAGGCTGTAGAAGTATGCACTAAACTATGACACATTATTCGTGCATATTTATATACCTATATGCATATTAAACTATATATATATATATATATACACACATTGTATATTAATAGGAATATGATCAAATTACTCAAGTTGAAAATAAAAGTTTCACAAATATGCGTTAGCAGAATAAATCTTGGATATAGTAAGTTGTGATTGTAGTACAATCAACAATTTGCGTTATTTACTGAATGTACTAAACAAGAATACCAGTAATATCGGGACGGGTAAACCTGATCCAGGAAACTTCGGGCCACTTTTGAAGTAATTTCGGGCCACTTTTAAAATATTAATAAAACTATTTGAGTATATATATATATATATATATATATATATTAATAAGCATTATCAAATACACTTTATTATATGCATGCATAATCAATTATCAATGCATGCAGAGAATCAGGAGAATCAGAGAAAGCGATTTGCTTTTATAATTCGATATCTCCTAACAGTAGTGTAATGTCATATTTAATCATCTTTATTTAGATTAAATACAATAAAATTACACAAAAATGGATATTAAAATAAACAATAAATATAAATATAAAATAAAGAAAGAAAAAAAATACTAAAATATATTTGATTCCAATGTTAGCATCCAAATTAAAGTATATAATATATTTGATGAATTTTGTTATATCTTATTTTTACATTATACATATTTATATTAAATATTTATTTTAATATTTTAAACAATAATATGTATAATACTTAGTATACAATATGTCACATATTGCATAATAATGAATTGCGTGAATCGACTTATCTGGTGGTACGTTGCACATATGTCTTGCAGATATGACCTGACCACTAGATATATACTGAGTATATCCATGCAATGTATTTATATATTATATATTATATTGTAGTATTATAGTTTCATGTGACACTATTATAATGACTATAATACAATATATGTAACAATACATATTATTACATATATAATGGATATACAAGATATTGATATATATTTAAATTAAATATATAAACAACGAGGATAGGGTTCGGATAAGAAAATGAACATTTTTATTAAAGTGTCATTAATTGACTTCAAAATTAGCCCGAAGTTACCTGGACTTAGTTTACCTGACACGATATTACTGTTACACTTACAAATACTAAGCACAGTTCAAATGTATAGTCACTCTAATAGTGCACTAATGTATATCGAAATAATATCGGAATATATAATATATACTTTATAGTAATATGTTTATACTATATAATTATTATAATAATGTAGTTAATTACTATAGTTTAATATAGACTGACTCTAACAGTGTTAGACTCAAAAACCTATACTGAGTATATTATATACTCAGTATAATTATTATAATAAGTATTTATAATAATACTCTCAATAAAATATGAATATCGGCATATAAATGATTTAGTTTGAATAAAAAAGTATAATTAAAAAATAGGTTTTAGTAATATAATAATTTTATATCTACTAGCATCCTATATAGTTAAACCAAGGACCTTGGTTAAACTATGTGAATTATTTCCTTTTTTGTCTCTAATTTTAAATTAAATTGAATTTAATTAGTAATTATATTTAATATTTAATATTATATTTAATTATTAAATAATTCAATTAATATAATATAATATTAAATATTACTATAATAATTATACTAAGCTAATATATATGTAATTAATTAATAATAAAATACACTGCATGATTAACAAAACTATATAATACAATTTAATCACTAATTTGAATTAAGAACTTTGAAGTTAATCGATCATGAAGTTTATTTTACATATTAGAGAGGATTTTTACAAGGTACCAAATTATGTATTTGTTCAAAAAAAATATTGTATATAATATATAATGTCCTATAGTAATTCGTGTTTCCCAATAAATAACTATTTATATTAAGTATATTCATAATAATAAATGAGTATAATACTTACACGTAAATTAAGATTATAACAACTAAATAAACACTTAATAATATAAGATTAAAATTATTAATTCAAATTTTTGATAATGTTATTTATTTATAGGTTAAAAGGGTCATAATAATTCCCAACAACTATTAACTTAAATCTTTGGTATACAATATTAATTTTTAAATATTGTATATTTACATTTATATTTCAATAGTTAAAATTTACCTTTTATTTTTGTTATCATAATCATCTCTCTCGGACAGGTTATTCTATTTATGATTTTTTACATTTCAAATAGCTTATCTATTAAATATACGTATTGACGTTGTTAATATCACGCATATATATTGACATAAGTATGATGATCATATGATTTTTGACTGCCATTTTGAAATTATAAACACATGATTTTGTATTTTAAAATGTTCTATTTTTATGTTTATTATAGAAACTTTATTAGAACTTTAATTGATAGATAAAACATAGATATAATTGAATATATCAATTTAAAAATTAATCTGTAATCTTTTTTTTTAAATATACTCAACATATTTAATGTTATTATATTAATTATATTCTAGTTTAGTGATTTTTGTATGTACATTATATCTTATATCTAGATAAATTTCTAAATATATAATTAATATATATACATTACCTAGTTATTGAGGACTATGTCATGATAGCTATCATTATTGTTAAAACTAGGTTATGAGTCAACAATGACCATACAAGTTTGAACTGATTTTCACATCTGATGTATTGAATTATCTAAAAGCAGGCCGCCATTGTTATTATAAGAATGTCAGAGTTAAAGGTGGGCGAACTTATATATAGGCACTACTGCACATTATACGCATTATAAGATATTTTATAGTAACACAATATTGTATGTGCTCACTTGGGGATATAAGGCAGCTAAACAAAAAAATACAGAAAAATAAAACCAAACCAAAGAAATTAAAAAACCCCAAAATAAGAATTGAACTCTGACATTCTAATAATAATAATCTGCGGCCTGCTTTGAGATTTACGGATGTATTCATAGTATATATCATAGATTTATAGTTTACAAAGGTAACATATAACTCTATGGTATACATGTACATTAATACACAAATTCATATATTTATGTTTTATCTTAAACATTATGATATAATCTATAGTATAGACTATATGATATATACAAACATTTGTCTAAGGAAAGATATAACACTTACGTGAAATCGTGTAATTTGAATTTGTATACAAAATACCCCAGTGCCACCTATAGCAGGTTACTTTTAGGAACTACGTGTTATTTATAATGTAAATTCGTATTTAACAATACACTTTTAAAATGTTAAATAATTTGCTTTAAATTAATATTTATATGATGAAAACTAAGTGTTCATTACTAATATATAACAAACCAATATGATATGTAGGTTTCGAATATTATAATTATCTATCTGGTGAGTAAAAGCTAATTTATATTGCATGTACTTTAATAGAGCAATGAAAACATTGTTGTATGTAAACCTCGCTGAACCTAAATCTATTTCAGTGATTTCGATACTACAGCTAGCAGCGGCACGTAGTAGTTATTATTAATTACGTTGCATAGGGAGTGCTTTATCTTTGCATCGCAAAATATTTGGTATATATATAAAAACTATAGTGTCTCTTCACTAATGAATATATGTAAAATGTAACATAGTATCAAAGATTTTGCGAAGCAAAGATATAACACTCCCTATGCATGCAACGTAATTTAGTAATATCCCCAACCGCTGCTAGCAGTAGTATCGAAATCACTGAAATAGATTTAGGTTCGGCTCTGTTTGCATACAACAATGTTTTCATTGCTCTATTAAATTACATGCAATATAAATTAACTTTTACTTACTAAATATATACTTATAGCATTTAAAACATAAATATCATATTTGTTTGTTATATATTAGTAATGAACACTTAGTTTTCATCATATAAATATTAATTTAAAGCATATTATTTAACATTTTAAAAGTGTATAGTTAAATACGAATTTACATTATAAACAACGCATAGTTCCTAAAAGTAACTCGCTATAGGTGGCACCAGGGTATTTTGTATACAAATTCGAATTACACGATTTCGCGTAAGTGTTATATCTTTCCTTCGGAAAATCTTTGATAGTATGTTCTACATGTATATGTATCTTGTAATTATTGTATTACAAATTTTAATGTAAATTTAAAATAAATCAATATTTAACAAAATTAAATTGTTTTTAATATAATTAATTTAATTGATATAATACGAATATGTATTACATAATGTATGAATCATACACATAATTTACGCGTTGATTTCATTATACGTGATAATATACGTTCACATTCGGTATCAAGTTGGTAGAATACGAGTAGTGGTAAGTATACATTGTATACATTGTATTACTGTATACATTATAATTGAGTAAGAAAGGTTTATTTCAGGGGATGGAAATTTGTGATATGATATATAAGTATTATATCAAAATAAATATTCGATACATTTAAAATGTTATTTAAAAACCAGTACTTAGTATCTATTCATTATTAATAAATTGATGAAATATATTTGAATATATCATGATTTATATGACATAACATTAGTGAATTTAACCTTTCTTGGCTCCTAGTCATTTGAGCCACGTTTTTAACATCCTTAACACTGCCTCAAAATACATAATCAATGTTTACAGATGACTGATGTGTCACTGAAATAAACGTAATTAATTATTCTGTATTATTAAATAGTTTATATTGTATCTTCATTTTCAAATACATATATATATATTATATATATAGGATCCAAGTCATTATTTATACGAATATACAATATAATTTAACAGACATATATGTATATATATAAAAAAAACAAATAATAATACAATACTCATACTTTATAATCTATAATAAATTATCTATTTAATATTTTAATAGTAAATTTGTAAAAATATAAATTAAAACAAACCAAACATTTTATGAATAAATTTTTGTATTAATAAAATATAGTTAAAAATAAAAGAGGTACAATAACAATGAATGAATATACAATTATTGATTTATTTTGTCAAATATGTCAAAAAAAATCTTGTTTATTTTATTTAAAAAAATTTAAATTGAAACATTTTATTTTTTGATTATTTAACGAATACTATATATTAACTGATTTATTATTGGTTATATTTTTCATTCTATTTATATAATAATGTATTACATTTAATTGTATATAATCACTAATTCTAGTTCTACAATTACTAGAAATGTTAATAACGTCATATATAATTATATCTGAATAATTATTTGTAATTTAAAAAAATATGATTAGGTTAAATTTTAATCTTATAAGTTCAAGTGATTCTAATTTAAAATATTCCAATATATCTTATCGATTTATAATTAAGTTGTTTGAATTTGTGTATCTTACACATCTTGTAATTAATTTTCTAGTAAATAATCTTTGCACTCTTTCAATTTGGTCTATGAGACTACGCAATTTACTAATCTTTGAAAAAGGTGATCAAAGGTGCATATTTTATATACGTTTAAACAAGAATATTTAAGTAGTGCATCTATAAATTTAATTCAATGACACATATTCGTTTTTAAAATATAAGTAACATATTTATTGAATTAAACGCTATTCTTAAATACGGGAAGATAATTAATATATAATACAAATACGATTGCAACTTTCGATACTCTAGATTTTACAATATAAAATTTAAATAATAACGTTTGTCTCGGGTAATTTAGAATCGATTCCATACAAAATTATACTTTTATTAGATATATTTTACACCCTACGATTTTAGTTTATACAATTATTTACTTTATGAGAAACAACATCTAATGCTTTCGAAAAATCAATATATATATATATATATATCGTAAAATATATCTAATAAAAGTATAATTTTGTATGGAATTGATTCTAAATTACCAGATATGTATAGTTGTAACTAGTGACACCGTGTTTCAGAGAAGTTGACGAGATGATTCGTAACCAGCGCATGCTTAAAGAGCTGCTCATGGTACAGGAGTCCCCACCTCCTAGAGCCTCTTTCTGGAAGAAAGGTGACGACATCACAGAAATAGAAGCACGTTAGTCTTGCGTGCACTCGTGGGTGTGTGTATGTGTATGTTTGTATGTGTGTGTGTGTGTTGTGTGTGTGTGTATGTGTGTTTGTATGTATGTGTGTGTGTTGTGGGTGTGTGTATGTGTGTTTGTATGTGTGTGTGTATGTGTGTGTGTGTGTGTGTATGTGTGTTTGTATGTGTGTGTGTGTGTTGTGTGTGTGTGTATGTGTGTTTGTATGTATGTGTGTGTGTTGTGGGTGTGTGTATGTGTGTTTGTATGTGTGTGTGTATGTGTGTGTGTGTGTGTGTATGTGTGTTTGTATGTGTGTGTGTGTGTTGTGTGTGTGTGTATGTGTGTTTGTATGTATGTGCGTTTATGTTTGTATGTGTGTGTGTGCGCTTGTGTGTGTGTATGTTTATGTTTGTATGTTTGTTGTGTGTTGTGTGTTGTGTGTGTGTGTGTTTGTATGTATGTGCGTTTATGTTTGTATGTGTGTGTGTGCGCTTGTGTGTGTGTATGTTTATGTTTGTATGTGTGTGTGTGTGTGTTGTGTGTGTGTGTATGTGTGTTTGTATGTATGTGCGTTTATGTTTGTATGTGTGTGTGTGCGCTTGTGTGTGTGTATGTTTATGTTTGTATGTGTGTGTGTGTGTGTTGTGTGTGTGTGTATGTGTGTTTGTATGTATGTGCGTTTATGTTTGTATGTGTGTGTGTGCGCTTGTGTGTGTGTATGTTTATGTTTGTATGTGTGTGTGTGTGTGTTGTGTGTGTGTGTATGTGTGTTTGTATGTATGTGCGTTTATGTTTGTATGTGTGTGTGTGCGCTTGTGTGTGTGTTACCATATTCCTCTTTAGGATCAATACATCATTATATAATAATACCTATAAGATTGTAATAATGTAATAATGTTAAATAAGGATATATTTCGAAGGAATGATCCGTCTAATAAGGCGATGCACATGACACCTACTATCGTTTCCTCTCGTGTTTATCGAGAACTTACTTTAGATTTTATAATATGTAACTTTGAATCGAAACACAGGCAAACGAATATGTAATATTTGTTTTGTAACGTCTGGACTCTCACAGTTATGTATAACTTGTACAAGTCGACCACTTCTTTTAGGGGTTCACTATCGTCCCATATCTATATATACGCGATTCAATATAAAATACTTAATTACATAACGCCCCCCCTCCCCTTGCGCGCGCGTGTCAATCAGAGATACTCGGACCAATCGGTAGTCCTTACGAAGACGGCATATTCGAATTGGACGTTTCTATTCCGGAGATGTAAGTACTTGTTCGGGGTGGGTGTATGATTCTGCCTGCTAGTGAACTCACGCGATGACCGTACACCTCACGCGATGACCGTACACCTCACGCTGCTCTAGTACACCCAATCCATACTAATACTACTTGATACTAATACTATTGATGCATACTAATACTAGTTGACCGCACCTCTTACGATGTAACCGTGGTAGTATGATTACAACTGATGTTTATTACGGTGACACCTCAATGAAGTGACACCTCATCAATAATTATGTTTATTATACACATCATTATATTATTTTTGAAATTGCATTAATTTTATTCCTATATATTAATTTTATTTGTGATTCTCATAATAGATTTCATAGAAATAGATCATGATATCAACATGATCCGATAATTGGCCAAATTTAAATAATATACGTATTTTGATATATATATATATATATTCTTCTATGAATTTAAATATATATATATATTTAAATATTTATATATATTTATATTATATATATATATATATATATATATATTTAAATTTGCAACGACCATAAATTAATTCATAATGCATACCATAGTGATGTTTTAGTGACATCTACGTATACAGGCTCTCACACTACAACCACTACACACTCACAGGTATCCATTTGAACCTCCCATCATGAAGTTCAAAACGCCTATCTACCATCCTAACATCGATGATGCCGGCCGTATCTGTATGAATAGTCTGAAGAAGAGTTTTCAGGTTAGTGAACTCCCTCCTCCATCAGCAACATCAGTACCACCACTATTATCAGTACTACCACCACCACCACCATCAGTACCACCACCATCATCAGTACCACCACTATTATCAGTACCACCACCATCACCATCATCAGTACCATCAGCACCACTATTATCAGTACTACCACCATCACCACAAGTATCATTATCACCATCAATACCATTACTATCACCACCAGGGTTGGGGTCAAATACACTTTATCAAATACAAATACATTTTTCTTAAAGAATTAAATACGAATACAAATACAAATATTTATTACATTTTTATACAAATACAAATACAACTACATTTTATCAAATACAAATACACATATTAACACATTACATTTTAAATCATATGATCATATTTTATATAAAATAATAATCCTTATCCATATACCAGATTGCATAATAATTAATTGAAATCTATTTAAAATATATTTAATATCTAAAGAAAATCTATATAATAAAAAACTGTAAACAATAGACAGGTTGCTTGGGATATTATAAGTTATAATTTATAAATCGCTGTTCACATGAGCAATCTATTCCACCAATTTCGCAATGGAATTCTTAAGATTTCCCAAAATGTAAAAGTATATGTTTTTTCTGCGATTATTGCTAAATATTTTAATCCGAATTTATTCTAGTTTTTGTTGACAATTTATGCAATTGGTAATAAACGCACGCACAAGTATACTGACGAGTATTAATGCATACACATTTACCTTTCTAGCGGTCAATCTATTTATAATCGTTTAAGATTATAAGTGATTAAAATTATGTTATTTAATCATTTATGATAGGTTAATTAATAATTAATAATAATTAATTAATAATTAATAATAATTAATTAATAATTATAATATATAATTCCTTATGTAATTATTAAATTATGAATATATGTATATTACTACTTTAAGTTCATAAGTTCATCAAATGTATGTATTTTTAAGTATTTTACTACGAAAATACATTGCTCATGTGAACACCCTAACATTATACCGCTAGGGGATTTTGAAACTGGAATTCTTAAGAATTCCATTGCGAAATTGCTGGAATAGATTGCTCATGTGAACAGCGCTTTACACATACATTTTCTATATAGAATATAAATTCATAAATTTATTTATATAGTATTCATAAAATTCTTTGAAAATTATTGTTCCATTATATAATTTTTAGTATTTAATAAATGTATTATTTAATATAAATTATTGTTAATTTGTTAATTCATAAAGTTATTGTTTAAATTCTACATTCTATTAAATTATTAAATTAAAATATTTTTAAATGTGTATTTGAAACTGTATTTGATCAAATACACCAAATACGACACTAAAATACAAATACATCACTGAATAATTATTCAAATACAAATACAAATACACAAAATAAGCGTATTCAAATACAAAGACAAATAAGTATTTGATCCCATCCCTGATCACCACCACACCTTCAGTACAATTACCAGTAAATTCTTCCATCACCGCAAGTATTACTACTACTACAAGTACCAGTAAACATCCTTCTCGTCATCTAGTACCACCACTAGTACCACTACTACTACTACTACTACTACTACTACTACTACTACTACTACTACTACTACTACTACTACTACTACTACTACTACTACTACTACTACTACTACTACTACTACTGCTACTACTACTACTACTACTACTACTACTACTACTACTACTACTACTACTACTACTACTACTACTACTACTACTACTACTACTACTACTACTACTAATACTACTACTACTACTACTACTACTACTACTACTACTACTAATACCACTACCACTACCTCTTGTAGAGTTTGGATGGGTCCTGGAAGCCAGTGCTGAACATATCGACCCTGCTCAGCATGGTGATCATACTACTGGAAGAGCCGAACCCCCACGACCCATTAATGGCCGACATCGTAAGTGTTACCCGCATAGGGTGAAATAGTGCTTTACTAATTCTCTAGTGGTTTCCGTAGTACAGTATTATACTATAGTATTTATCTTCGTTGTACAATAATATTACGGTAACTGTAAAAAAGTTTAATTTCTCAGTTTTATTTTTCGTTTATTTCAATAACGTACGATATCGTTAGCAAATATGCCCTACTTTCGACTATATATTTGCTTAAATACATTATCGATAAATAATAATTAAAATTTCAAAGTAGTTGTGATATCAAAAATTTGGTTAATGATACCTGTTATTTTGTATCCAATATATAATGAATATAATAATTTATCTTTTATCATAATTTATCATAAATTGTCTATATTAATATATGATGATTTTTTAGTACATCAACTATTAAAAATAAACATTCATGTATAATAAAAATATTTTACTAATTTTTACAGCTATTTTCTTTGTATTTAATTTGATGAATATTACTCAAGTAAAAATTCCAGAACTTTTTTATTCTTTAATATAAATTATTGAAATTTTCAGTATATTTTGATAACACATATATGCATTAGTATACCATTTTTTTAAATAATATTATTTAATAATTTAAATGTTATATCATATACAAATATTCAATTCTAAAAATTGCATACATTTAAATTATTCTTATTTAAAAAAAATATGTATATTTTATATTTAAAAAAACTGGTGGTTGTATTGAATTATGTATTATTATTGTGAACAAAGTATGTACGAATACTTAATAAAATTAAAATGGGAGAGAGTCTTAAATAATGCTGTTTTTCATATCTATTTACATGCGATCACGCGAAAGAGCCCCTCCCTATTATCGAAATAATCACATTTACTAATGTGCTCAAAAAGCTGTTTATTACTGTTTATCATTAAAGAAAAGCTAAACTTTAGTGATTTAAATTTTTATTTAATTCACGTAAATTACTATTTAACTATTCTTTAAATATTTATTAATTAGTAACGTATCATATTAAATTGGTTACTCTTTTGAACTTTTAGCCGTGTGCTAAGTATTTAATCATCTAAGGCAGTGGTTCCCAACCTTTTTTCATCATGACCATTTATTTAATAATTCTTAATTTAAAAATATACTATGATCCAACGACAAATTTTTTTTTTTTTTATTATTTGACTAGTTATAAATGAATAATATAAACTATAATATTATTAATATATATATATATATATATATATATATAAATATTTTATAAATTGGATCATTATTCATGACCCAACAAAAACCCAATGACTCGAATTTGGGTCATGAACCACTGATCTAAAGTATAGTTTAAGTTTTACTTTTAATATCCTAAACTGTACTATTCTAAGTATTCACGTAGCGTGATATCAACGTAGCATCATGCACGCTTCTATAGAAACTGTCACATGACCACTACCACCACAACACACACCTAGGCCAAGGAGATCACAACCAACGAAGCTCTGTTCATACGCAAGGCCAAGGAACACACCTTAAAGTACGCCCAGCGCAAGAACTTGACCTCCAAAAATCTCATTCCCTCCATTGTCAAGGCTCCCAAGGATAATTCTGTTAATATCATATACTATAATGTACTTGTATCTACTTTTATCTACTAATACCTAGTTTAACTAGGCTAGTTATATATTTTCTTTATTAATATACATTTATACAAATTGTTCAAGTATAGGTTTTTTATTACATGTTTAGAAAGATAATATAGCTATTAGATATGTATTTAAAAGCACCCGTGTTAAGGGTAGGCGCGACCTCTGTTTATAAATAGATTTTTATTAGGAATTTAGTATTTAATAGGAAAAATAGTGGTCTACTAAAAGTGTATTAACTTTTTTTTAAATTATTTATTAAATACAATATTTAACATGATATTGTATAGATCTATAATAATTGCATTTTGTATAGAATATAAATAAAATATTTAATATAAATCATAATGTTAACTAATAAATTAGTATTATTTTGAAAATAAACAATGCATTTATTAATATTTTAAAATTTACTAATTATTAAATTAACAAAAATGCAAATATTATGTAGTTATATATTCTAAATTGTCTAAAAATTTCAATTTATTTAGAGCATTTGATCATTTTTGAATGAATGAAATTAGTAAAAATAATTATTATGAGTAAATTTATTCTAAATATTTACAATATAATTATGAAAAATGTATAAAATATATATACATGTGATAACTTATCAAATTATGTTATTATAAATATTGGTCATTTAAATGTATATATGTATAATATTCTTTATTTTAGCTTTTAAAATTCTAAAAACAATGATTCATTAAATTGTGACTATTATTAGATTTATTCCTTTTTTTAATTTATTATTATAATATATTTAAATGATATACTTTTAAGTGTTTATTTTATAGTTATATTTGACCTAAAACACAATTTATATATTATTGTAAAGATAATATTTTATATTTTAATATTATATAAAAAACAATAAAATTTGTTTTTCTCTTCAGAGGTAGCACCCTTAATTGATAACATTTCCTGAATTATTATTTTTAGAAATAAAACAATAATAATCAATAAAATAATCAAATTTATCAATTGATCTATAAAGTATAATTTAAATCTTCTTATAAGTCCTGATTGATTATATAATTTAAGTTATCAGTAATAATTACTGAATAATCACTTGGGTTAAATAAATTTTGTATAAAACTTTGTGATTTATTTAAAAAATTTAAATACATTTATAAACATCAAATAGTCTTGTTTAGAATAAAGTTTATACTGTAGCAGTAACTATGATATAAGTACAATTGAATGCAAGAATTTCAGATCACAAGAAATTAAATAATAATTTTATAATATTATATTTATATAATAAGTATACTATAATTTATATACTACTTATTTGTTGTTGTATATAATGCATATATATTTTTAATTTTATAATCTTTTATTATGTACAATTTATATATTTAATATAATAAATATAATGTAATTTATGAATTGAAATTTTCAATATAATTAGACAATACAATAGGCTGAAATGAAATACTTTTTTTACTACACATTATTAATTTTGTTTTATTTATCATTATACATTTTATATTATACATTATACATGTATATTATAAATATTTTAATGAATGGATATGTAATAAAAATTATAGCATAATAGAAAAATAAATGATGTGATTACTTATTATTACATTTGTGTAATTGAATGTATTGTAAGATATAAATACCTATCTATAAGGATGTAGTCCCATTAAATAATCAGATATAACAGAACTGAATATACTTGTTATATTCATAATTAAACTGACATCCATTTTCATATTAGTTTGTGTCTATATTTATTTGAATAATTAAAACCTCCTTCAGCACAAGATTGCTAAACCGGAGGACAAGAAAGTCATTGATGTCAAGGACACTAAAGAGGTCAAGGACACTAAAGAAGTCAAGGAGGCTAAAGATGATAAGAAGAAAGAGGAGGAACCTGAGAAGGAGCCCGAGAATAAGAAGAGGACAATAGAGAAAGTGCAGGGAAAGAGCGGAGGAAACAAAATGAGTATTAAAAAGAAATGCGTTTAACAATTTATTTTGTTGTTTTACTATTTTTATATCGGTAGTGTAGTGGTCTCAAAGAAAATAAAATAATACATATATATAAATATCGTTATACATTTTTTTCTCACTAATAATAATATAAACCTATAATTCTGGAATAATAACAAACTGTACACATATAACATAACAATGGGTAAAGGACATACACAGAGGTAGGCAAGGACATACAGGGGGTTAGGCTTTTTGATATGTGCGCTTTTATGATACGCACGCATGTTAGGTGGAAAAATAACTCTGCTCTCTTTCTATCAGCAGCGTAGAGTAAATATATATATGTGTGTGTATGTGTGTGTGTATGCTGTAGTTGGTATCCATGAAGGTGGTAATCTATCGGCGTCGTTAGATTAGCAGCAATGGACGCAACACCCCGGGGTATCAAATCACAATGGGTCCGTCCGTAGTCCTGGTGACGACTGGTTCAATATTCTAGAGGCCCCGTCGTGGTGGTGGTGCTGGGGTAGTTGGGGTTGTCTCCGTAGAATGTGGGCTGCGGGAGGGTGGGGGGTAGCAGACAATTAGGGCGGTGTATACAAGCACTATAGATTACAAGCACTTATATATCTAAATAAATGGTATCGAAAATTGAGATAGCTAATATATTTTAAATGCAAGTAAATATGAGAAAATAATTAATCTAAAATAAATGAATTTGACAAATATCACTATAATTATATTTATATAATTATTTGTTTATAGATCGTTATGTTACTATATATATATATATATGTTATTAAATTATACTAAACATATTATAATATAAAAATATAAAAGTTATAATATAAAATGACTTCAAAATATATAATTTAAGCAGTATTTATAAACCATATTCCAACTTAAAATGTTCACATAATATAAATATTTCATAACTATAATTCGTATCGATACAAATAATTAAACCGAAAAATCGTAAAAAAACAATTTTAATAACTGATAAATCAGAAATACATTATAACTCACAATAATACTTTTAATATAAATATAATGACTCGCAGTTATAAAATGTAAATATTGAAGTTTTGACACATTTAGGCATGTAGATTGATACATCTAGATTCTAATATAATAAATTAAATATACTTTCAATGACAGCAATAATACACTCTTAAGTAGCTCACATTCATATAGAACATACTGTATGATATACTACATCAATAGTATACTTCTTAAAGATAGAATGACTCAATTGATGAAAGTATCTGATAGCATAGAGTTTATAACGTACATACCAATAATATATGTAACAGTTTTTTAATAACAATTATTATTATAAACAATAATAGTTCAGATTTGTTGTGCATTCATTATTACATAAGTGTAATATTAAATGTGTACTTAATTTGGGGGGGGGTAGATGGGGTGAATAGGTTAGGGAAATTTGATGTGAAGGGAGAGGGGGATGTATCGTGTATTTAGTAATGATAGCATGTGAAGCAGCTCTTAGAAGCTGGCTATATTCAACAGATAGAAGTGTGAACATAATGAGAGGAGTGTGAACATTACCTAGACACACACATAATGAGATGTGTAGGAGTGTGAACAACAATGAAGGTGACACTAGGGGGAGCTATGTGTATGTGTAATCGAGTGGGTGCACTTAGATGTATGGGTAAGGGTAGGTATGGACTAATGGTGTAGGTAAGGGTAATAATAGGTAGGGGCTAATGGATGTTGTAGTCATTGTCGTAAGATCATTGAAGTATTTATGGTAATGGTGGAAATAGGGGGGTGGGGGAATACTAGAGTGTGTTTGTGGCCTTACCTCAGCTGCTGATTGGTCGACGACATCGGTATCCGACGAATCCGATGAATTCTTAACGAAGGACGCCTTCTCTGTAGGGTAAGCGAGGAGTTATTAAGGAAGGAACATTACATGTTTCAGTTTTCGTACTGCGAACTGTGCTTACAAAGCAATCGGCCGTCCATATATATTTGAAGTTAATGTTTCATATTAAATAAGTAGGTTTTCAGTAGTTTCTTGAAGTTTGGAGTTGATGGTGTAGTACGGATGTATGTGGGGAGAGTGTTCCATGAGTATGGGACGGATATTGCCCAGGCGCGATTGTTAGTTGAATGTAAGTTGTGTTTAGGAGGGAGTTGGAGTAGAAACGTATTGGTGGAGCGTGTAGTGGTACTAGTTGGTAATTTAAGTTTGAGTAGGGATGCTAGGTAGTCAGGATAGTCATGGTGGATTGCTTTATGAGCCAGTAGTAGAGTTTTATATAGGATTCTATGTAGGATGTAAGCAGAAGCTATAATAGTAGTGGTGGATATTGAATGATGAATAAGGCGTAGTGAATGTAGTTGATAGTTTAATAGTTTTGTTATGTGGGACAGTTGTTTATAAAATTTAAAAGTATTGTCAAATATAACACCAAGATATTTGAAATGGGTTGAGTACATGGAAGGGTCCATGAGGGGCGAATAAGGGGGTTATTATGGCCGCGACCTCAAACTAACCTTCAGGCGATATTTTCGTAGAGTTCGCGAGTTTCGTGTAGCACGTGAAACAGACGCGAAGTGGTTTAGAAGATTGTTCCGGAAGCAGCCATTTCTTACTGGAACACGGTCCACATACCACGGCTCCACACTTACGGCAGTGATGCTGGACATATGTGTGAATGTGTGTGTGTGAGTGTGTATGTGAATAAGAGACACGATTGAATTATAATAGGCGTGATATTATTAAGTAATACTTTATTTAGAATTAAAAATAGTTATTTTATTTATTTATATATAGTTTATTGACTACAAAAACACATGGTGGTTATAGGGGTCGTTAGATAATAACCAAAAAAAAAACAAATAAATAGAATAATAAATTATGTAACTGTTGTTGTTATTATTCTAATATATTTAACTTTTCCCCCTAATTAAACTCTATATTTAATGAAGCTAATATGAATTTGAACAAAAAGAGCGGGAACTGCATTTCCTATACAAATATACTATTGGAGCAGATATCATGTTACGCTCTCACGTTTGCCTGCCTAATACCTATTCTAATAATACATTAAATATGCAATTAAATCATATTAATCACATGTACAAACATCTGACCTCAGAAAATGATATTCAGCAAAACAAACAACTATTACTGAATACAATGAATAATTAATAATTATATTGTTCATTTTTATATATTATATGACTTTTTTTTAAATAGAATTTATATTTGATATGTCATTATTTACTATACAATATATATATAAAATGTAATAGATTTATAAAAAGGTAAACTAATATAAATATGTACACGTAAAGGTATGCTATAAAGGCTATCCACTAAACCATTAACCACCTTATCACATACAACAAACTATTTCTACAAACACAATTTCTGGATATTCCTTATGATGTCGATACAAGTAGATTTTACTGTATATATATATATATATATATATATATATATAACATATATATTATTATCTTAGAAATCCACGTAATTTGATAGATTCATGTCCTTGATACTTAGGAAGACATTATTAGGTAGACATTACGAACATCGATATAGTGAGAAAGTGGACCTGTACAATTGAATGTAGTATATATGGCACTTTGCGATAGAGGCGCTGCAGTCGAAACCTACTACTAAATTTCAAATTATTATTATTTATGTAAATTTATATTGATAGATATGATCAAGTTAAATGTATTACTGTACTATAATATGACTAATATATTGTAATTTATTAAGAAAACTGCCATTCGAGTATCTATTATTTTACATCAATTGCTTATCCACTTTCCTTATATCAATAGTATATACACTACGTACATACATTACCTACTTTACTAGTGATTCATAATAACATAAATAGTAAATAGTGAGGTATTATTAGCACATGTCAGTAGTGCAGGGAGTTGTATCATAATATACAATGTATTTTTAGCTGCACGATTATTTGTATAATATACTATATTATACTCCTCCTCCCCCCCTCCCTACCTCCATTACCCCCTCCTCCTCTTTCTATGTCTCACTATGTGTAGAGAATGTATTACTCATTCGTAAGAATAGAATGCAATATGTAAACAAACTAAAGTATTTAATAGTCATACAGTAAATGATTGTTTACAAATCATTATATCATTGAATGTATATCCACAAATCTACTACCACCACCACCATCATCATCATCACAACCACCACTACCACCAGCACTACCATCACCACTACCACTACCCTCACCAGTACCACTACCCGCACCACCAGAACTACCACCACATTCCCCACCACCCCCATCACCAATAGCACCATCATTACCTTTCTATTGATGACAGTGAATTCGTTCTTGTTGCAGTGCATGCAGATCTTAGCCCCACCATCAGGTACCCACACCGGGGAGTTCTCCATAGATGTTTGAATAGCTCCACCTACAAATAGGGCCTCAGTGAACACAGCTGGCTATTTATAGAAGCGTATTCATGTTAATTCAATACACTCGCATACACTATTATATGCATAAATAGAATTATAGTTTCATAAGCTTGTGATATGATTTATTTGTATAGTATACTATATTATCACATGTCATAGGTATTCGTTAGTGAGGACATATTCATATCAAACATTAATATCTATACTTATTAATAGGTATTGAAATATACATATAAAAATAGGAAATAAATAAAATATGTATTTCCTGTAATTAAATAATTAAATAATTAATTAGTTTATTACTTTAATATGCTATGCTTTACTATACTATACTATACTATTTATTATTATGATATAAACTATATACCTAACATATATTGAACAGTACTGGTAACAAGAATAACTTATATAATATAGAGGTAGATAAGTTGATTTTTGTAGGTAAAATAACTTTATTTATATTATATATTTAGTACTGATTTCTATATGTGAAGTTGTTTAAGTCTAGTAACAAAGGTGAGGTATGTTTCCCATTAAAACTTCATAACATAACATGTATATTCCTAAAACTAATAATCAACGTATTATTCTTTATTTATTTCCATAAAATATGTTAGCGTTAGAAAATATTGATACTTTCGACAATGTATTTAATATGCTTAAATTAAAAACCAATCAATCAATATATTTTAACAATATATAAATTATTAGTTATTATATACTTAAAAAAATCAGAAAATCGCAGTACATTTTATGATAACAAAGTTGACACGAGAAGCATGGTTGACATGACATTAATGAATCAGATACGGTATGAGTCACTCATATAAAGTAGTCATATAGATTAATAATCTGTTTGTTTATGATAGTGTAAACAAGTTATTTTACATCACATAATTATTCATAATTATATATACACAGTTTATTATGCAATATTACGAGTGCTCTTATTATGCAATAGTACGTAATCTGGAGATACTATTTATATCTGGTTTGGAATAGGTAGAACCACAGCGACCAAGCAACTTTCTACATCATTAGCTGGATGATCACACAATCAGTAATGTGCGAATATCTTCATCGCCATTCAAGGTTTTGTTTACAAATTTGCATTTTTTTAAGTACACACAATAATAATAGAACATGATATTATTATCGTAACCGGTATTTGAGGCGATGAGTACATTACGGATACTGTGAACACCGTATTAGCTAGGTACACATGCACTTACAAACTCATTGAGAGGCACACACATCTCTCTCTCTCTCTCTCTGTCCAACCTTTATTGTGAAGAAGTTGAACGCACTTGTTGATGTGAGACATCCACTGAGACTTCTCAGCAGAGGTAGCTGCGTACACTGTGAACGATTTACTGGGACTGATCACCTGCCATCCGTTACATAATGCTGCGGGGGTGGTAGAGGTCAGGGTAGAGGTCATCGGTAGAGGTTAGTGGTGGGGGCTAATGGGGGCGTTTAATATCAAAACGTAATTATAATGTAGGTTTAAATGTGCGCGATTATACAAATAAAGGAAATAAGGGGATATAGGGATAAGGGGAGATAGGAATAAGGGGATATAGAAATAAGGGGATATAGCGATAAGGGGAGATAGTGATAAGGGGAGATAGTGATAAGGGGAGATAGGGATAAGGGGATATAGTGATAAGGGGAGATAGGGATAAGGGGAGATAGGGATAAGGGGAGATAGGGATAAGGGGATATATAGATAAGGGGAGATAGGTAGTAATAGTATACTAGGTAGTAATAGTATGCTAGGTAATAGTAGTATCACCCTCACGCTACCATCGGTGTCAGACATGTGACATGTGTCAACTAACAACCGCTATCCTCGACGCTGATTAGTTGAACTCCGATCAAAGGAATAATGTTCTGTTTGTTGTACTGTGTGAGTGTATGTGTGTGTGTGTGTGTGAGAGTTGGTGGAAATGATTATAGGATAACAATATAACGATATAGTAATTATGTAAATTCAGTCGCTAAATTAACAATCGTAACAGTGATTTTCACGTTTAGGAAACATTAAGCTAGGGGTTACAGAGATGCCACCCAGGGGTGGAAGTAGGGGGTTAGGGGTTACAGAGATGCCCTCAAGGGGTAGAAGTCGGGGGCTAGGAGGGTATAGATATGCCCCCAAGGGGTGGAAGTAGGGGGCTAGGGGTTACAGTGATGCCTCCAGGGGTGAGGTAGGGGTTAGGAGGGTACAGAGATACCCTCCAGAGGTAGGGGGCTAACCTTCTTCTTAGTGATGACAATGTTTCCGTACACGAGGATGTCATTAAACAGGAAATACTGACGGGGCTTCGGTTTCTTGCGGCAGATCTTGGTGAGGACACCTTCCCCGATAAGCATTCGGTCGGGGACAGCTAATGGCTGTGGGTGTAGAGAGGGGTTGTGGGGGTAGAGAGGGGTTGTGGGGGTAGAGAGGGGTTGTGGGGGTAGAGTGGGGTTGTGGGGGTAGAGAGGGGTTGTGGGGGTAGAGAGGGGTTGTGGGGGTAGAGTGGGGTTGTGGGGGTAGAGAGGGGTTGTGGGGGTAGAGAGGGGTTGTGGGGGTAGAGTGGGGTTGTGGGGGTAAAGAGGGGTTGTGGAGGTAGAGAGGGGTTGTGGGGGTAAAGAGGGGTTGTGGGGGTAGAGTGGGGGTAGAGAGGGGTTGTGGGGGCACGTAATTGTACTACTGGGTCACTAGGATGTACGATTTCTAATCACACCTATTGCATAATCTCTTTCTAAAAAGTCACTGAAAGCGTACTTGATTTATTATATTATTATTTGTACTTTGGGCTGAATAGATGTTTTGATGTTTTGATGATTTAGCTCCATAAAATATCTTAACAATCCACAATGTTTTTCAACTTAGTGTACGCGACCCAATGAGATAATTTACGACAATGCGACTATCGCCTATCGTATGCGATATGGGCGCTATCATTACTAGAATGGGGTGCCTACCTATAGGGGGGGCGGGGTGCCTACTGACCTGTCCAGAACTACCGAAGCATTGTTCCACCATCGCAATACGATCGTTGTTCTGTTTCCTATCGACTGTGATCGTGTGTTGGTAATGATTACAAAGAGGTCAAGGTCACGGGGGTCATAACGATGCCGACATCACGGCTCATCCGATCAGATCAGTGTATTGTAATCCGATTGGATAAGCCGAGCATCGTTACAACCTCAGCCTTAGGGTATTATATAATAATGCGTAATGAGGAGTGTGTTTCAGTTAAATATCTATCTGAAACATGCTTGTTATGTATGTTCAGGGTTGATGGTTTTTTCGGTTTTTACGTAAAAACCAAAAAACACGGTTTTTATCGGGTTTTTACAATAAAAACAAGTACAAATTATAATTTTTTCATAACAAAAAATTAACTAAATTGTATTATTTTCATTATAATTATAAATATATAGATATCACATAATGGAAGAGTTGGAATCGTAGAATATATTATTTTTGATTGTTACGAGTATATTATATAATATATATATATATTAAAAAAAAATATTAAATATTATCAAGCCTATCAAATATTATTTAATAATATTATATTATTAACATATAATAACATAGATTATTATCTAAATGTAATAGGGGCTTTGATGATTTAATACAATACTTCAATAATTTATTTAAAAAGTATATATCATTTTACAACATTTAATTGATTTAAATAAGTAGATAATATTTACTAGATATCATTATAAAACCTACAATTTTGTAATCCAAAATATAAAATGTGTATGATGAATACTTTTCATTGAAAAATATTATTCCATACACATCTATTAATATATTAATGTGAAATTAACATTAATTATTATTCAACATTATAATAAATTTAATAAGTTCCTCAGTTAAAAACCATTATTGTTAAATAATTATAAATGAATAGATATCATTTTAATAGCTATTTAAATAAAAATATAATATCAAATGTAATTATATAATATGATTACATTTGATATTATATTTTTGATTCATATTTATAACATTTAATTTGATTATATAATAGTTAAAAATATTATAGTTATTTTATTTGCGTTTTGAGTATTTCGGCTATAGCCACACCCATAGTCCCACCCCTTTTGAAATCACCGGCTACAGTGTCTGGTAACCGTTACAATATAATAAAAATTGTAGTCTAAAATAGTACTTTACTTTATATTATTTAGTAAAATAATTAAGTTTGGTAATATTTGGCTATTACATATAAATAACTATTATTAATAATAATGTATTATCATAAAAACTATTATTTAAAAGTTAAATTAATTTGTTAAAAACCGTAAAAACCATGGTTTTTTCAACTTGAAAAAACTGATGAAAAAACCAATTTTAAAAACCGAATCAACCCTGCTTTTCTTCATATTATTTAATAAAATGATTAAGTTTGGTAATATTTGGCTATTACATATAAATAATTATTATTAATAATAATGTATTATCATAAAAACGATATATTTTTACATTTCAATATATAAATAATTCATAATTAGAATATTCTACCTAATGGTGGCGTAATTAAATTTGTTATCACATAATAATTGTATCGTAGGCAGGTAAGTGTAATTAGATGAGAGTCCTACCCACTCACTGATATAACATATAATGTAGGCAATTATAACTTATAATTTAAAAGTTAAATTAATTTGTTAAAAACCGTAAAAACCATAAAAACCATGGTTTTTACAACTTGAAAAAACCGTAAAAACCGACGTAAAAACCCATTTGAAAAAACCAATTTTAAAAACCGAATCAACCCTGTGTATGTTAATAATAATTTGTATTATAATTAATTATGATTGTTATTAACATAGTTTTAACGACGTTGGTATACATTTTAATTAATTTTATTTTGAATACAACCAGGGATAAATTGTTTTTATAATCAAAAAATTATCGTTAATATTTCCATAATATTTTAATGAATCGATATTTGTTTTAACTATATAAAAATAAAGCTATATAATATATAGTATATATATATATATATATATATACTATATATAATATAATATATATATATAATATATATATATTACATTATATATAATAGAGAATTATTCTATTAATTCTATTGCGTTATATTTAATTTATAATTAATATATTTAACATTGTCGTATCTCACCTAAACATAAACATTTATAACCAATACCATGTACACTGAAGGACCTACAGTTTACCTATAGACAGCTAATGATAGGTAACTAATGATAGGTAACTAATATCAGAGTGTACAGTAAATACAGCCTATAATATAATGAATGCCATTCATAATATGAATCTATGTAGTGTGTGTGTGTGTATTTGTGTGTGTGTGTGTGTGTGTATCATAGTGTGAATTAATATAAAAATAAAATTGATATCAACATAAATTTGATAAATGTAGAATTTGAAATATAAAATTAAAACATCTTCACATAACTTAATTTATATACCCAATAAGTAGCTTCATAAGAATCATAATAACTTTGAAATGTATAATATCAACAACATTATTCTCCAGTCAGAGACCTATATCTTTGGCACAAATGGTAAAATCCTATCTCTTCAGAGTTTTTTATAGAAAAATAGGCAAAAACTTACAACTTTTATGACTCTTAATACTTTATATGTATGTATATAAATGTGTTGATTTAGAAAAAATAATAAAAAAAATAATTTATATTAATTAATAATATAGTGAATATATAGTTTCCAAATAAATATTATTCAGAAATTTATTATATGATAGTTAATATAAAATTCTATAATAAACAATAATAAATTACAATTATAATTTTATAATTTTGACAATGACACTTCATTAATATTGAATTTATAAATTTTTTTTTTTTTAATAAATAATTTATTTTATTGAAATTAGAAAAATATTTGAAATAGATAAAATATAAAAAAACAATGATACTATTTATTAATAATTCAAACATAATATAAACCCTAGGATATAAACTAAATAAAAAGCAATAAATTGACACATCATATATAAATGAATAATAATGTGTATCACTTATTGTTATTAAAATAGAAATAACTTTATATATGATTTATAAATAAATAGTGTAGTAACTACTTAGGTAAAAATGATGTAATAAGTATAAATGTTATTTTCATATATTTGTTAACTTCATGTTTCTATTCAGGTTTCTATAGTTCAACTATAATAGTTATAAAGGGTAGGCATAGTTAATAATTGGATTAATTAAATAAGTTTTTGTATGTTTCGATATGCTTGAATAATCAGTAGGCCTTCAATGTTGACTATTGACATGATAGATGACCACTAATGCCTGACCTTATGATTATACAGTAACTATTATTTAATATATCTTGTTGTACGACCTAATGAGAATATATCATTCTTGTACACACATAAACCTACATATATATATATATATATATATAATTATCAAACTTTTATTAAAATTTCAATTAAAAAAAGTCTCAATATATTAAATAAGTTTTTTACAATATAACAAATATGGAAAATCCATTAATTATAATTGTAATATTGTATTGTTTAGATTGATAATGGTATATTAACAATCACATAATGAATCTATAAATGATATTTATTTGTGAATTCAATATTAGCTTTAATTAGTTGATATGTCAGGTTATATTATATAAACCTAAACAGATTTTTAACATGACCTAAACCTATTATTAACAAACTTATTATTGATGATAATAACCTATGGAACATTAGCTGCGGTATTAAACATATGTGATACTTGATCAAGGGTGATATTAAGGAAATAGGTTGACACTAGTGTTGTTGTGAGTGTGTATGTTTCAGAGGGTAATAAGCTATGATATCATTTCAAAACAATTTGAGTGTAACTACAATACCCTAATGTTAGCAATGCACTTGTATGAGAAAGCTTATTCAATTAATAATTTAATTGGCCCAGGAAATACATAATTTATTACATCATTGTATGTATTCCATTTGTTGTTATTGATATTTGGTGGAGTCCTTTCATCACATCCAGGAACTTGGATGATATTTTCACTTATAACCATATATGGCTCTAATATCCCTCTGAAGCCGCTCTTGTATTAAGGCATTAGGTTTTAATGAGCATTTATATACACAATTATATAATATCACTTATAAATATTAAGTTCTATTTTAGTGGTCCGAACGAGGCTCGAACTCGCGTCCTACTACTTACGTGTCTAACGCCTTAGCACGCTGAGCCACTCAGCCAGTTATTAAAACAATCATTTAAAACAGAGGTCAGAAAGATATGAAAATATTAGAGATTTTAAATAATAATTCACCCTATTCTAGTTGGATAATATATCTATGTACATGATTAAATACTGGATAACAATAAGCCATTGTTATAATACTATGTGTATTTCAGTCATGTAGACTGTAATCACATATTCTATATTGTTGTTATGAATGTTATGATAGGCTATCAATAAGCACATTGATAGCCTGCATTTGAATTGTATATCTGAATATATGTATTATATACACATATATAGATATATTATTAGAAGGTCTGTAATTATATTTCATTATAAATACATGGCATTGAATCATATGAATCACATGCATTGTGATATTATGGGAATATAGATATGTGTATATATATAGCACATAAAACTAAACCAATAGTATTGGTCCAATACACACATAGGATTGTCTGTTCTATGTTGTCATACACAGATAGCGGATTACATAATTCTATTATGTAATAATCTCTATTGGCATTGTTCTAACAATGTTAATCAGATTATATAGTGATTCATCTATGATAATTTTAATGTATAATCAATATATATATATATATATATATATATATATATATATATATATATATATATATATATATATATGTATGTATGTATATATGAATAGAATTAAATAGAAAAATAAATATTAAATTAATCATTATATATATTATATATTATTATATACATATTGATTATTATGATACTTGCAATATGTATACAATATACAATACACAATATATATATTTATGTATGATTGAAATATGTTTCAAAGTGTTATAACAATAAGGTACAATGTATACCCGACAAACAATAATTACTGCACAGGACTCCTGCAGGCGTCCTTATAAGGACTCCTGCAGGAGTCCTTATTTGTAACAATCGGCCTATCTATTATACATGTAAGCAGGGACAAATAAGGACTACAAAACGAATTATCTTCATCCTGCTAAGGACTAAAAAAGTAATATTCTGCATCCTGATAAGGACTAAAAAAGTAATTTTCTGCATCCTGCTAAGGACGAATAAGGACTAAAAAAGTAATTTTCTGCATCCTGCTAAGGACGAATAAGGACTGAATAACGGACTTTCTTAATACTGGTAAGGATAAATAAGGACTGAATAACGGATATTCTGAATACTGGTAAGGATAAATAAGGACTGAATAACGGACTTTCTGAATACTGGTAAGGATAAATAAGGGTCATATAAAGTATTTTCTATTCCTATATATAATAACCCAGAATTCAACTTACATCAAAAACTTAAGTTCAAAATTTAAGTTCAACTTAAGTCAATGGTAACTAATTTACTTAAGTTCAACTTAAGTTCTAAACTAAATTCTAAATTCAATAATAATAACATTTTAATATGTACACTTTAATCAATATTCAATTGCTATATATTCAATATTGAGCAATTAGTTCAACATGATTTCCAATTATATTATCAATATAATTACGATTAAAATTGTAGTTCAATGTGTCAATTTAATGAGATTATGATAATTTAGAAAAATACATAGGATTACTTAAATAAGTTTAGTTTTTAAAATACAATTTTATTTATTAAAAGCAGTATATTAACTTAAATATAAAAGTAAAATAATAATTAATAATTAATTTGTATAAATAAAAATTAAATCAATATATTAAAATAATTAAAATGTATAATATGTTATTCTTCCTATATTAAAACAAGTATATATACTTGTTAATAATTAATAAACATATAAATAAACAGTACCATATTATACTACTGCGCAGGGTATATAAAGGACAGAAAAAGTAAAGTTCTGCATTCTATTTATAGTTATACAGATGTTACTGTGATGCTACTGTAGCTGTCCTGTTCAGTACCTTATTATACTACTGCGCATTAAGAGTGATTTTAAACATGCTATTGGTTATCGATTCCTTACCGGCATTTGGAACATCAAAATATGAGTATAGAGAATACACACAATTTTTTTTTTTAATTTAGGTCAATATTGTACATGCGCCAGGCTGGTCAAATTTAACAACATTTAACATGGGAATAGATAGGAGAATACCAAAAAAACATAAATATGTATATTTTTCACAGTTATAATTAAGCTACAATCATGAAATTTTCAGAATATGTGTAATGTGTATAGTTCCTTTGAATATTATAAATTCATAACAAAATTAATTTTATTTCTAGGATTTTTTTTTAAATTATAGGATTTTCCAGAATTTTTGTTGACCTCTCATAATTGTGTACAGAATTGTTATATTTTATCAATTTATATTATATATAACAAAAAAAAACAATTAATTAATCACTATATATTACAATTTGGCCGAAAAAATAATAACTACCCTGGTATTTCTTTAATTTTGTTAAAAATCATCAAAAAATTACCATTTTTTCTGTGGATTGGTACCTTTACACATTTTAAGATTTTTATTTTTATTTTTTTTCTACTTCATCTTAAGATGTTATATTTTAACGTACAAGTATTATAAATTTAAAAAAATAACTCTTTATGATTTTAATAAATAGTCAAAGTGGCCTAATTTTTTAGAAAATTTGTATATATATAAAATTTATTTTATTATTTAAATTAATTATCTAATAACTAATATTGTAATTAGGGATACTATAGATAATATTTACTATATATTAATGTTATCTATTAGAAGAATATAGTATTTAAAAAAAGTACTCATTATTATATATATACCCATTACAATACAATACAAATAAAATGTACAGAATTCAAATAAATGTCCTCAAGGACATTTATTTATAAATATATACAATACAATTACATAGGAATAACGACATTTCGAGATTTTTTTTTTAATAATTTTGTTTTTTAAAACCTCCGGCGCACCACCAATAATGAACCAAAATGAATATGGTTTAATACAATAGTATCATGAGCATCATATCTATAGAATCTACTATGCCGGTTTAGGATTTTTAAAATTAAATCACTCTTACTGCGAAGGGTATATAAAGGACCGAAAAAGTAAAGTTCTGCATTCTATTTATAACTATACAGATGTTACTGTGATTTTACTGTAGCTGTCCTGCTCAGTAACATATTATACTACTGTGCAGGGTATATAAAGGACAGAAAAAGTAAAGTTCTGCATTCTATTTATAACTATACAGATGTTACTGTGATTTTACTGTAGCTGTCCTGCTCAGTAACATATTATACTACTGTGCAGGGTATATAAAGGACAGAAAAAGTAAAGTTCTGCATAGTTATTTGGTCTACATTTTTAACATTACTATAGACACCCTTTACAGTAGTATCACAGTATATTTATACTGTTCAGTGTGTTATAAGGATCAATAAGTATATTAAAACTGAATTAATGCATGCAATTGTTTGTCGGGTACTATAGTAGATATAAATATCATTGTTATATACATAAAATGTACAAATAATGACATATTTATATTGACATTTATAGCATACACAGTGTATATTATACACTTAATTATATACCTAATTATAGTAAATGTACCCTATTATACCACCCTAAATATAACTACACCCTGGTTAAGAGGCAGTGTGTGTGTATGTGTGTGTGTGTGTGTGTTAGAATAGATTTACATTACACCGGATATATCTATATATATATATATATATATATATATATATATATATTTGGATTGGATTGGATTGGATAGTTTATTTTAACACTAATATATATAGAGATATAAATAGATTTATATATTTATATATATATATATGTGAATTTAAAAAAAAAGTAAAGTATTTATTTATCTATATAATACAAAATGTATATAAATGATGCATGTACACATGCTTATGTACACACACACGTGTACATGCATACACTGTACACTTGGGTAGTATAATACACATGCCCAGTTATTTTGGGCCAAAGCCCAAAATAAAAAAAAAGGCCCAAAATAGCTTATTTTGGGCTTTTCAAAATCCTTATTTTGGGTTATTTTGGGCCTTTTTTAAAAAAACTTCAAAATACGTTAATATCCATCATAATGTATGATTCATATTATATATTTAATAAATATCATATTATATACCATATATACTATACTATTTTTGTATATTTTATAAGGTATCGCATACTTTATTTAATTTAAGAAATGATAAAATTATAAAAAAATACATTTTTAATGTGTAAAATGAAGACTAATTTTACGTACATTATTCTTATAATTATTTTTTATATATTTTATCATATGAAAATCTGACTCCACAGCTGATGTTCCAGGTTATATAATTTATTTTATATAAATTATTTTTAAATAATATATTTAAATACTAATAATATAATTTTATATTAGTATGAATATTGTTAATAATAGTGCCGTCTGGAGGGAAATGTGATTTACATAGTTGTTCCGTTTTTTAAATTTGTTTTTTTTTGTTTATTCAGTTTTTTTATATAAAATAATTGAATATTAATTTCAATACTATAGTATCATTTAATATTTGTATCAATATTTTTAATAATAGTATAGATTATGTATATTATATAAAGTTATCCATTTAAAAATGCCTAGCCGAAAGAAAAATAAAATGTAGAAAGAATTTACTGAAATAACTAATAAATATGTGTATAAACTATACTATAATATATATGAAATATCTAATAATAATTATAGAAGTATTTATTACAAATAACATTCAATATAAAAATGTATTAATACAAAATATTATATAGATAAATACCAATATTTTTCACACAAATAAATAAACTGCAAAAAAACCAACAACTCTGCATATAGCACATATAATATAGGTTAGCAGACAATTCACTTATTCACTTAATCATAATATGTATAACAAATATAAACCATATTATGTAAATATAATAAAACATTTATACATAATTTCCTTAATTTCCTTAAATTTTCCCATAATTTCTTTATTATGAATTCATTGTTTAAATTAAATGTATAAATTATTTCTATTGTATAATCTGCAATTGAAAACTAATACATGAAAAATATTATTAAAATTTATTTAATTTAGAAAATTTTTAAACTTACAATTTTTGAAAGTAGTTACTAAATTATTAATGATAATTATTTCTTTATGAATTGTCAAATTATGATTATGTACTTTCTTAAATTGTATTCCAGTTCTTGTCAAAATCGTATTAAATATTCCCAAAAAACCCACCATTCCTTCTTTAATAAGTTAATATCTTCCTTATAAATCCCTAATAATTTATTATATCACTATAAATCAATTATATACAGATGAATCAAATGTTAAAATATCTATTTTATTATATTTAATTTCTATATAACACAGAAATATAACTATATCAGAAATAATTTGTGTGCCATAATTTTTTTTTATTATTATTTTTAAGGGCTTAATAATTATAAATTGAGAGATAATAATAATTTTTATTTTGAAACAAATAGATAAATGAAACAAAATAACTATAATTCACAAAACAGATTGTACAATTAATATAATTGTTTATATGATATATACTTAACATTCCTTATATATTTTATATATATGTATACATTTTATACTTGTTAGCCAGTTAAATTGTTTAAAAAATATACTAAAAATTAAATATAATTAGCTAAAATTTATAAAATAAGAGAAAAAGTAAAAAAGCCCAAAATAAGTTATTTTGGGCTTTTCAAAATTCTTATTTTGGGCTTTTTGATTTTATTTTGGGCTTTGGCCCAAAATAACTGGGCCTGATAATACAACACATTCACCCATGCACTATGTAGGCTGATATAGGCATCTACTTGCTAATAGGTAGGGGCGCTGCAACAGGGGGGGGGGGACATATCCCCCCACTTTAAAATCTAGGGGGACCTCCTATGTATTGGTCTCCCCCCTACATTCAAAATCGTTCAAGCGCCCCTACTAATAGGTAATGTATGTGTAGTGGTTACATAGTATCAAGTTATTATCTCGTAGTTATTTACGAGATAAAATAGTGAACAGATAAAATAGTGAACAGATAAAATAAGATGAAATAGTCGAGAGATAATACGAGATGATAACACAAATGGGCGAAAGAAAATTTTAAATCGATATCCGAAATTAAATCTAAACAATATTTTAAGAAATATTATGTGTTATGTAGTGTATATTAGTGTATATGTGTGTGCGAATGAATTATCTTTAGATTAGCGCGCGGTAATGAATAAGCTAAGGTATAAGTGTGGGTATGAATCGTATATAGGTACAATATTATATATCGTGCGGCGCGGAGTATTCGGCGAGTTGTTATAGGTTATATAATGTCGATCAGGTGGTCACGCGCCATAAAGGATCGAACACCAATCAGCAAGCAATTACAAGAGACTACCAAATCTAATCGTATAGACACGCCCCTAAAATATCGTGGGCGTGTCGAGGCAAAACTAATCTGGGGGGTTTACCGTTTGGTCGTGGTGCGTACACGTCGACGACAATGACTTTTAATAAAGGAATTTAACATTTGACTTATTTAAAGTAATTTGAATTATAAAGTAGTTTATTACGTATAATATAGACAACACTACATATGTATGATGAAAGCTGATACATTATTACTGTACAGTACACAGAACATTTCATCTCCAGTGATAGTATAAGATAAGAAATACATTGGTATTGTGTTCGTGATTTGGTCTATAGCAATATATTTGTATAACTGAAATAAATCTATATATACACATATATATATATATTACTAATTTGTTAAATTATATGATATATTTTATTTTATTAGTAGATTATTTTAAATCACAGTTTCTCTGATTTAAAATAAATATTAAAAATTCTTACCAACAAATAAAATTATACATGAAATGTACACATAATAGATGTATTGAACAATGTAAGCTATGCAGAGAGGGTACACAAATAGGGTAATAGGATTCTATTATTACTCCGAAAATAAATGTATTGAAATATACATTAATTGTTATAGCCTAGTCAAGGAGTGCAGTCAATGTACATTACTAATAAACATTAATTTACATTTTACAAGAGTTGGTATAAACTAACTGATAATATAGAAGATATACTGTATAAATTATACCAGATTATCTCAAATAAATCAAAGACCTACCAAATTCTATGATGTTATCTCCTATATTGGCTAGTAATGTTTGTTTCAATAATTAATCAATTTATACCTAGACCATAGAGGTGACCTTAATATTTCAATGAAATTTATTCACTAAATATATCATGTTCAATTATAAAACCTTATTATGCTTTTTTAATCATTTGATGATGTAATAGTTCCTATTTGTTATAAAAGATCTAACGTATGTGCAAGTCTGGCGATAGTAATGATTTAAATAAGTATCGTTATATTTCATTGACCCTAAATTGTAATAAATTGTCAAAAATTGTAAAACAATAATTTTAAATAAAATTTAATCTTTTTGTAATGATATTAATAGCATTAATAATGCGGTCAGTTTGGTTTCTGAAAGAATCTAGGTACACTTGTTGCAATCAAAACTTTGCAAAATATAAATTATCGATTCTTTGGACTTAAAAGAATATTGTGCTGGGTTGTCTGTATATATAATAATAATAATCAGAGTTTGGGCATTAGCCTGGATGAACGAAAAAGCAGAGCTTATCAAGTCGTTCACCCAATGTGATTGTGGGGGGAAAAATTATGTATAAAATTAAAATAATATTAAATAAAATATTAGATTATAATATAAATTTCCATCCAGGATATCAGTAAACAAATAGTCATAAAAAAATCTACCTAGAATACTTTATATCGATTGCCAATGAAAGTCGATAAAGGTGTATCAACTTGGAGGATTTGGGGTATCTATATCCAATGCCTTAAGGAACTTACTTTCGCCAAGAGTAAGAACACTGGCAACAATTGCCCCCACACAACAATTGCATCCTCATCCCCGACACGAACCATTACAGGCAACATAAATAATCAATACAAAGTACTCGTGAATATCTTATATTTAATATTTAATATTTAAAACAAAAAATTGACTTCCTGAATAGAAAATAATACTGAATGTTAAATAAAATTTAAATAAAATTTAATATGTAATTAATTAAAAATAAGTAATAACAAATATGTACAATTAAAAACTTAATACAAAAATAAAAATAAAAATAAAATAAAATTACCTTTTTTATATATATATATATATATATATATATATAGAAGGCTTAGATACTGTCAATCATGATATTATTATAGGCAATAGGAACCTCCTTCATAATTTTCATTTATAAAAAAAAATTATATCTAATAAATAATTTATATAATCATTTATCTACCATTTCATGTACAAATCTTACCTAAATTGTCATTATTAATAAGTTACCATTATATAGTAGATATAAATATACATTAATTATAGTGTAGTCGGAATATTTCACTAAACTTTGACAACTTTTTCAGTATTTTTATTATTCTACTAAAAAGTCTAGAACTTTTTTATTCTTTAATATAATATATAAATATAATATGTATCATGATAAAAAAAGGTAATTATTTAGATAAGCATTGCTTATTAAGCAGTACTAATTCTATAACTATCCTGGCAATGACTACATCTGATAATAATATATATTGTTATTATTATTTTGGTGGAGTCCTTTCATCCCATAGATTTATAGTTTACATAGATTGGTAGTCACGTGGTTTTTCTTCAACAGACATGGTGCCTCGATTTAGGAAACTTAAGATGGCCGAACATCATTTTAACAATGCATTTAGGCCTAATAACATTTATTCAAAAAAATAATATTGATTTTTAAATACATTTGATTTCTTTTCTATAGAATAGAAATAAAATGTATATAAAAATCAATATTATTTCTATAGAAAAGAAATAAAATGTATTTAAAAATCAATATTATTTGTTTCTATAGAAAAGAAATCAAATGTATTTAAAAATCAATATTATTTGTATGAATATCTGTTATTAAATGCATTGTTCATATGATATTCGGCCATCTTAAGTTTCCTAAATCGAGGCACCATGTATGTTGAAGAATTTTACATTGGCGAGATATAGCAATACCGATCTATGTAAAATACAAATCTATGTTTCATCCCATCCAGGAACTTAGATGAAGTTTTCACTTATAACCATATATGGCTCTAATGTCCCTTCGAAGCCGCTCTCATGATAAGGCATCCATGGTTTTAACGAGAACCGATAATTTATTTATACACAATTATATAAGATCACTTCTAAATATTATTTTAAGACCTATTCTAATGGTCCGGACGAGGCCCGAGTCCTACTGCTTGTATAAATATATATATATATATATATTTACATATTAATTATAATAAATATGTAGTAACATATATTTATTTATTTATATTATATACATATATATATATATATGTTATAAAGCGTAACTATACATAGATCAATGTAATGTATACATGAACGTATGGACAAGTAGTGCGTAACATCGATGTATCTACAATGTAGGTTCTACATCACAACTTAAAATAAATGTAATTAAATTTAAACTAAATTTCTTCGATCACGATCACGTTCGGCTAATTACATAGCCATAGATATATCAACTTGTGTGCGTTTTTTGTATGTATATGTTTTATCGTACATTTTTGTTATTCATATTTCGTTGAATTATTTTCATATAAAAGGAACACCGTTCAGTGAGATTGGGGCATTAAATGTTGCACTTGATCGGGTTGATACATGTTATCATTATCGTGGTCATCATTATTATTATTATTATTATTATTATTGTTATTATTATTATTATTATTATTATTATCATGGTCATCATCATTATTATTATTATTGTTATTATTATTATTATTATTATTATTATCATGGTCATCATCATTATTATTATTATTATTATTATTATTATTATCGTGGTCATCATCATTATTATTATTATTATTATTATTATTGTTATTATTGTTATATGTATGTAATTTAAACGCAAGTCTTTGCTTAATAAAAGTATACACGAACATTCGCGTGGTGACATATATACGTATACATTTATATTCGCGTAAGATTAAGTGCTTTCTTCGAGCAATATTTATAGTGCTATATACTTGTTGCTCGACAAGTTCGGTGATTGTTGAATGTTAGAGCGACGATTATGCATAGGTGATAGAAATACCTGTGAGGTGTTAGATTTACCATAGATTGATGATTAGTGATGACATATGTACCTACACTAGTATCACAAATAATTCATTCATTTTAATCGTTTATTTTTTTATTATATATTTTAATTGTAATTTTTTATCATTCATTTTACATACTTTGCGTGTTTGAAATCTTTATATAAAACATGTTTTATGTAAATTAGAATTTAAATATTATCATAACGCTCAAATTAATCGCGAATCTCGTTCCCAGCGACTACGCTCCTAGCTGACAGTGAAGTACTGTAGTACTGCTAAGAACTGTAGCTATCCGGATTAGTAATGCGCGACTAGATATCAAATAGCTACTGGAGAATAGAGCCTTCCGGAGAGCATATCTGAAATATAACTCGTCATGTATCACGCTTAATGGACGAGATAACCTAATTCTATAGTTGTCGATGTATACTGACTAGGGGCGCTGGAACGATGGTGTGTATGTAGGGGGAACCAACCAATCATAATAAATGTTGTGGTAAAAGTGGGGGGGGACCAATACATAGGAGGTCCACTAGATTTTAAAGTGGGGCGGGGGGACATATACCCCCCTGTTACAGCGCCCCTAACACTGACTACTAGGAAGGAAGGCGAAAATATCGGCTCCGTGAACTAGAGCAGTTAATCATTAATTAAATGTTGAGAATATCGCAGAAGTCGTGGTTTAATAAAGGTTAAATAGAGGTCATTTGGATTAGCAAGACTATAAGTGATTAGGGTATAGGATACAAGCTGATACTCTTGTGGAATCAGTGATGGAGGTAACGAGTAATACATCTAAAGTTACCGTTATCTTAACCTATGTTCTCGGTTATATAAAAAACGTCCACCTCGGAATTTATAATATAGTTAATTAGTTAAGGGGTGGTTTTACAATCTCCCTTGTATACATATATTACATATATAATATATATTACAAATACAATTTTAATTAAAATGCATATAGGTTGCATATAATATATGATATATCATATATTATATGAATGTTTAATTATACTTATTATAATTATTATTATTATAGTATATAGTAGTAAAACTAATTTTTGTAATAGTTGAATAATACTATATACAGTAATAATATAATTTTTTTTTATTATAAAATTTATAATAAATTGCATTACTTTTTCAGTGTAAAAGTTTTACACTCACACATTACCTTTTCAGAAATTCAAATTACCTCTATCTAATAGAGTTCGTTAAAGAGACTATTAATGTTATGGTTCATTGATTCTAAACATATTTAGTTTATATAAACTTATATGTAATTATAATAATTATCATAATGATTATGACTAATTATGATTATCTGATAATCAGATTATCAAAACAAATATTAATTTAATTATAATAATTATCCGGATTAAAACTCATATCGTTACGATAATCGTAACCATTATAATAAAGAAAACTATCGAATTAATATACCTATGATATAATACATATATATGTATATTTATAGATTATATAAATAACATTCACCATATCATATCGTTATTATATTTAAATTAGTAATTCAAATATGTAATGTGAACATAACTTGAATTAAATTAAACTTGAATTCTTTTTTTTAAATATTAATAAATGTAATTATGGATTTAGCCTAGTAACATTAGCCTATTATAATTTTACTTACTTTGATCGGTCATAATTTATATTATTCAATTGAAATGGGAAATTGATATAACTATTTATAACGATTAAATTTATATAATCAATAATTTGAATTCACGATATTTTATGAATTAAAAAGAATTAAAAAATATTGTTATCACGTGACAGTATCATTTGTAATTTGTATACTTCCGATATTTAGTCACATGATTTTATATTTTTGACATTGTATGTCCCTATTATTAACTTTTAGCTGACATTTTTGAATCCTGTAGATAAAATATTCTAACAGTACTAGGATGGTTTGCGGCTGTGGACCTAAATTATCGTTATGTTGTCTAGTTATCAGCATATGGGGAGCATCCATGCTGGTATGTTAATTTATTCAACACATCAATATTATATTTATGCTCGTTTCTAATGTAATCTATGTTCTTAAACTTTAAGTTAAATGAGTATTAATGCAGACATTTATGATTTTTATTGTAATTATATATTTGTAGATAATAATTATTATATTTAGAGTATATATTACTTTAATATAACTTATATACATATATATTACTAACCCAGGTACAATATATGTCATCATTATGATGATCATATGATTTAATTTTAAATATATCAATATTATTTATTATACCAGTTTCTTTAACGTTACTCCGATTATGTCTGACTTTTTGTTAAATTTTATTATATTGTTTAATCATATTAACATATGATATCATTATTATAATAATAGTAAGCCGTGAAATTCATTATTAATACATTAACTAGACATTTTAAGTAGAATTAATTCTAAAATATTTTTTCCTTTAAAAATAGTGATGATTTTCTGTTTTTTGTTTAATTATATATATATATATATATATGTTCGAAAAAATATATTTCACGTTTGATGAATGTTATCGTATTGCATTATTGTCTAGGATATATTAAATTAACAATTTAAATCGATAACTATTTTGTAAATTGATGATTTCATTATGATTAATATACATTTTTAAAATGATTTTATTATTTTGAAAATCTATTTAAATACTACATAAAATGTTGTTCTATTTAAACAGATTTATAAATAAATTCATATTTTTATAACATATTTATTAATAAATAGCATTTTACAAAATTAATGCATTTATGATATACAAATAAATAAATATTTATGGTATCTTTGAAATCATTGAAATATAAAAAAAAATATACCTCTGAAATGTAACTATTTTGAAGTACAAAAGTTACCCTCTAGAAATAGAGAGTAGACGTCTTGTCCTTGATAACAATATATATATACATCTAAATAGTAAATGTAGTATATTCTCATTCTCTATTACCATCATATCATACACTATAGATTATAAGTGTTATTAAAAGTGCTATTAATAATGAATCGGGTCTACTTTATTTGTTTGTTTCGATACTTCAAGTTTCTTAAATGTAAAGATAACTCACTAATACGTAGATATTTATCAACTTCAAAGTATGTTTAGTATTAATTTTTACTATTACAATTATATAGTTTCTTTTAAATTTCTTTTAAATTCTTTAAAATTTATGTGAATTAAAAATAAATTCATTTGCAGATATAACTAGTTGTAATATATTCAATTAACATTATAATAGTAATTTTTCTTTTATCGTATCAATTTGTAATATAAAATAGTTATTATAATTTTCTTATAAAGTATTACCACATTAATTGTTATATAAAAACTACAATTTAGTTTAATTTAAAGATAATATTTTGTCACGTGTATTTTATCACATAAATAGAATTAGATATAATATTTGCATAATCTACTGAAATAGTTATTATCGTATAGGATGACATTTAGATTTAAATTCAAAATTAAAATATGTCACCATCTCGAAGAGCGATCATATATATATATATTAACTATATGCTATACATAGAATTATCGCAGTATGATAATACGCGTTACACGTACAGATTCATCCGGTATCGCTGAATGAATGAATGAATTTTATTTACCGAATATTTGCTGTAATAATCGGAGGGATACCCAGAAGCTATGTTTAGCTTATACTAAGGATACCCTTAATAAAATAATAATAATAATAATTGTATCAGCTAGTAATCCACATCGAGTGTGCGCTAGAGTTTTCCACAGATAACCTCCGATACGGTAGTCGTCTGTATATCTGCGTAGAGGAACACTCGAGAAGGATGTAGGGATGCTAGCTTCACCCCGCCTTTACCGCTGTACGAGTCATACCACCAGATGGGACTGAGTGCGTGCGAGCGAGCGAGATTAACGGCTTAACTAAGGGTGTGATATATTATTGCCTACCTCGCGTGTATTACTGCACGTGGTTGTATGTTCGCTGAGTGTATTTCACTTTCGGATCGGAATATATATATTTATTTAGAAATTAACTCCATCAATTTATTATAATATTATATATTTGTTACATATGTATATGTTATTGTACATATTTAATCTAATTCGAATCAATTTATTTGACCTTATACCTCTAATATATACCTTGGTCTGACCTACTTCATAATTTCCATTTAGAAAAAAATGTTATCTGAAAAGTAATTTATCTATCATTTAATGTAAAATGTACCTAAATTAATAAGTGTATATGATGTTTTATAATACTATTAATAATAAATAATAATTAATAAAAAATATACATTCATTATAGTATAATATAAATATTTTACTAAACGTTGATAGCTATTTTCTCAGTATTTTAATTAGATGAATATTACTCTACAATAAAAAGTCCATAACTATTTTATTCTTTAATATAAATTATTGAAAGTATATTTAGATCGCATATATGAATAGATTAAATATTTTTTTAATAATATAATTGAATAATTAAATTTGTTTATCATTATATTAAAAAAAATCATACTTTTAAATTATTTTTTGAAAAATTTTAAAAACCTAGTTTTATAAAATATTGGTTTTTCTTTACTTTACTTTAGTCAAATTCTCGATCCGGTTTTGCAATTTTCATCCACACATATCTTGTAATAACATTCTTAATTTCATAAATTTCCTCCAAATCAGTATCTTCCGTTAAATTGTCTACAAATATATATTGTATCTATTTACATTCAATCGCGCGAAGGAGATATTTGGCTATAAAAAGTGGGTCCGAGTTTGGTGTGAACGCGGCTCAATTCTATAATATATTTAGTAAATATCCTTTATGCTATAACGCCTACATCCTTAACCCCCCACCCCCCTGTAGGCCGTTATGGGTCTGCTGCTTAGCAACCACGCGTTGACCTTCAGCGAGGCATTGCCCTTCAACACGTCGCTGCTGGAAGACGAAGCCACGCGTAAGGAGCACATCGACGAAGTGTTTAGCGCCGCCTCGTTGAACTGTTACTACGCTTCCGGAGCCTATCTCTGCACGATGATATTCTCGGCGGTCATATTCAAGGTCATTGGGGTCGTCGCGCATCATTGACCAATCGCTATTGTTATACTACGACGATGTGTTTATTTATAGTAACGCATTTTCATCAACGATATTAATTTATCAACTCTATGTTCTATGTATATGTATGTTGAATCGATCGCATACACAATGCCTATTATGTATGCATACCCATTATATAATATATTATACTTATTACGAAATTAATTTACCAAGTTTTTAAAGTAACTACTTATATAAAAAAAGTAGACTATTTGAAATGGAGTAAATGAAATATCCGTACTGCCCTATGTATTCTATGCAATCACAAATATACTTCACAGATACACTCATGTATCGGGTTCCCACTTCGTATCATAATATTACTATACAAGTTTCATATGTAGCTATATATGAATACCACTTCCACTACCACTACTGCTGTATCTATACCCCACATTACCACTACTACTACTACTACTACTACTACTACTACTACCCCCACCATAACCTCTTCTCACACACCTACACAGGTCAACCAACGTAAAGAGTACACTACCTAACCAGGCTATGACGTCTTCCATTCAACCCTACGTGTATATATTAAACACCCATTGTATTCAGAATAATGTCATACATTGTTGTCTCAGTTACTCTGCGCGTACACACACGCACGCGTGCACTCATGCGTATCATTATTAACGATTACGCTGTTCTACGTTTACTAATTCCATAGATTATAACATATTATTTCTACTATTATGATTGCCATTTTAATTAGAAATAAACTTTTATTTGTAGTCTGCTCTTCGAACATCTCACTAATTACATCTATATTTGCAAAACAATAATAGGGCTTATATTAGAAATTAAAGAGATTAGATTACGTAAATAAGATGGGAACAGAATAATAAGATATTTTACTACTTAGTAATTAATATTGATGCTTTAAGTGCATTACATCTCACAAGTTATTTATATAGTAAGGAAATCTTATTATTATCAATTGTCTATTATATTATGTATATCAGTAACATTTTATCTTAAATAGAATTTCAGATAAGATATATTTTACATATATTTGCAGTCAGTTTTTAGAAATGATACAAAATTTATATTATTTACATATATATTTATATATCTAAGAATTGAATATTATATAGATATTAAAATAAATTATAGATAGAATAAATGATTGTATTGTAACAATAGATAACTAGATAAATTCTCACACAAATATAATAAGACGTTAGAAATAAGCAGAACGTATATTTATTATTACTTTATGTATCGAGAGAGCACCATCGACTGTCGCACAACAACCTACACTAATCATTCTACCAATGACAGCAGTCATAGACCACCTTGGTGTGTATGCTTGTACTATAACAAAGATACCGGTAACAAAAGAAACTTACTAACAGTGTATTGTTGAGAGAATAGAGAACTTGTGTGCTTCGATGTAGATCAATTATAATACGTTTAAAACTTAGCTGAATTCTAAAACAATTACATAATAATCATTTATTAGAATAATAATATAATATATATATATATATAAATAAAAATTATTCAATATCTTTTAATTTAAATTAAGATGTAAATGTTTACTATTGCTAAAATATAACATAATAGTCAATTTGCACACAAGATTAAAATATATATAAGGTATAATTCATTGCTAGTGTAGTATTCTAAAGTTTATAAATGATGATGAATTATTACTGAATCCATTTTATATCATCAGATTACATAGGATGAAGTTATTAGCAACATATTGGACATTAGTATTATATGTATTTCTTGAGCGTATGGCTTACGACTTGTTTAATAGGTCATATATATATATATATATATATATATGAGAAATAGTTGTAATATCGTGTTGTGGGAGCTAATTACTAGAAGTAATTGTATTTATCTATATTATTATTATTTATCTATATTACTTTATCGAGAGTATATATTTTTTTAATTTTTAGAATAATATTCTCACATGGCTGGATGACATCAATAGGAAACATTCCATCTTAGGAGACCATATTAGGAGATAGCAACACATAATATACTCGACCAAGAATAAAAAGAGGATACACATTTGTTTTAAATATATATGTGAATATTTAATGAGAAGGTTAAAATACTTTATAAATATCGTGTTTAATATGGAAAGAACTATATCTTAATAAGTTTTAAAATGCATGTGTGGCTCAGTGGCCAAGGCGTCAGACACACAAGCAGTAGAACACGGGTTCGAGCCCTGTCCGGACCATTAATTAATTTGATAAAAATGGGTCTCAAAATATTATTTAGAAGTGATCTTATATAATTGTGTATAAATAAATAATCGGCTCTCGTTAAAACCATGGATGCCTTAACATGAGAGCGGCTTCGAAGGGACATTAGAGACATATATGGTTATAAGTGAAAAACTTCATCTAAGTTCCTGGATGGGATGAAAGGACTCCACCAAATAAAAATATATATATATATATGTGAAGATATATTATAGAGGCGATATATCCGTTTATGTAATTGATGCTTATTTTATAATGAACAAATGAATTTAAAAATAAATAGTTTTATTTAAGGTATCAAAGACATTACTTCATACTGATCCACTGATTATTATACATGGCCTCACTTGACCAGTGGTCATCGGTGGATATTAATATTTGTCTATAGGTTCTGCATAGTCGGTATCATATGAAATTATTATAAATAATGTAGTATTTTATAGGTTTTCTAAGATATTGGACATATATATTTATATATTTTATATGCATTTTAAAAACCAATGATGAATTTTATTAACATAGAATAAGGGTGATAACACTGATCAGTGATTCCCAACCTTTTTTCACCATGACCCTTTTTTTTGATAATACTTAATTTAAAAATATAACATGACCCAATGAAAATTTTTTTAAATTATTAGACTAGTTATAAATATATAATATAAATTATAATATATATATAAATATTTTTAGAAATTATCTCATGACCCAACAAAAAAACCCAATGACCCATAGGTTGGGAACGACTGGTTTAGATCATTAATATATTAGTTTTGTATCCTTATAATATATTTATTATAAATCAATAAGTTCTATAATTAAATTCATATATACATTTATTTGTGTATCGTTTTAAATTGTATATATACAAATCTATAGATTATAATCGATATCGTAAATATATTGTAACCTCTATCCAAGTAATATGTTTATAAAACATACGAATACGAACCGATTCATAACGTAAATATAGAACAATAAAAATTACGCAGGTTGGAATGCGTGTGTTTCGATGCCAACCTCTCGAGGTAAAGCCACGCTTAAGAGCGTAGGTTGTAAGGTTGTAAGCAGGAAATGTTCGCGAGTCTAGAGATTCACCTCTAAAAACAAAACTAGATATGAATCATATCCTAGTAACAAGAGTACGCAGTGGAATTGTAGATGAAAAGGAATGATAGAAGAAGAAACGATGATGCACTGGAAGAAGGAATGGTGATAGAGAACCCGGATAACGGGTTACGGGTTCGAAGGGCGTAGTAGTAAACGAACGCTACACTCTCTTAGATCAATAATAAAGTTGACGTCCGCTAAATAGATAAAAGAGTTGTATATCTCTAAAAAAAGAATAGACGACGCGATGATAACTGTTGGAATAGGATATCATCAACGTCGTCGTCGCAGCAGTAGTAGTAACTATAACTTGAGACAGTTATCACAATTAGTTAGGGGATGTTCGGGAGCGGCGGTGGCCTAGTTTAGAGGTCAAGGTCACAAACGGCCTATTTTAGAGGTCAAGGTCACCGGTTAGACGTTAGGTACGGCGTTATCGGAGTGGGCGGTGGCGGACTTATCACCGGAGCCGATCGACTGCGAAGACGTACGATTCGCTAGTCGAGAATAGGCCGCGCCTCCCGCGACTCGTTTACTTTCCGAGTACTTCGTGTAGGTGTAGAACATGCCGCCCAGCATGTTTATGCAGATACCACCGATGGTGTAGGCGTTCACCTGGCGGAAGGGGCGGAGCTTATGATTAGAATTGGGGTAATAGAGGTGAAGGCGTATGGTTAAAATAGGGTTTAATAGTAGGAGGTGGGTCGCATTATTAGGGGTTGGGGATTATGATTAGAATTGGGCATAATAGGGAAACGGATATTGTATTACTAGTAGTGGGTTTATAGGTTAGAAGAGGGATTTACGATTATAACTCTGTGTAATAGGTGCAGGGAGGGGTCAACAGCAGCTGCAGAGGTTCTATTAATTATAGAATTAGCAGGGAGGGGGGGGGGGGTGTGTGCTAAACAATGATTATACAATTGCGTATTTAGCTAGAAAACAGATACGATTGTTACGATGATGATTGACATGTACGAGTGCTTGTAATATACTACGCCATGTGACACTTGGTTCACGGGTACTGGGCTATAACTCACTGTTAAATATTATATTATTATTTACGGTAACTAATATCTACTTATTATATATTATATAATATAACCTATTTAACGAATATTATTTGGATATTAACTAATGTTGATTTTATAAATTTAATTATTCGATACTATTGCATTATTAACGATATTTAACATTATATGATATTATAATCTTATACTATATATATATTCAATGAATAATATTCATCTATATTTATATTTATTTCAATAATTACTAATATCATCTTAAATATGTGTTAATATATATATATATATATATATATATATATATATATATATATTTATATAAATAAATAAAGACTATAATAAACTATAGATAATTGATAATATAACTTATATTAGAAACTATCTGATATTATAATTAAGATATTTATAATATAATTTAGGATATTTTGAAAATAAAATTAAAAAATAATAATAGTAGCCTTAACTGTGTTAAATATATTGATTACATTATAATTCATTGATATTCCTTATAATTCGTTAATTAATATGAAAAATATGTAAATGGTGGTTGTAAATATCTAATTATAATATACATTTAATTGGAACTTTTCACATATTAAATTACTTTTATATTAATTATATATTAATCTAAAATTGTGTAATCTCAACTTTATATAATATAAGCTAATTTTTTATAAAATTGATATTTACTAAATATTATTAAGTCAGTAAATAAAAATATTATTTTTAAATATTTAAAAATAAATATGATATACCATCATTTTTTTACTAGGTATGTTACAATTATGTTATAATATTATATGATAGGTGTACTTATTTGTATAATGTTAATCATTTTTATAGATTATTTTATAGACATTTTATAGCTTATTTTAATAGATATACATCATAATTATTAAGCAATTGCGAGTCAGTATAGTAATGTAAGTGAATTTGAATTTGTATTGAAAATATGATGTACAAATACAAACATTACAAACACAATGGCGGATTGTCATTCAAATTGGTGAACAAACTGTATCTCCAATAGCAGTCTACCTAATGTCTAATGACTTCTAATGTATAATGTTTACATTACAATAATTATTCATTATATACTACATAGTAATATTTCAGTTGTCAATCAAGTATTGCCGCAAACTAAAGAGAATTGGTCCACCTTGCAGGTGTAATTAGCCGTTTATAACATGCCCTTTATTGATGAGACTAATATAGGAGTGACGGAGACATATTGTAGCACTTCCAATCTACTCAGTGCGGTAAGTAATCAACATAGAGGGCAGCAGCGGTATAGATTATTAACATTATTAAAACATGCGCTGAATTTTGATTATAATGTAATGTTCAAACGATTGGTTTCAAAATAATATAATCTAATAAATTTATTATAATTCATTTCTTTTTAGGATAACACATACGTGTAAACATACATATACAATGTGTTATACATACATATATACATACTTATACATACATATATACATACATATAAATAAGTACATACATATATCATAATTACGTTAAATATAATAAGTGTATCAGCATATCTTACTCGTGGTATTATGAAACGTAGATCTTACATCAACAATGCCTATATTTAAAACTATCTGTCGGATACGAAATAATGTTTGTTAGTTCCGGCAACTAACATCAACAATTATAGGGTATGTATCCTACCAATTGTTATTTCCTAAGTAAAGTACTATATGGAGATAGAGGAGTTTGAAGTTTTATCGTATAGAAAAATATAACCGTATTTTTTTAATACAATTAAATTAATATTGCATAAATGATATTTACTATTAAATATTATCGAATAGTGTAAAATACATTACGCTTTTTATATAGAAATAAACTATTTGAAAGAAACCAGAAACAGTTAGATTACACAGGACGTAGCCATGTACTAGAGCAGTAGTTCCCAACCTTTTTTCACCATGACCCTTTTTTGATAATTTTTAATTAAAAAAAATATACCATGACACAATGATAAATTTGATTTTTTTATTATTAAACTTTAGTCATAAACAAATAATATAAACTAAAATATATATATATAAATATTTTTATGAATTGTCTCAAATTTGTACTAGTATACCGTGGTCAATAATACCGTGGTAATAAGCAGCGATGGTCAGCGTAGATTAGTGATTCAGATATGATATTTGGGATAGGGAAGGCATCCGCTAAGGAATGAGCGAGGATCGAGAGAGCGGGGCGCGGTATCGCTTTACAGCAGTGGTTCCCAACCTTTTTCATCATGACCCTATTTTTGATAATTCTTAATTTAAAAATATACTATGACCCAATGACAAATTTTATTTTTTATTACTACACTAGTTATTAAAGAATAATATATAAATATGTAAATATTTTTATAAATTGGCTCATGACCCAACACAAAAACCCAATCACCCAAATTTAGGTGATGACCCATAGGTTGGGGGGAACCACTGCTTTACACCATTAAGGGGTGCTTCTGTTACTAGATGTACGTGAACTTGTTTTGCTATCAAATATATAGAAGTGATGTGAAGTAGGTGATGTGTACTGTGGGTATGAGATCCAGATACGTGAACAAGAGATACTCTCCCGTCACTGGTATTCAGTTAGATTTAAAATGAAATTAACGTAGAAATTAATCATAATTATTTACAGTTACTTTCGGTAGTTTAGTAATACATAGGGGTGCTGGAACGATGGTGTGTATGTAGGGGGGACTAACCAATACAAATAAATGTTGTGGTAAAAGTAGGGGGGACCAATACATAGGAGGTCCCCTAGATTTAAAGTGGTGGGGGGGGCATATCACCCCACCCCGTTCCCCCTGTTGCAGCGCCCCTAGTAAAAGGTAATGTGTGAGGTAGGCTATTCAGTGTATACAGTCAGGATTACCGTACCGAAGTAAGCTAAGCTATAGTGGGTGATGTCCTCTTATTGTTTATACATTTACGTGTAATGTATATGCTAGGTATAAAAACATGGTCGACTTATTTTTTGTGCGGAGTAATGGCGCTTTTTATTAACACGACTACGATACTAAGCCAACTGTATAGAGCGTGTCGACTTTACGGTCTAGTTAGCAGCAGTATAGTATATATATATTTCCATATGAAAAGTGTAATGTATTTTACTTTATTATATTCAATAATATTTAATAGTGAATATTATTGATATACAATTAATTTAATTGTGAAAATCCTAAAATTAATGTATATGTACATAACACATATATATATATATATATATATATATATATATATATTATGTATATATATAAATGCTGGCCCTCCCCACTATAATGATGTGCTGTGTGTAACGAGTGATGTATTGTCTACTGTATATGTTAACTGTATATGTTAACTGTATATGTTAACCATATTGATCTGTTGAATGTCATGTTATAATTACACATATGATCTATTGTGTACAAAAGTTGATTTATAAATATATATATGTGTGTAACGGCCAGCTCATTGATTTCTCCTATGATTCGTGTGTCAAGGGAATAAAGTAAAGTAAGTATGTGTTCATATACGATATTCGTTGTGTAACATCACTTTCATCGTTTCAGCGTAAACTGTATGTCCATTTTAAGTCATCGTAATTCGTTCTATTTTATTATTCGTTTTCTATTTATTTTTGATTTTGTTTTTTATTATCTAACGACGCCTATAACCACCATGTGTTTTTGTAGTCAATAAACTATATATAAATAAATAAATATATGTGTGTGTGTGTGTGTGTTCATAGGAAGTGAACCCTGAGAGAACAAAGTTAAGATGTGTTATCATTAATGATATACAATGCAATTAATAACCCAAGGTGACGCCCCTAGAAAATACTTTTTAACTTCTAAATACTAAATATAATGAATATTTTCCACTTACAAATACATAAATTAATAAATAATTTAAAAATCTTTTGATAATTACAACTATAATACATACATTTTAATTAAAATATTTGTCAAACTTTTATTTTAATTTAAAAAGATGATTTCTGTATTATTACATTTTATTGGTTATAGATAATTTTAAGAAAAAAAAATTTAAATAGAGTTATATATTTTGAATTAATTATATACAAAAAGAATTAAAATATTAGATATTGAATGATTAGTTGATTTATTAAATATAACCTATTCTAATATCTAATTGTTTATGAATGTCTATAAACAAAACACAGGAGGGTTATTCTATTAAATATATATATATATATATATATATTTCACTGACCTGCATATCAGCAAAAATATATAATCTTATGTTGCTAAACAGAATACGGCCAGTATTAGATCCTTTATTACGTAAAAACCAAAATGGTTTCAGACAAAATAGGTCGACTACCGGACAAATTTTAACTATTCGTAGAATAATTGAAGGAGCAAAATCTAAACAACTACCTGCAACTCTATTATTTATAGATTTCTCGAAAGCTTTTGATAGCATACACAGAGGAAAGATGAGAGAAATACTCACTGCGTATGGACTTCCAGAAGAAATTGTTAAAGCTATTATGATATCGTATATAAATACCAAATGCAAGGTTAGGTCCCCAGATGGAGATACAGACTATTTTGATATAACGGCCGGAGTTCTACAAGGAGACACATTAGCCCCTTTCCTTTTTATTGTATGTCTGGACTATGTCCTAAGAAAATCCATGAATATAAATTTAGGTTTTACATTAGAAGTCAAAAAGAGTAGACGCCACCCAGCTATAAAAATTACTGATATTGACTATGCGGATGATCTGGCAGTTGTAACTGACAACATAAAAGATGCAAATACACTTCTAAATAAATTAAAGAAGTATCAAAAGAAATAGGTTTAAACATTAACACTGCAAAGACAGAATATATGACTCTAAATATAGACAATACAGACAATACGAATAAAATAAAAAGCTTAAATGGAAATGAAATAAATAAAGTAAATGATTTCAAGTATCTAGGGAGCTATATATCATCAACCGAGAAAGATCTAGATATAAGATTGGCAAAGAGTTGGTCAGCACTAAACGCGATGAATAAAATTTGGAAATCAAATTTGAAAGATAAATTAAAAAGAAATTTTTTCAGAGCCACTGTGGAATCAGTATTGGTGTACGGATCTACTACCTGGACTATGACTAAAGCCATGGAGAAACGTCTAGATGGAAACTATACGAGGATGCTGAGAGCTGCTCTAAATAAATCATGGGAATCACACCCGACAAATAAAGAACTCTACGGTGACACCCCTAAATTGTCGAAATCCATAAAGAGTCAACGTCTACGCTTCAGTGGACACTGTTGGAGAGCCCGTACGGAGCTAGCATCAGAATTGTTACTATGGACCCCGAAACATGGAAAAACGAAACCGGGTAGACCTAGGAAAACGTTTATCGATCAACTAGTAAAAGATACAGAATGCGTATTAAATGAACTGCCCGCAGCGATGGAGGACAGAAGTGGATGGAAGAAAAGATGTTGTTAACTGCCGAGCAAGCTCGACCTGGTAAGGTAAGGTAATATATATATATATATAGAAGGTGTTAAAACATATCGTGTCACTGGGGTACAGGTGGCGCTAGTGGTGGTGGTGGTGGTGGTACTAACCGCGATACCCCCGAAAGTGAAGATACCTATAGCGGTCTGTATAACGCTCTTAGCCGTGCCCACTATGCTGGTGGTGAGGGCAGAGTTGTAGGAGGTGCATAGGAACACCAGGTAGTTCAGAGAACAGCCCGCCATTATCAGTATGGTTACCATGCTGAACAATGCCTATACGGTGGGGGGCGGGGCGGAGGGGTGGGGGTTAGGTACGGTAGGGTTGTGCGGTCGACGCCAGTGAATACATCGTTACTAAATCAATTCTAACAACAAATATTGATAGCTTGATAGAAAGTATAATTTATTTCGTAATTAATTCTACGATGAATATTTATTCTAAAATTGACGCTAGATTATGAAATTAATGAATAATTCTAGAGCGCGCTTGATTCTAAATCGTCATCATCGTCATCGATGCCGTTAGTTATGTTAGGGGGACGAATGGCACTCTGTCTATAAATAGATTTTAACATGTGGGAGATAAGTAATTAGTACGTGTTTTAAAAATAGTAAGGCTTTTTTTTTTACAATATAGTTAGACATCTAATTTTATTTTATTCTTTATAAAACTTATTATTTTTTGACTTTTTATAGTTAATTACTTGTATTATATATTTTCATTATGACTAAACAAATAAAAAACGATCTTTCTCGTATAAGTACAATAAAATATCTTTATAAATCTTTAATAATAGTGAAGATATAAATAACATTCATAAAAGATAAAAAAAAGACTTTTTTAAAAAAGAGTTTTTAATGTTGGTATGTATGACAAAAATAAAGTTATGATATAATTGAGTTCAAAATAAATAGGTATTTTTATTGTAAATTTATGGTAATTTTATTTATATATAGATGTTTCAAATTATAAATATATATACTTTATATATATATATATAAAAATAATTTATATATATATATTTATGATAACAATTTATATATATTCATAATATTTACAATATAATATATTGTGTATATATTATAAATTACTATAAAAATTATAAAATATAAAGAAATAATATTTTAAATTTCATACATATATACTATTTATCTAACACCTTTTAATATTTGTTATAAATTAAATGATCGAATTACTGTTTCCTTCTGTGCATAGTAATAATGTAATAATAATAGATGTAATAGTAGTAATAATGTAGAAAGATAAAATAAAGGTTTGATGTAATAATAATAAATAGTAAACAGAAATGTCACAATCAGAAATGCAGGTATAAAAGAGCATGTATAAGTTTGGATATCATTGGCTAATGAGTGATATGTAGCGTCACCTACATATACATCTATTAATAAATTCAACTTATAAATAAACAACATAATATAACAGTTGATAATGGTTTTCAAATTATTTCAATCGATTGAGTATTCATAATGTTATCATATATTCTATATTGTTATAGTTTTAAATATTTTGAATAATATTTTTAAAAATAGGGTCTACGCAACATAATTTATTAGATATTTATCATATAATTTATATCACACTTTAGATGTATAGATATAAAAGTAATCAATTAAACATATTTTTTCATTATCAAAAAATAGAATAACATTTGTTGTTCATGATAAAACGAGTGGCGCTCGTCCCCTTAAGCTGATTATAAATCACCGCCTCGAATCGAATCGAAAATTTAGATCACAAATAACATGTTAGCTATATTAATTTTATATACACATCTAAATGATACATATTTTCTTAATTTATTTTGTTAATCAATTTATCATCTTATTTTAAAAACTATTAAAATCAAGTTATCGTCTTAATTTCAATAACTCTTAATGATAATTATAAAGTTACGCTCGCGGGCGTGCAGATGGCTGAAAGTCGCTGAACCGTGAAGTCGGAGCCGCTCCTCTCGAACAGGTTGGTGAGGGGCGTGTACAGCATACGGCCGGAGTAACACGCGTGCACGGTCAACAACGCCATCAGGATGTTGACGCTGTTCAGGTGTAGGGTCTCCACCGCGCTGAGGGGGGCGTTGTCGGAGGAGGAGGAGGCGGAGCTTGAGCTTGAAGCTCCGCCCCCTCCTCCGGTGGCGTACCGTTGCACTAGTAGAAGGTAGGTAGCCTGACTGAACACAGAGGCTAGACCGCAGGCGTACGCTTCGTAGTTGTGCGCTAGGTCACCGAAACCTGCACGAGGGGTCAAGGTCGGGGTCAAGGTCAGGGTTAGGTCACTACACACGTGTGTGTTACTGTTACTGACTTACTGTTATTGTTATAATTGTTTATATTAACATTATTATTATTAATATTAAGAGTATTACTATTATTATAATTATTATTATTATTATTATTATTATTGATATTATTATTATTATTATTCATATTATTATTATTATTATTAATGTTATTTAACTACCTTATAAGCACAATGATATACTAATTTCTCCATTATTTATAACAAAACTAGACTCGTATGATATATATATATTCATACTCTATATACATATTTATATATACTATATTGTATATTATTAATATATTATCTAGTTGAATTGTATATGAAAATTGATATTCTCCAGGTAATACAAAACACATTAGTATTACACATAAGTTATTGTTGAACAACGTATTACTGATGATTTCACATTATATACACTGGTTTAAAAGTGAAGTCAGCTAATAAAGATATACATTACATAACAGTTAACTAGTTATATAATAATCAACTTATTATATTAAGGGGACGAGCGCCACTCGGTCTATTAATAGATTTTAACATGTAGGAGATAGGGAATTGGTACGTGTTTTAAACATCCTAAGACTTTTTATACAATATAGTTATACATTTAATTTTTTTTATGGTGTAGAGTTTATTCTATTCTATTTGAAAACAGTATAACATTTTTTATTTCAATTACCAATTATTAAATATTTATGTTTTATAAAACTTATTATTTTTTAATTTGTTATGCTAATTTATTTATATAATATATTTTCTTTATGAATAAAATTAAAAAGTTTCACTCTTTTATATAACTACAATAATTATCTTTATAATGGTGAAGATTTGAATACAATTCAATGAAGGGAAAAATATCCTTTTAAAATAGTGTTTTTAATGTTGGTATGCATGAAAAAATAAAGTTCTGAGATAATCGAGTTCAAAGTAAATAGTTATTTTTATGGTAAATGTATGGTGATTTTCATTTATATTGTGTGATATACTATGGAATAACTGATAATATAGCCATAAAAAACACATGTTTATATATATATATATATGAGTAAATATTTATTATCAATATAAATATGTATACACTAATTTATATATATATACATACACACAGATGTTATATATAAAAAAATATATTATTTTAAATGAATGACGCTATCAGAAAATACAGGTATAAAAGCTTGAATATTCATTGGCTAATGAATGACATGTAGCGTTGCCTATGTGTACATATTCATAAGTTCAAATTATAAATAAACACCATAATATGACAGTTGCTAGTGGTTTTCAAATTGTTTCAATCGATCGAGTATTCACAATTTTATCATATAATATATATTCTTATAATTTTAACTATTTTGAATGATATTGTGAAAAATAGGGTCTATAAAACATAATTTTGTAGATACTTATATGATGATTTATATCACAGTTTTTAGATGTATATATGTAAAAGTATTCAATTATACATATTTTCTAATAAAAAAAAAATAGAATAAAAATTTTTTTTTATGATAAAACGAGTGGCGCTCGTCCCCTTAATGAAGCTAGAATTCAATTATTATATTTATTTACCGATATCAATTTATACACCTCTAGCGCTTCATTATGCTTTATGAAATGAGTCCAGTTTTTATTGAGAAATAAAGATTAGAAAAAAATGAGTATTTCATAACAATAGTCGTCATTCCGCATAGATAAGTAAATAAATAAGTAATGTTTACAGAGGTGGTATTGATAAGTTATATCAGAATACCAGTAAACTCGGACCACTTTTAAAGTAAAAATCGGACCACTTTTGAAGAAGATTCGGACCAGTTTAAAATAACTATATATATAGTATACTTCTATAATATGGGTTAAGGTATAAAAGTGGTCCGAGTTTACTGGTACCCGATAAATCAGACAAGTAGGGTCAACAACAACGCCGCCTTTAAACTTTGGCCTACTTCAAAGGAGATGACTCACTCCTTCATCTTTTATGTACTAATTTACTAGTTATTATTGTACAATATTTCATGCACGTGTTTCATTACTGGCTGCGTTAGATTAAGCATCACTTAAGGGGGATGTCAACGTAGCTCGATAAAGTGCTATGTATTGATACGCGCCGGATACTAGGTTTATATAAATACGGAATTTTTTTAATAGATTTTTAATAATTGAAATAAAATAGATACTACTAATATAGATCTATGACATTATTATATTTATTATGTAATTATAAATTGTTTTTATATTTTTATCTGTTTTTGATTCGAATAAATAAATTATCAATGGTATAATAATAAACAAAAAAATGTTATATTATATATGTCTATCATCATTATATGAATATAAAATTATGAGTAATTTCATAAAAATTACTTTAATTGAATATTTTAACAAAAAATCAATTTTTCGATAAGCTAGTTATAACATTTTTTTTGATAGAAAAATTATTTTTTATTATTATACCTCGTAAATATCCATTATAGGCTTACAACAAAGTTTTATGTTTAATTAAATAATTTAACAGAGATATAATTGAATAAATTATATTAATTAAAATATAAAAAAAATGTAAATTAATTTGAAATTTTTTACTTTATTAATATTATAATATATTTATACACGTATTTGCCAAATATTTTATTTTTATGACAACAGGCACTTGCACAAATACATAAGTACACATTTTTATTTATAGAAATTTACATTGAATCAAAAATGCAAATATTTCTTCATTATAGAGCTTTTGCTTTATCAATATTAAATATTTTTTGATGAAACCTCAGAAATATGTTTATTATGACATTTATGACCTACTGTGAGCGAGCTAGCAAAACTTACAAAAACGGGCTACCCTACCCTACAGTAGACATAGGGGTCTCACTAAACCTACACTGACCACAAGGGTCTAACTAACCGGCTATCACACACCCGCATGAGATCATGCACACGGCTATGATCGTCCTCAGCGAAGGGCGACTCTTTCGCAGGAATATGCAGCCCATCACTAGTATCACCACCTGGTGGGCGGTTTAAGCGATCAAATCGAGCTTCGTAAATATTTATTCTAATACGAAATAATAACATATTCATATGTATATATATACGTGTATTTGTTATTTTCCATTGGGTAGAATTACAATACATTGTATTAAGGTATGAGTTGTCGTTTGAAAATATTTCAACTTTATACTTCGACTATGTATTTGCTTACATAAATTATAATTTATTTAGTTAAATTGATCGATAATTAAATCAATCAATACAATTATTAAAATACATACATAATTTACGAATCTTTTAATTAACTGTAGTTTCACGTAATATTTAAGTGAAATTTAAATATTGAACGAGAAATCACAAGTATTATAACTTATCAATTGTTTATTAATATTCGTATAGATTGATTTGCAGCGTAACATTATCACTGTAAAGTTACGGTTATTAATTGCAGATCGCAAACAATTATACTATAAATAGATTTACATTTCTATAGCTATAGATAAACTATCCTCATTAATCAGTTGCCGATATGAGTGTTATAGTACTTTATATAATATAAATAGGATGTATTTGAAAATAAAAATATTTTAATTTTATTTAGTGATTAATATTTTAATTAGAAAACATTTATGAACTATATGACTTAACTAATATTTATATTAATATTAATTAATATATCACATATTGTTGATGTAAATAATAACATAATAATACACAAAGTTGAAATTTATTAAGACAATATCCTCAATTGTCTATACAATTTAATCATATCGTGTATTTATATGTTTTATTCATATACTTTTTTTTATTGTTAATTATATTATAATAGTTTATTTAATCTGATATTTAACTAGAATACATTATTTTATTCATCCATATGTTATTATCTTTTTTACTACATTCCAGAACAGCTCAAGCTCTATTCTAATATATGTCTAATAAATGATCATCATCATTAGCATCATCATCATGTTTGTAATATTTATTGTAAATTTATGATTTAAATATTAAAATATTCAATTAATAACCAATAATTAATTACGGATTACAAAGTTAACTTTAAGATAAGAAGCGTCCAATTTATTTAAAGTTGCGAGTGAATGAATTCACTGAATATTTCTATTTATAAACTAGTTATTAATTTATAAATTAATTAATTATTTTTATGGTAACTGTAGATGTTTACAAATCTTTATTTTTTTTAATTTCTATTATTTTTTGTACGTTTCAATGACGTACGTTAACGTTGGTAATAATCTATCAATCAATCCTAGTTACCACAATACAATACACACACACACACACACATACATTACACATTTTCAAATTAATTCTTATTATTTTATTTTTTATTACGGATGTCGCCATTACTTTATATATCACTACAGACTATTTATTTATAAGTGGGTTTTTGTGACTAAATAAATTATACTACTACTACTACTACTACTACTACTACTACTACTACTACTACTACTACTACTACTACTACTACTACTACTACTACCACTACTACCACTACTACTACTACTACCATATCTACTACTGCTATTGCTACTGCTACTGCTACTGCTACTGCTACTACCACTACTACCACTACTACCACTACTACCACTACTACTACTACTACCATATCTACTACCATATCTACTACTACTGCTACTGCTACTGCTACTGCTACTGCTACTGCTACTACTACCACTACTACCACTACTACCACTACTACCACTACTACTACTACTACTACTACTACTAACATATCTACTACTACTACCACTACTACTACTACTACCATATCTACTACTACTACTGCTACTGCTACTGCTACTGCTACTGCTACTGCTACTGCTACTACTACTACTACTACTACTACTACTACTACTACTACCACTACTACTACTACTACCATATCTACTACCATATCTACTACTACTACTGCTACTGCTACTGCTACTGCTACTGCTACTGCTACTGCTACTACTACTACTACTACTACTACTACTACTACCACTACTACTACTACTACCATATCTACTACCATATCTACTACTACTACTGCTACTGCTACTGCTACTGCTACTGCTACTGCTACTGCTACTGCTACTGCTACTGCTACTGCTACTGCTACTGCTACTGCTACTGCTACTGCTACTGCTACTGCTACTGCTACTGCTACTGCTACTGCTACTGCTACTGCTACTGCTACTGCTACTGCTACTGCTACTGCTACTGCTACTGCTACTGCTACTGCTACTGCTACTGCTACTGCTACTGCTACTGCTACTGCTACTGCTACTGCTACTGCTACTGCTACTGCTACTGCTACTGCTACTGCTACTGCTACTGCTACTGCTACTGCTACTGCTACTGCTACTGCTACTGCTACTGCTACTGCTACTGCTACTGCTACTGCTACTACTACTACTACTACTACTACTACTACTACTACTACTACTACTACTACTACTACTACTACTACTACTACTACTACTACTACTACTACTACTACTACTACTACTACACACACATACACTAACCGGGGAGCATCTCTTGATCACCCCGTACATGGGTATATTCATGCCGCTGAGAGCGGACAGGGACAGAATACTGTGGATACCGTAGAATATCGAAGGGAACTGGGGGGCAGGGGGCAGGGGCGTGATTACAATGGGTTTAGTATGAATTATAAGTATTGACTACGCTATTACCTAGTTTATTGATTATTGTTTATTGACATACTCACCAAATAAATCATCAGTTTCTAATGAAATGTATCTCTTCCACATACACGTAATTAACAACATTATAATGACATGTCCTCGAGTAGTGTGTTAGGACATATAATGTGCGGATGTTATACGTTTAAAGTATACTAGTATATTAATTCAACTACTCGTTTAAATATATTTGATAAAGATTTATTTTATATAAATTAATATTATTGGATGAGATTACAAATATAATTGCATAGGAATTACATAAAGATTATCGTATATTTCAATATCGTCATCATCATCATCATCAACATCATCATCATCATCATCATCATCACTACCACCACCACCACCATAACCATCATCATCATCAACATATTCATCACCATCATACGTTGTGAAATTAATTACAATATTTTCCGGCGTAAAGTAAAATTGTTTTTACTTCATTAATATTAATATTTTTTATATTTATTTATCGTAATTATTGAAATCAACATGTTATATTTATTTATTTTCATTTTTAATACACACTGTTGAGTAATGTAATTCGTTTTATATTTTTACGGTGTCTAAATAAACTATCAAATCATCATCATCACCATCATCATCATCATCACCACCACCATATATCTAAACTAGAGAATACTACCTAGTAATACTAACAAGAAAACTACGCCCCCTGGCGAAGGTATAGCGCGGCACAGCCACGAAGCCGAGAGATGAGAGGGTCTCCAGTAGCGCCACCGTGTAGATCATCTGAGCGGTGACCAGGAACACGGGGAAGTCGAAAGAGTAGCTGTTCATGACGGCCTTGTTCAGTAGGGCCATGCATAGGGAGCAGCACCCGTACACGAACGCTATCGTCACCGCCTGGTGGATGAATGAGGCAAAGTTAAGCGTGCATAGGGAGCAGCAGCACCGCCTGGTGGACGAATGAGGCGAAGTTAAGCGCGCATAGGGAGCATCAGCACCGCCTAGTGGATGAATGAGGCGATGTTAAGCGTACGTAGGGAGCGGCAGCAGCACCTGGTGGACAAATGCGGTGGTAATATGACGTGCGCGAATACATAATTATCGGATAACGGTATGAGTTAACGAATACTTGAAATATATAAATGAACGATAAAATAACGAAAATTACAGCTTTATGATTTATTGGCTAAGTAAAAATAAATATATGTATCTATATGGCTTATATTTGCCATATAATCATATATATAGACCAGTGATTGGTGATTAATAACATGTTAATATCGCTGATGCACCAATGGTACATTAATGTATCTGTATCGAATAACAGTACAGGCATGTGTCGGTTAAGTAATCACTGGTCATGATTAATTATGATGACGTCATCTAGGTGAGTCATTCACTCGTGATCCACGTAATACATGCTATGAAAGCATAGGAGGGAGGGAGGGAGATAAGCAGGGAGGGAGGTAGGGAGAGAAATAGGTGGTAGGGATAGAAGGAGGGAGGGAGGGAGGAAGGGAGATAAGGAGGGAGGTAGGGAGAGAGATAAGTAGGGAGGGAGGGAGGGAGAGAGATAGGGGGTAGGGATAGAAGAAGGGAGGGAGGGAGGGAGGAAGGAAGATAAGGAGGGAGGGAGGAAGGGAGATAAGGAGGGAGGGAGGGAGGGAGGAAGGGAGATAAGGAGGGAGGTAGGGAGAGAGATAAGTAGGGAGGGAGGGAGGGAGAGAAATAGGTGGTAGGGATAGAAGGAGGGAGGGAGGGAGGAAGGGAGATAAGGAGGGAGGTAGGGAGAGAGATAAGTAGGGAGGGAGGGAGGGAGGGAGAGAGATAGGGGGTAGGGATAGAAGAAGGGAGGGAGGGAGGGAGGAAGGAAGATAAGGAGGGAGGGAGGAAGGATGATAAGGAGGGAGGTAGGGAGAGAGATAGGGAGGGAGGGAGGGAGGGAGGGAGGGAGGGAGGGAGGGAGGGAGGGAGGGAGGGAGGGAGGGAGGGAGGGAGGGAGGGAGGGAGGGAGGGAGGGAGGGAGGGAGGGAGGGAGGGAGGGAGGGAGGGAGGGAGGGAGGGAGGGAGGGAGGGAGGGAGGGAGGGAGGGAGGGAGGGAGGGAGGGAGGGAGGGAGGGAGGGAGGGAGGGAGGGAGGGAGGGAGGGAGGGAGGGAGGGAGGGAGGGAGGGAGGGAGGGAGGGAGGGAGGGAGGGAGGGAGGGAGGGAGGGAGGGAGGGAGGGAGGGAGGGAGGGAGGGAGGGAGGGAGGGAGGGAGGGAGGGAGAGAAATAGGTGGTAGGGATAGAAGGAGGGAGGGAGGGAGGAAGGGAGATAAGGAGGGAGGTAGGGAGAGAGATAAGTAGGGAGGGAGGGAGGGAGAGAGATAGGGGTAGGGATAGAAGAAGGGAGGGAGGGAGGGAGGGAGGAAGGACGATAAGGAGGGAGGGATGTAGGGAGGGAGGTATAGATGAATGAAGATAGAGAGCTGATTAATGAAGTGGTTAGGGAGAGTGAGAGAGAACATTAATATGAGAACACATTATATATATGAATCAGTATGTGAATCATCAACTGATGGATAACGGTGAAACTAGGGTTGGCTGTGGCAGTGAAGAGCTATCATCACTAGCTTATTTAATGGAGGTGCTTTCACGCATATCAATTATGTAAACCTCTACTAGCCCCTATTACCCCACTAGCCCCTATTAAGCCCCCCTCCCCCCGCTTCTAACCTTTACGGGGTTCGCGTGGTACCCATTAGTAGTGTCATCCGACATGGCGCTGAGTGACAGGATGCTGTGTGTGGTGAGGTGTGTGGTGGGGTGTGTGGTGAGGTGTGTAGTAGTAGTAGTAGTAGTAGTAGTAATAGAATTTATATTTTCACAAAAATCCAATTTGAAATATATTGCTGGGAAGTGAATCACATCAAGTGATATATAAAGTTATGTTAACATCCATAATACAACACAAAATAATAATAATAAGAATTATTGTTTGGAAATGTTTTGGGGTGTATTAAAGTGCAGTTCATACAGTTAGTTAGTGCAGTTCGAGTGTGTACATTGTACATTGTACACTGTACAATGGTCAAGACATGCGGTCAGATATATCTCCTGATCACATCATGGTGTACGCTGGTACAATGTATATAGCCTATATATATAGCCTATAGCCTATGTATGGGTGATGATCTCCATAAGAAGTAATGTTTAATGTTTAAATGACTTAAATAACTTTAACTAATCTGGCAACACCGACGTTTTGTTAAAATCTCAATCTGATAATAATAATAATAAATATATAATGTATATATATATAGGATGCATTGTTTAAATATACGTAAAGGACATAAATCATAGGACACACGGTGTTTTATTACTACTACTACTAATGTACCTGTGTGATATATACGAGCGTACTTAGTAATACTTCACACAGGAGGAGATATAACCTTGTGATACGTAATCTGTTTAGCGACATAGCGGCAGTGATGACTGGTGGAGAGGAGGGGGGGGGGAGAGAGCTTGGGTTACGAGTGATCGCTTATAGGGAGGTCTAGGTGTGGGCGTGTTTGTGGGTGTGTATGTGGGTGTGTAGAGAAGTGAGCCCGAGTGTGTTAACGTATGTGGGGCCCACACATTGTGGGCGTGTGTGTGGATGTGTGTGTGGGCGTGTATGTGGGCGTGTGTTGATATGCGCGTGTGGGCGTGTGTGGGATTAAGCTTAAGGGTGCATGTCTATGTATGTGTGTTATAAGTGCATACCTACATACCATTTCACATGTAATAATATATTGGAAATACATAGGTTTATTAAAAGTTATTTATAGATAAAACTATATAATTAATTGAACCCTTTATTATGTATATAAAGGCTATTATATTTTATGATATATCATAGAAATTGTTTTTAACAATGATATCTATTTATTATTTTTTTTGAAAATATAAATCTACATTTGTATATATATAGCTATGCAGTCTATATTATATTATATAGCAAAGACATATAATGGTTAACTATAATAGTTCTTTCTGTGTATATAATTATATTACCATAGATTATTAATGTGTGAGCCCTAGTTAAAGTTTTACCAATGAAAATATCAATATTATGATAACATTAAGTAATAGCTTTATACATCTATGTTTAACTAATTAAAACTAAAATAAAAACATTATACATCTATGTTTAACAAATTAAAACATTATACATCTATGTTTAACAAATTAAAACTAATATAAAAACTAATATAATGCTATAATCTATCCGTATTATTCTTTGTATATTTCAATAACGTATGCTATCGTTAGCAAATATTTCAACTTTATACTTTTGATTATATATTGCGACTACGTATTTGCTTAAATAAATTATCAATCAATCAATCTAATATAATAAATTAATTGATTTCACTATGGCATATGTAAAACAATAACGTTAATACATTTATTTATTTTTTATTATTACTTTTATCTCCTGTTTTATGTCATTATGAATATCTATTTTCTATATTCAATAAATTATATTATTATTAATTATTATTATATCCTTAGGGATGATAATACCGGAACAATTATAGATTGTGATGTGAGGTTGTCGACATGGTATACTAGTTATATTCAGCTAACAGTAATAGCCTCATAATAGACTTTTAATGGCAACATAATAGCAGTATAATAGCACAATGTAAACATTTGAGGCTATACGTTATGCTATTATGCTGCTATTATGAAGCTATTACTGTTAGCCGGGTATCCAGCAATGTGAACGGTAATTGTACTACACCAATAACTAAGAGCGGTGCTTCGCATGTATAAGTAGGTTTTGAGTCGGGCTTCTTTACATTAGAGATTCGACTGCACTGTACACCTTTGTAACGAAGGAGGATAGGCATAAGGAGAAGGACCGCAGCCTTATCTGTTTGTACTTAGAATCTAATACGATAATAATTATGTACTATATATTTAATATATCCAATATATATATATATATATACATCTATGTTTTTGTTTGAATTTTATTTGAAACATGATTTATAAACTCCATGTATATATATATATATACATATACAAGTTGTTGGTTTTTTGTTTTTTTTTAATTTTTTTGTGAAGAATATTGAATTTTTATTTATTCAATAATTTGTATTAATAAATTGTTATATTGAATGTTATTTGTAATAAATACATCTAGAATGAGGATAGAAGATACATAGCCTTAAGGGGGTACGCTGCTTGTGAGAATTCAATGTATAAAGAAAGGGATTTTTATTTATTTTTAAAAGTCTATTTTACATTTTTTTAAATATTTGAAATATTTCCACAACCCACATACCCCCTTAAAAGTTTGTAATTAGAATCTCACAATAATAATTATGTACTATATATTTAATAAATCCAATTAATCCAATATATTTATTTTTATTTGAAATATGATTTATAAACTCCATGTATATATAATAATAATGTATTTATTGAGTTTAAAAATTAATAGTAACAATTGGATATCACAACCAAATAATTTATTTTAATAATATCATTGTCTCATAAATGAGGCAAAACCTAATATATAAATATATATATATATATATATATATATATATATATATAGATTGATTGAAAGATTATTTAAACACTTAAATAAATCATAAATAATTTCTCAAAAGTGTATATATAGAATACAAATAATAGATTAGGTAAAACAATAAATACCATTAATAATAATAAAAAAAATAGAATAAATCATACGGAAATTAATAAATAAAATAACAATGACAAACAATATTAGTATTATAGGTTGCCACCTGATATCACAGTCTATATATATATCCGATATATAGCAGGGTAACAACAATAGAAAGAACAATCTTAATTTGAAACACCCTAGAAATAATACAAACACATAATATAGTATTCACACTTATTTTATTATAGCCTACATAATAAAAAACGACTTATAATAAATAATAATGATGGATATCATATGGGGACGATTATTATATACTACTCTGTTGGCTATATGTCAAGGATGGTGGTATATCAAGGGGGCACTGTATATTTTATTCAAATTAATTATTATATTTAAACGAAATTAATCACTTTTCACTAAATAATATTAACTATAATAGATTTGACATACGCACACTACGCCCACTCACGCACTCTACAATTTGCCTTTTATGATCCGAACCAATATTAAAGTTATATAATTGTATGGAATAATACATACTAGTTAGACATGTTACTTAAGGGGACGCGATACCATCGTTTGGTTTACATGTAAAAGATACGAAAAAATGCTATTTTTAGAAATCTATTAACTCAAAAAATATTCACTTTTTTTATTTTATTTTTTTTTTAATCTATTAATAATATTCCATATTTTTATATTATATGTTGAAATTTATAGATGTTTACACATCTTTATGTTATACGTTTCTAAAAAAAATAATTGAAATATTTGATAAAAAATTTTAGTTTTCAAACTAAATTTCTAATTAAAATTTTTTAAATAAATATTTTTTAATTTTGACAAATAACTTTAATCTTACACGTTTTATCTAGTTATATTGAAAAAATGAAGAACAAATATTCAATTGTACAAAAGTTAATACCAGTTATGTCAGCATGATTGGTCACAAATAATTATTCTGAGTAAATCAAGTTTCAAATATAATATATGAATATAAACAATATGAATATACAGGTACAAATAATATAATATAAACAAAATGAATAATGTAATGAACATAAAAGATAATATGTTAAGTATTAAAATTTTATATTAATACAAAATTTGAAATTCAATTTTTTTTCAAAAAAATCAATGGTATCGCGTCCCCTTAAGGAAGTAGATTATTAAGTTTATGGAATGTCCTAAATATATCTGTTATGCTATCTTTAGACTGATGTTATTGGTAATTTGTTTAAATAAAAATGATAAAGTAATATTATTGAAAAAAGTTGTTTTAATATTATTTTATTCACGAATATTTAACTATGATTACCTATACAATAATACTAGATTGTACTTTGGCCTCATATTGCTAGATTAAAAAGATATTGCATTTACAAAGGACATTGAAATTGTATTTTAAATATATATATATATATATATATATTATGTAAATATAACAATAAAGTTTACATATTAAATATACATGATATACTATATTCCCTAGCAATATAGTAATACTAATAGTAACACTACAACTATATCAGCAGATCAATCACCCACCCACACCTCATAATTGATCACTCACCAAAATGTTACATAACAATAACTATCTAGGTTACCGATTGGCCGACAGTATTCAATTATATATCACATAAAAACGCACTACTAACTTCCACGCATTAACTTAGGATGAATGCGTACTGTGTATTGCACGGTATACACTGTTTAGTCACTTCTATAAATACATTTAAACAACTGTAGACACTCCTATATATACGCGTACAAATGGGTACGGATGAGTAACGGACGCGGATACATAATTATACAGAACTGTAAGAGCATAACTTTGTGCGATTCTTTCAGCCGATTGCAGGAATATATTGCTCGCGCGAAACGGAGCTTAAAGGATAGGCAAAACCCGCATTTGAAATTAAACAGAACCGCATTACTCACAATTAATGTCGATACAGTTTACATCCCATACATAGTATATTTCTAATACTATGTATGGGATGTTACGTCGATTCACGAGTTTAATATGCACTGTAATATAATAGGGTTTATTAGGAAAATTGATTGATATTATAATGTAAGATGATATCATTAGCAACGCGAAAATCATACTATTGTCTAGAGAATATAATATATATATATATATATAAATGTTTTTTATACATTATGGGCTACTTAAATGTCAATAGTTCGCAATGCAATATAGTATATCGTGGTATATTATTAATACCTCTAATACATAATACAAAGGGTGGGTGGACTTAAATGATGTTATCTAGATGGTAAGTAGTGCAAGACTTGGTATTGCATACTTGTTATGCTAGGTATATGCATTAATCATATCTAATATATGTAACAAAGAAAGCTGAAATTGGTAAACTTTTAATATGTAATAAGCTGCCTACTGATGTTAGTCCCTATTTGTATATTATACACTATTAATACAGATTATACACTATTAATTAACTATTATTATATGACTATTGATAGTGTTACATTTAACATCTCAATTAAAAAAGAGCTATAATGAAAATGTTAAAATTGAACACATGTATATGTAAGATATATTTAGAACTTTATTATATTAAAAGCTTTTTTATGTTATAATTGAATATTTATAAAAATTAATATATTGATATACGTATATAGATTCAGTAGATTAAAAAATGAAATCCTTAAAATAATATCTACTTTATATATAAAATATAATGTGAATTACATAAATGTATTGATTTAAATGTATATTCAATTTAAATAATAGACTAATTGTAATATATATAATGATATGGGAATTTAAGTTTATTTATTTAATTTGAAATTATAATTACCGTGATTTTTGTTATCAACATGCAAACATGAAAAGGCACATCAAGCTTATGTATTGACTTGGTTCGCTCATATATATTTAAACGTATGTCTTTAGAATCATATAGGAAAGGCTGGAAGGAATCGGAAATTCATTAATAATTAGAAATTTCTAATATATTTATATAATTACAAAATTATCATTTTTGTTACGAGTAATATGTGTTAAATAAATATTTAAACCTGTATCTAATTTTTTTAATTTATTTATATAACCCATATAAATAGTATTAATATTACATCGTATATATACACACATAGCTCATGTGAATCTCAGTGCTATCGTGTGAATTGGATATCTCGTGTAAAATGATAATATATATTAATATACACAATTATTTATAAATAGTATAATTTACACTACACACGAGATCACTTCGCACGCGATCACCGGCTATCTACTTGAGCCTATAGCACATGTTAACACTATCAATAAGACAATGTATAATGATAAGACACAATCACACAAGCAGTAGGACACTGGTTCGAGCCTCGTCCGGACCATTAATTAATTTTATAAAATGGGTCTTAAAATATTATTTAGAAGTGATCTTATATAATTGTGTATAAATAAATGATCGGCTCTCGTTAAAACCATGGATGCCTTAACATGAGAGTGGCTTCGAAGGGACATTAGAGCCATATATGGTTATAAGTGAAAACTTCATCTAAGTTCCTGGATGGGATGAAAGGACTCCACCAAATAAAAATAAAAATAACAATAACAACAAGTTATATGTTCAACACCCTATGTTATCATAGCATGTTATCATATTGCATTACGGTACTAACCCATATATTTAAATTTGATATACAAATCTACGAATACTCGATTTTAAATAAATGATTTCAATATTATGATATTAAAATCGTAGTATAAATTATATTATATTATAATGTAAAATACATTATATTATATAGAATGTCGACATACATAAATCTCACATAAATATCTTTTAATACAACCCAAATATATCAATATATTTTTATTTTTAATAAAAATAATTATTAAATTTATTAAATTAATAAATTTATAATTATAAATGATTTCTAAAGAAATACACAATTAATTTGAAATTAAAAATTAAAACTCAAGTATATATATATATCTGAACACTTAGCATTGCCTACATAGATAGCAGACTTCATGTCCTCGGTACTACCAAGTTGCATACTTTTGTTACAACACATTTTTTTTAACACCAATATTATCAATATAATAATAATAACATTTATTATAAGGTTTATAATTATTATAATTATTATTATAATAATAATATTTCGAATATAATATGTATAATATATAATATTTGTATTATGAAGTTTATAATTGTTATCTTGTTATCGATTAGTGTATTCGTATTCACACGCGTAGACTATCAACGTGATACCAGCGAACGTACGCCTAGTGCCTGGTATCACGCACGCACATTCCTGTGTGGCCGTCTCGCATGACCGCCCCATGCGCAGATGGCTGCGTATATATATTTCAGTAATACGTTTCTTAATAAATACATAAGCTTTGACGTTTTACTTCTTATATATACATAACTATATAACAATAATAAACTTTATTATAGAGTTTATATTGTAAACTATCTTGTTTTTGTTAACTTAAAATAAACTAGTTATATTCTGTATATTACACTGTAATATTATTACAGTGTATAACTTATACAGTGTATACATTATAGTATAATGTGTTAATAAGTAGTAATTAATAGTATTAATAAGTAGTAATTAATCCCATACAGCGTTAATAATTACGTAGGTTTAATATTCACATATGACTTATATGGTGTCCGATCATAACGGATGGGTTGAGAATGTAAATATATATATTTTTTGTATTGATATTTGTCAAATAATAACATAATTTGAGGGTTATTTGGTTGAATTGGTTAAGTTTTGTTCTGCTTGTTTTTTTAGCTGCATTACATACCAAACTGAGCCTATAAAAACATAATTTCAAGTTGAACTTGTCCTTTTTCGCGATTATTTACATTAGCAACCCGTCCGTTATGATCTTATACCGACTTATATTATGAAGGATTATGTTAAAATTAGTGAGTTGAGTTTTGTAAGCTTACTTTGGGATGTAATACAGCTAAAAAATGTAAGTAGAATAAAACTAAACCAATTAAATCAAATAACCCACAAATATCAATCCTATTAATTCGCCACACACGGCGGTGGTTACTGAATAATAAATGTAAAATGTGCCGAATTTAATGATTCCCCATACAGTGTATGACTCATACAGTGTATATAATTTTAACTTAAACTTATAAGGTATGTTATATACTATATAAGATAAAGTTATTTTAAAAGTAACATATTTTAATAATAATTATAATAATATTATTGTTAAGACTGATTAAATAAGGTGAATAGTTTTATATTTTAATAATTTATAAACATACCTCTAACTTTATATTGTAATAGTATATTTTATCTCATTGAATATAATTAAAAATTATAGTAAGTTCTACATATAATAGAATTACATAAACTGATAATATCTATTTGAAATAATTTAAAAAATCAAAAAATGTCAAGGACTCTAAATTTTCAAACAAAGATTATAATAATTCAATTTTAATCCTATTACATAAATATAAAATATAAACTATTTTATGAAAAATATTGTATATTATTTTGATAATTATAGTAATTATAGAAATTGTTAATATACATACACTATATATTAATTTGAAATACAATTATTACTATATTATTTTTTCACATATAATGAGTGTGCATTATTTTCAAATGATATACCTTTGAGTTTATCTTTAAAATGTATTAAATTTGTAATTAAATTTGTTATTTGATCACATGATATACTGATAATTATCATGTCCCTAATAATAAATGATGATCCAAACTCTACACTAATTGATGATACTAATTCATGCGAAGAGAACAAAATAGTTGATAAATCTAAAGATGAGGATGTACCTGAAAATAAAGATGTACAAAATACTACCAATATTGAACGACAACTTAGCGCAACGACTATTTCTCAAGATTATAGTTAATATTATATTATAATAATTATTATTATAGTTATTATAATTATGTATTTTACTATAAATTTTATAATAAAATTATTATTATTATTATAATTATATAATATATAATATATGATAATAATAAATCATTTATTAAATGTATTATAATTATAATAATTATACCATAATATTATAATTATTATTATTATAATTATTATAATAATCATTATAGTAAAATGATATTAATAATATTAGTAATTTATAATTATTATAATGATAAATTTAATAAATAATTTATAAAATAATTTAATAATTAATTTATTATTATAATTATGTCATAATCATTATCATAATAATTATCAACGAATTTGATAATCATTATCATAATAATATAATAAAAAATGATATTATTTTAATATAATTTAATATAATTATTATAATTATTATAATAATAATTTAATTATAATATAATAATATTTATTTATTCAATTTAATATTGTGTATATATACATTAATGTAATTGCATTGTATCTATTATATTATTTACATATACTATTGTATATAAATACATACTACATAACACATATCTATAACTATCAGATAACTAAATCGTAACTCTCCCTCACCAACGCGCGCAATATCTAAAAAAAAATGCCGCTAGTCTGTATACACCCTTTAATTACTTTAATATGCATCATATACTAAATATGGTTATTTAAATTTAATATTGTGCTTCTATATAATTTATCGATTTTAAATTTGGATTGATGATATGAACATTATTCAGTCTTGTATTCAATCGATGAGAGGTAAAGGTGCTGGAACGTTTTGTATGTAGGGGGACCAACCAATCAAAATAAATTTTGTGGTAAAAGTTGGTGGGGACCAATGCATAGGAGGTCCTCCTTGATTTTAAAGTGGGGTGGGACATACCCCCCGTCCCCCCTGTTGCATCGCCCTTAATGAGAGGGTTTGACTTAAGGGGACGAGCGCCGTTCGGTCTATAAATATATTTCAACATGTAAGAGATAGGGAATTGGTACATGTTTTAAAAACCCGAAGGCTTTTTATACAATATAGTTAGAAATTTATTATTTTTTTATTGTATAGAGTTCATTCTATTGTATATGAAAACAGTAGCACTTTTTTTATTTCTAATACAAATTATAATATATTTTATGTTTTATAAAACTAATTATTTTTTAACTTTTTATGTTTTAATTATTTGTGACATATTTTCATTATGACTAAAAAAAAAACACCACTGTTTCATATAAAAACAATTAAATATATTTATAATGATGAAGATTTAAATAACATTCAATAAAAGGAAAAAATCAATGGTTAAATGATTTTATATATTATATAAAATCATATAGGTATTTTAGGTTTAATCTGAAATTCAGAATCTAAATATAATATTTAAAATATCTAATATAACTAAGTTAAGTTAGTTATTGTAACTATTGTAACTAGTACCCGAAGGAAGTATTCATATTCAAAATGAAGAGTCAGTATTATACTGAGTATAACTGATGTATAATTTAGTTAAATATACCCAGTTATATATTTGTGTATGCCTTATGCATATGCTATTATACAATACCGACACATATATTCTATATGAATACATGGTTATGGTACGTAATCCGCACATTAAATATCCACGCGAGCTATATTTCATATATTGAATATCACTAGTAGCTAGGGGCGCTGCAACAGGGGGGACGGGGGGGATATGTCCCCCCCCCCCACTTTAAAATCTAGGGGGACCTCATATGTATTGGTCCCCCCCCCCCACTTTTACCACAACATTTATTTTGATTGGTTGGTCCCCACTACATACACACCATCGTTCCAGTGCCCCTAATAGTAGCACAACGTGTTAGTAGTATATATTGAAACTAATATTATATATCTATGATATCATCAGATATATGATATAATATTGTTTATCAATATTTATTCATAGCATGATTTATGCACTGTATGAGTTATTGATAAATTATTAACACCTTATTATATAGTGGATAATTGATATTAGTTGTATCATTAGCAAGTCCTTAGTTTGAAATATAATATGAATATTAGTTTGATATATAGAATACATGGAATGATTATAATAGATAATCAAATATTATCATAATAATTATGTTCGTATAATATTTAATATGTGCATTATGGCGCTATTGTCGATTTTAAATTTAAATGTGCGATTTTAATGTGCAGATTTCGTCGTAGGTATTGATTTAAAAACGAGTTTTTACATAGATTTATTTACACAATTCAAATTTGTACTCCTGGATAATGATCCAATACATACAAATCACTCAAGCGGAAAATAAAAGTTTTACAAAATATGAGTCAGCAGATATTCTGTCATGTCACATGACTCATGTGTAATACCAATGACCTGGACTTTGTTAATACACAGTACAGGACGTCTGCTCGCTATATCTGCAATGGTTACTTTGTTTACACTGAATAAGATACTTTTCAGTGTCAGAGATTTAATTATATTTCAATGATTTCAAATATATCAGGTATTTATTTATTTGAAAAATAAATTAGCATTAATCTTTTAGAATATGTAATTCTATCAGAATTTATTTATAAATTCGGTTGAATTGAAAGGTTTTTTTTGTATATTCTTTATGTCAACATTCCAAATAATATAATGTGTATTATATTATGATTTTAATATTATCATTTTGAAATCATTATTTAAAAATGTTGTTAACATTTTTGCATTGATTTTTATATCAAATTCAAATTTGTATTCCTGGGCCATGATTAAATATGATAAAATCATTAAAGCGTAAAATGCATATTTTACAGATACATAAATGTTTGAAATAATTGAAATCTAATTAAATATACCATTAAAAGTATCTATTGATATGAGTATAACAGTTAACATTGCATAGATTGCAAACGTCCTTAGCAACAGTGGTGCAAGAATTTGAAAGTTTATCAAATCATATATTACTTACGTTAAATTATACAACTCACTTCTATTAGCTAACATAAACTTTAAAGATGAGTATTTATAATTTAATTGAATGCTATACACGTGCGTAGTTTAACTCTCTATTCAGTTTGTGAACATACCACGTGTTGTAGTCAACTTTTTAAATCTTACAGTATATTAAACCTAACTAATGAAATAGATTGGTTTTAGATACCTTTTTAAGTTGATCTTTATTTTAAACAGATCGCTCAAAGCTCCACCTCGCCGCATCATCAATAACACACCTATTACACAATACAACCACTGACCAACCACTGACCAACCACTGACCAACCAGTGGCCTACCGCTGTCATTGCAATTAGGCAACGCATTGCATAAAGTACACATCATATCACACCCATTAAGCAATATACAGCAGCCATTAAGCAATATATCACATCGCCATTACATAACACCGGGTACATAATATGTATTACATACATTAGGCAACATACGTGTATTGTTATCGACATTGTTTTTAACACTCCTGATTGGATACAATACCTAGCTATTAATGTATGATACAATACATCCCTTAACATATCGTGTAGCTACCATATCATACCCCCCACCCCCACAGTTGCCGAAGACGTAACAATACATTGCCTAATATATCGTGTAGCTAACACCCCCCCACCCCCTAACACAGTTGCCGAAGACGTAACCATACAACGAGACAACCTGGTATACGCGTTCCGCTGCTCGCTGAAAGAGACGATCACTTCGTCCCTGCGTCGCGGTCGTATGCTCGACGAATCGGATCCCTCGCTTCATCGGTTCCTCGTCGTGCTCGAACATGTCCTGCGCTTCAGACTTAAACGTTTGTCCACGCGTGTCTATGATGTAGACTTTGTAGACAATATATACTTCGTAGACAAAGTAGAATTTGTAGAATTTTAAAATTTGTTGACTTTGTAGACAAAGTAGATTATGTAGAATTTCTAGAAAAAGTTGATTATGTAGACTTTGTAGAAAATGTAAACGTTGTATACAAGGTAGAATGTATGTATGAACATATTCACACATGCTTGGATGATTGTGATGTTCGTATACTTGCGAATCATCACTATGTGTGTGAATGTGAATGCATGCTCCAATGTATATGTACAAATGAACTCTTACGCATGTGTATATACGTATGTACTATAATATATATATATATTATATATAATATATATATATATATATATATATTATTAAGCTAGTAATACTATGTCTGATATTACATACTAATACTACAGTTCATTTATATAGATAGCCTCAATCAGTTCACAATATAAATAATTGATAGTAAACTCTGATCTAATAGATCAAGTGATAAGATCGTGTAGATTACGGGTGATCACATGACCACTCTCCTACCAGAGATGACCACCACTGCTGCCACCTATCTGTTTCTATAGATAATCACCACAATCTATTCTAGCACACTATCCTCACTATGCCTGTACGCATACCAAGTACACATATTACTCGTTCCTCATGCAAATTGTATCGCGATATAAGTTTACACATTAATATATTATGGAATGTGTCAGTAAGTGTATGAGAATTCTATGACGGTGAATCTGTTATATGAAGTGAGAAATCAACGTAACAAACTCATTGCTTAGATCTACTACAGTATAACTTCGGTAATATGTGTTCGTTAACGATATTATACTATTTATATCCACTTTCTAAGTGTCATTAGTTCTAGTATCGATTACTCTCTCGTTATCTCAGCCCGTAAATCTCTGTTCCTGGAGAACAAGGAGTTCTGGCCGGTGCTGGAGTTGATAGGCAAGAGCTGCACAGATTCCAAGCACATCACTCGCAATGTTAAAGAGATGACTCACCTAAAGTTAGTACCAGTCGTGAGTGTTTGTAGGGTATCAATACCTGGTGGTATGTGTGTAGGACACTTATCATAATAATAGTAATAGTTTATTTATTAGTCGACAATAATTATAATTTATTAGATGACATTTTTTTTCTAATTTTTTATTTAATTGAAATAATTTCAATTATTGAACACATTAGTTGACTTTTCCTAGAGATATATATATATATTTTAAATATTAATAATACAATATTTAATAAAGATTCATACTATATATTCATATTAATAATACACTATTTAGTAAAGATTCATATTTATATTATGGCATTATAATTGTAAATATATATATATACATACATACTATTATATGTATGCGTTTCTAAATAGATAATTATTATTAACCACTACTCTCTTTACATGTATAATATTGTAATTTGTATTTGTTTGGCATCGATGATTTGTATAGAAAATAGCTAGTTTGAAATGTTTGATTATAATCAACATTAATTATTTCACTAGTTTCGTATATTTGTTATGATATTAATATTCAAAACATATATTTTAAACCTGGGGAAGCTATTGTCGTTTAAATTAGGGTATACCTTCTTAAGATTACATACAAAAGATAGTCAAAAGTACACATTTATAGAATACTTTAAATAACAATAACATACAATAACGTTAAACCTACTCTATGTTTTGATTAATTTATTTGTACTTAGAAATTACATGAAATTATATATAAATCATTATATAAGTAATTTTTTAAATAAAATATTTTTATTTGATTTTGATTCTAAAGAACATTTCGAAGTTGTATAATCTTATTTAACATGCGATGAAACCCCCCTCCCCCCTACTCTCATGGCTTACTACCCCCCCCCCTCCCTCCAATCTCATGACACCACCACCCCACCACTAGGACTTATATCGGCAAGTGTAGGGTATGGCTTAGGTTAGCCCTCATGCAGAAACGTTTGTCTGACTACTTCAGGCTATGCCTCGACTGCAAACTCACGTAAGTCATCAACATCATCTACTTCTACATCTACATCTACATCTACATCCACACCTACATCTACATCTATATCTATATCTACATCTATATCTACATCTATATGTACATCTATATCTATATCTACATCTATATGTACATCTATATCTACATCTACATCTATATCTACATCTATATCTACATCTATATCTACATCTATATCTACATCTATATCTACTTCTACATCTACATCTATATCTACATCTATATCTACATCTATATCTACATCTATATCTACATCTATATCTACATCTATATCTACATCTATATCTACATCTATATCTACATCTATATCTACATCTATATCTACATCTATATCTATATCTACATCTATATCTACATCTATATATAAATCTATATCTACATCTATATCTACATCTATACGAACACCTACATCTATACGTATACCTACATCTAAATCTACATTTTCAAATACATCTACTTCTACATCTATTTCTACATCTTCAAATAAATTTTCATCTACATCTTCATCTACATTTACATCTACATCTTCATCTATATCTTCATCTACATCTTCATTTACAACTACTTCTACATTTACTGATATTTATATATATCTACACATACAACTACATTTATTTCTACATCTAATTCTACATCTACTTCATTATTTACACCTACACCTACACCTATATCTACACTTATATAATATGTAGTATGTATGTATATCCAATTATTATTTAATTTAATTTTATAATTAAAATTCTGACGGTCGTATGAACGTACAATGAACTATATATAAATATATATATATATATATATATATATATATATATATATATATATATATATATATATATGGCTACACATTCGCAGCTCTACATGCTATATATCTCTAACTCATTATTATTGTTTCGCATCTTGGTTCTTATTTTCATTCTTGTTATTATTATTATATATTCTTCATTAATAGGTTTGAATTTGCTATTTATTTGCTATTTATTGATCTATTTCAATATTTGTATTACATTATCTATAACATTATCTATACATCACTTTTAAGATATAACACATATTTACTTATTTAAATAAACTATCACTATTACATACACCTTTAATAACTCTAATTCTACATCTATAATATATATTCTATATTTAAATTAACATCTATTTCTACATCTACATCTACATCGATATCTACATCCACATCCACATCTACATCTACATCTACATTTACTTCTAAACCAACATCTAAACCTACGCCAAATGAACCTACATGAATATTGACATATTCACCTACTTCTATTTATGTAATTTCTCGACTATTAAAGGTTCATCTAATCTCTCGTTATCTCAACTTTTCTTATCTGTTATATATATATATAAATATTTCATACCTTCCCCAAAATAACTATTACTATATTGCACAATCTCCTAAATAACTATTCCCTATCCCCTATACATGATGTCCCGTACCCACACATTAGTGACTCCTATGTCTGTCCTATATCTACAACTCCATTACGAAATCCTGCCCATCTGATATCACACCCCTCTAAGACCACACCCCTCTGAGACCACACCCCTCTGAGACCACACCCCTCTGAGACCACACCCCTCTGATACCACACCCCTCTGATACCACACCCCTCTGAGACCACACCCCTCTGATACCACACCCCTCTGATACCACTCTCCTCTGAGACCACACCCCTCTGATACCACACCCCCTATATAGCGATTACTACGAAGCTGATTCGATAATGCTGTCTGATGTTGGTGAGGAGTTGGCTGGTCAACTGGTCAGCTTGAATGTCATCGATTGTTCTCTGGCCATGAAGGACGTGAACTTTGATGATACGGTCAATATATCATACATAGTCATTATTAGTATACGATACTTGTGATTCGGTGGCTATTTCTATATAATATTAATAGTTTCTACACTTTTATATATAAATATCTGGTGACATAAATATATAGAATGAATATCAATATTTTGCGTCTTTCGTATTGATTAAATAATATTCATATATTTAAAATAATATTTCTAAATAAAATATATATAATATATCAAGTAAATAATTTAGTAGAAAAACATAAATATTATTTCACTAAATATAATCGAATGCTAGACTAAAAAAACTAAATATTGCACATATATTGGATTTACAATATTTAAAATATTACCTAAACTATAAATAGTGTGATTTATCATAATAACAAAGATTTTGCGAAGCAAAGATATAACACTCCCTATGCATGCAACGTAATTTAGTAATATCCCCAGCCGCTGCTAGCAGTAGTATCGAAATCACTGAAATAGATTTAGGTTCGGCTCTGTTTGCATACAACAATGTTTTCATTGCTCTATTAAATTACATGCAATATAAATTGACTTTTACTTACTAAATATATACTTATAGCATTTAAAACATAAATATCATATTTGTTTGTTATATATTAGTAATGAACACTTAGTTTTCATCATATAAATATTAATTTAAAGCATATTATTTAACATTTTAAAAGTGTATAGTTAAATACGAATTTACATTATAAACAACGCATAGTTCCTAAAAGTAACCCGCTATAGGTGGCACCAGGGTATTTTGTATACAAATTAGAATTACACGATTTCGCGTAAGTGTTATATCTTTCCTTCGGAAAATCTTTGATAATAATATGAAATAAACTATTGTAATTGTTACTTTAAAACGGACTTCATATTGCAAGATATGTTCGCATGTACCGATGAAGATTATTAGATATATAACTTGCGATGATATCTTATAAAGATGTCCATACAACTATCCGATTATGTCATCGGAACCTGCAGTCGTTCATCGCATGTTTTTGACTAACATATAATCCATTCACCTGTCTGTAGTTTCAATAACTTTTACCGATACATTTGACGAAATTAAAATGTGAATGACTTCCTATCAAGTTTTGTAGTTTGAAGTCCGCTTTATGATTTATTTATATACATGTGTACTTATCTATATTTCAGGTATTACATTGAATACGATAACTATATAATGTATATGATAACCAAAGATTTTCCGAAGGAAAGATATAACACTTACGCGAAATCGTGTAATTCGAATTTGTATACATAATACCCTGGTGCCACCTATAGCGGGTTACTTTTAGGAACTACGTGTTGTTTATAATGTAAATTCGTATTTAACTATACACTTTTAAAATGTTAAATAATATGCTTTAAATTAATATTTTTATAATGAAAACTAAGTGTTCATTACTAATATATAACAAACAAATATGATATGTATATTTTAAATGATATAAGTATATATTTAGTGAGTAAAAGCTAATTTATATTGCATGTAATTTAATAGAGCAATGAAAACATTGTTGTATGCAAACAGAGCCGAATCTAAATCTATTTCAGTGATTTCGATACTACTGCTAGCATAGGGAGTGTTATATCTTTGCTTCGCAAAATCTTTGTGATAACTATATAATATCTATTATAATCTATAATTATGTAAATACATTATTTAGTATAATTTTGTTAACAAAAACGTCTAACGTAAATTAATTACGACTTAAATTATTGATTGCATTAATATTACAAACTTTTCTCCCCTATTACACAGTCGGACATCATCAACTTTGCTGTTTACTTGTCCAGTAAATTAAAATCTGATGACCCAGAATTGGAGAGGTATTCAATAATTTCAATAAATATACATGTAGTGATTAAATTTACATTGTTTTAATCATAGAGCTCTCTAGCTAGAGAGAAATAGAGTAGTAAACAAGGTATCCGACATGCGGAAAACATCAATCTAATTTGGTCACCGGCAAAATGGCGGATTTTACCTATTTGATTTTTTATTTTGTAGCTAGAATACAATTATTAACACCATCGGAAAGAGGCTACAAAAGTAATAAGTTTCATATTTTACTTTTTTAATATAATTAATAATAAAAAAGTTATGATCAAAAGAATATTTATTTTAATATTTGGTTACCCCAAGATGGCTGATTTTGTATTTCCGCTTTCCGCATTGGCTTACGCTGCCAAGTATTGAATTACCACTCTATTTCTCTCTAGTTCTATGGTTTTAATATACACTAATAATGCATCGCTAGAGAGTTAGTATCGTAGGTAAACAATAATAGCCGATAACTTTTCCATTATTACTATTATAAACATTTGCTATCACTCGTAGTCGCGAATTCGAACAAATGGCGGCCATCTTGGATCAAAAGAACTACCTAGACGAACTGAATCGTCAACTTTCGTTAGTCAATATACTCTTCCTCCTCCTCCTTCTTCTTTTTTTTAAATAGGATAAATATACACATTTATATTCACATTTTTCATAATATATTTATAATTTGTATATGTTTAAACTAATTAATTTATATGTAATACATGATTTATATATTATATAAATAAAAATTATTAAAGACTACATTATATATAATAATATATTAGTTATATATATGTGTGAATAAATTATTAAAAAAAATACTATATATATTTAAAATTGGAAAAGTTGGATAAATTGAAAATAGTTGTTTTTATCTATATTTTACATGTGATCGCATAAATGTAAAAATTCTAAAGTTAAGTTTGAACAAACTAACAAATAATTGTTTATATAATATAGTATTACCTATGTATACAAACATGGGCCATTACAATGTTAACAATGGTTAATAATGGTTTATAATTACTTCTTTCTTAATAATGATACCTATATATAGTGCTTTATGCTTTATTAAAATACTTATATTTGTTATTTATAGTATAATATATATATAACTTTAAATGTATGACATATATAACGTTATAAAATGTATTAGAATATTTTTTGTTAATTTTAAAAAATAATAAAAAAAAGTAGAGATCATTTAGTGATCAGCTATTTGAATATGTTGACTAAAGTATCTATGTGCATAATTACAGTGTGTATTGTACATATATTCTACGACAAAGTGTATTAATATTAATAAAAAGTGTTTGTATCAGTCTCTATTTAAGGGTAGGTTCGACCTCTGTAATTGAGAACAAATAATTGTGTTTCACATTTTTTTATATAATATTAAAATATTAAACATTATCTTTAAATTATATATAAATCATGTTTTTACGTAAAATATTACTATAAAATAAACAATTGTATAGTATATCATTTTATAAATTATAATAATAATTTTTTTTAAAATTAATTTAATATTAATTAATATAATAATTGTCATAATTTAATAAATATAAGATTGTTTTTAGAACTTTTAAAGCTAAAATAAAGAGTATTATATATATTTAAATTACCAATAATCATAAGTCTCTTTATTGATAATAACATAATGTGAAGTTATCGTCTGTTATATATATTTCCTATATTTTTCATAATTATATAGTCAATATTTAGAATTAATTTACCAAAATAATTATATTTACTAATTTCACTCATTCAAACCCTATTATCTCTTTCAATAATATTTTAAATGAAATGAAATTTGTAGACAATGTAGAATTACACAATATTTGCATTTTTTTTAATATAATAATTATTAAAATTTATAATATTCATAATTTTATCTTTTAAATTCAAAATAATAATAATTTATTAGTTGAATATACTTTATATTAAATATTTTCTTTTATATTCTATAAAAAATGCAATTATTATAGATATAAAAAAAATTAATACACTTTTAGTAGACCACTATTTTTACTATTAAATACACGTACAAATCTATTTATAGAACAGAGGTCGAACCTACCCTTAAGTATCTTGCATTCAACACTTTGACACGCATCTCTCACTATAACCTAGGGTAATACAGGTTATATCAATGGCAGACAGTATAGGTTATGGGCTATGGAAATACGATAACAAAGATGTTGTGAAGCAATGTGATAACACTTCCTAGGGTTTAAGTTTTATCTCCCTTAAGTTTAATAATTATAACAATATTAAGTTTGACTTAAGTTTTGAACCAGATTTTTGACTTAAGTCAATGTGACCAACTATAAAGCAAGTATTTTATTTGTGAACTAAGTATGGACCAAGTTTGACCCAATCTGTGTTACTTGGCCTATAGTAGTATACGCAACGTAATATCAAATATTTCAAAGTTTGATACGATATTATAAATAAAATTTTTTTCTGAAAATGTACACTATTTAGGTGGCGTTGTTCATGTTTTGTGTACAAAATCGAATAACATGATTTTGCGTAAATTTTATATATTTCCTTTGAAAACTATTTGATGATAGTCCCTCATCTCACGCTAAGCAATATGATAAGCTAACGTATATCACCAGTACCATAGTCTATGTATCCACCACACTCCACCACACTTTAATCCTAGTTTAACCTTGACCTTCACCATGACCTCCACCATGACCTCCACCTAGGTCAACTGTCTCAAACCTGAACCTAAAGATCGCCACCGACTCGATGACGAGGCGTGACCTTGAACGTGACCTTATCATGGCTAAGACAAGAATACTTGACCTTGACAACTCCAGGAATATCCTCGCCGATCAGAAATCACTTCTGCAGAGTGAACTACAGAAACAGATTCACGTTTAATACCTAGATGGCGATACCTGTGTTATCTCTATCTCTCTTTCTCTCTCTCTCTCTCTCTCTCTCTCTCTCTCTCTCTCTCTCTCTCTCTCTCTCTCTCTCTCTCTCTCTCTCTCTCTCTCTCTCTCTCTCCCTCTCTTATACCCACCCTCCCCACTTTTTAACTCAAATATCACATATTACCATAATTTATTTAATACTCTATTAATAAATACCATTAATAACTATTAATAAATGCCATTCTTACATTATTAATGTCAACATAATATGTTATACCAGTGATAAGCAGCTGTATTCTAAAGTAAGCATTACAGCAGCCAGCCCATTCAGTACATATCATCTCCATACCTTACTCGTAACTCTAGTAGAAGTGTTAATATCCAACCTTATCCATTTATTATATAATACACATAATATACGTAAGTATTCGACCACACACCCATAAGATAGGCACACCTTGATAGAGATATTGTAGGGATATTCAATACTATACCATACATGGGCCAATGGGCAACAACAACAGAAAATTGTCATGTTATTTTGAAGCCCCTTAGAAGAAAATATTATATAAATATCATTATAATTTAACAGAAAAAAAATAATAATAATTTCTTCTAATAAATAGTATTATTATTATTATATACACTCATACACGTGCACACACACACACACAGACCTCAGAACTAGACATGGAAGCTGAAAGGAACACCTACGAAACGTCTCGCAATGGTCTGGATTCTCTGTACCGAGAGATGCAGATACGTCTGGCTGATGAGACGTCACTGCGTATTGTTAGCTCCTCCTCGCTGACATCTACACTGACCTCTACACTGACCTCCACTACACTGACCTCTACACTGACATCTACTACTACCCTACACTGACCTCTACTAATACCCTAAACTGACCTCTACACTGACCACTACACTGACCACTACACTGACCTCTACACTGACCTCTACAATGACCTCTACACTGACCTCTACACTTACCTCTACACTGACCACTACACTGACCTCTACACTGACCTCTACACTGACTTCTACACTGACCTCTACACTGACCTCTACACTGACCTCTACACTGACCACTACACTGACCTCTACACTGACCTCTACACTGACCTCTACACTGACCACTACACTGACCTCTAAACTGACCTCTACACTGACCTCTACACTGACCTCTACACTGACCACTACACTGACCTCTACACTGACCTCTACACTGACCTCTACACTGACTTCTACACTGACCTCTACACTTACTTCTACACTGACCTCTACACTGACCTCTACACTGACCACAACACTGACCTCTAAACTGACCACTACACTGACCTCTACACTGACCTCTACACTGACTTCTACACTGACCTCTACACTGACCTCTACACTGACCACTACACTGACCTCTACTACTACCCTACACTGACCTCTACACTGACCACTACACTGACCTCTACACTGATCTCTACTACTACCCTACATTGACCACTACACTGACCTTTACTAATACCCTCGCTCGACCCTCACACTGCCTAACTATAACTTGTTATATATACAATCAACTTTTATTACAAGGAATTCACCACATAAGAAAGTATTGTTTTCAAGAATGTATTTTAACATTCGTTTAGATATGTTAATTTCTCACCCCGTAACAATATTCGATATTAAATGTTATTTTAGACAAATATTTATATTTACCAACACCACATAAAGAACACGCAACATAATTCATTAATCAGTCCTAATTGTATATCGTATACTATTTCTCGCGAATATAGAATGCTTTATAATTTTATTCAAAATAATTTATGATTCATATGACAGCTGATTTATCTTAGCAATATTAAATAGACTGATTATATTTATATGATGTATAATGTATGATGTAGATTGATTATATTAATTATATGTATAATGTGCGATGTAAATACTAAGTATACATTATAATACAAGCACTAGATGATAGTAAAGCTGTATCATCAACATATATTATATTACAAATATATTGGTATTGCATATATACCTAGGAAACGACGTCTTCCCCATATCTCTGCAATGGTACATTTGTGTACTCGTAAATCGATATATTTCAGCGGTATATATAATTCATAAACATTAGAATTAGACTGCTATTGGAGATAAAGTTTGTTCACCAATTTGAATGACAATCCGTCATTGTGTTTGTAATGTTTGTATTTGTACATCATATTTTCAATACAAATTCAAATTCACTTACATTACTATAATGACTCGCGATTGCATTAATAAGTATGATATATATCTATTTAAATAAGCCAAATGATTACAATTATACAAATAAGTACATCTATCATATAATATTATAAAATAAATATACCAAACCTAGTAAAAATTTAGTTATGTAATATTTATTTTAAATATTTTAAAATAATATTTTTATTTGATGACTAAATATCAATTTACTAAATAATAACATATATTATATCAAATGGAGATAGCACAGTTTTATATTAATATACAAGTAATTTCATATATCACAAATTCCAATTAAATGTATAATATAATTTGATATTTACAACTACTATTTACATATTTTTCATATCAATTGACAAATTATAAAGAATATCACTGAATTATATTTTAATCAATATATATTAATTCAATGAATTCTCATTGTAGATTATTCAAATTTGGTGACAACAAAATACATTGCAGATTTATACAAATAGAAGTCTATCCAATTCTAATGTCTGATATAATTATATTTCAAAGATCCAGATATATTTATTTATTTATATATATAATAAAATACATTATATAATAAAATACAAATACATTCATTTTTTTTGAATAAATATTTTATTAAAATTCCGAATGTATTTATAAATTAGGTTTTAATTGAAAGATTTTTTTCTATATTATTTATATTGATATTCTAAATAATATAATGTGTATTAAATTATATTACAATTTTAATATAATTAAAACACATTATATTATTTGGAATGTCTACATAAATAATATAAAAAAACATCGTACAATTTTATTAAATTCATTTTTTTTATATTTTATATTTTTAAAAGTGTTTATTTTATAGTTATATTTTAGGTAAAAACATGATGTATATATTTTTAAGGATAATAGTTAATATTTTAATAATATGTATAAAAAAATATGAAACTCAGTTTTTTTTTCTCAATTTCAGAGACACCCTTAAGCATTTAGTTTGTAAAATCGATATACATTTAATGTGACTTGTATAAGTATGGTCCCATATTAAGAAACAATAATATAGATGGCAATGAAAGGTGTTTTAAATAATGATGTAGGCATACTTTATATGTAAGATTATTAATAATAGATTAGGAAGAGTAAAGTTTATTTTTAATTATTGTACTATGAGAAAGTCAGATCCTGCTTTCATCAATATTTATACCTAGAAATACAATGAATACCCGATGATTGTTTGATTACCATATTAGTAATACAAATATTCATATTATATTGTGTTCTCGAGAAATGGAATAATATATAGTTTTATAAAAATTAATCTATAATTTATTAACTATTATCCATGCCAGTATAATTTTGAGTGTATCATGTATGTTTTGAATATATAATAAATATATGTCTTTATTAATAAAGTAGTATCATCAGCAAATATTGTTATAAAATATATTTATATGAATTTGTATATATATATATATATATATATATATTATATTTGTAAATTAAAACAATTAGCAATGATATGTGGTTTATTACAATATTTGTTAATATGCTAAAAGCATAGAAGAAACTATTGATTCCTTAACATACGATCATGTTCCTGGTATCTAGATTCCACTGTGTATATATATACATAATAATATTTATTAGAAGAATTGTATTTTTTTTCCTGTTTTATTTTTTTTTCCTAGTGTATAGTTATATAATATTGTCCTCCTATATCGTTTAAAGATAATATAGCTTATATATTCCGTTGTTGACACCCATCAATATATGTAGTCATATTAAAACTAATCAATTCAAAATATAATCACTCGTAACTTGCAAGTTATAAGCCATATTTTAAAAGATAGCAATTAAGTTGTATTTATTAATTAATTATGATATACTATGCGATTATCTGATTATGTTTTCAAAATAATTCATAATAAAAACATATAAATAATATCTACCAAAAATATATTATTTATAAGTTAATGAATTTGTTGATAATATTATGGTTTATTTTTTGTGGACTTTTTGTATAGATATAATATTTTATTTGTTGTATTTAATATTTTATTTTGTGTATATTATCCTTGAGTAATATAACATTAAAATGAATTAACACCCTACACACATATATATATATATAATAATAATACTATATATTTCATTGAAAATTGTATGTGTACTAAATAATTATATGTATGAATCCAATTTATATAGAGTGTTATTCAACCATTATTTATACCTACTTATTCTATAGATTTTAAAATTTCTATTAAATAACATGCAAATATATTCACGATATAACTTTATTATAAATACAACGTATACCGAAAGTGATAAATTACCACCATACCTATTGTGTACGACCTACTTGACCTTTAACCCTCGGCCCCAAGGACGGCGAGAAGGAACTACAACTACAGATCGGGATGAGAATGGAACTAGAGATGGCACTACGCCTACTCGAGAAGGACATACACGAACGTCAAGAAACTTCGGTGGGACTGAGGCGACAACTCGAAGAGGTCAAGAAGTATAACCTTGACCTCACCGCTAAACTCAAGGTCAGTGCTTATCGCATGATAGGTAGATTCTATTGTAGTTCTAGTTAGGAGAGCTATCTAATCTGTGTGTAGCAAAGCCACTCATTACGTGTAGCAATATATGTTTATTATTATATAGGCATTGTATAATTATTTGTATATATTTATTATATATTATTATATTATTTTATAAATTTATTGAATATTTTATATTATTTTATAAATTTATTATATATTATTATATTATTATTATTATTGTATATTTATTATATATTATTATATCATTATTATTATTTATCAATATATAATTATTGGATTTAATATTGTAAGATTTGCCTCATTACTAATATTAAAATGTAAATCAAGGAAACTCATTTATTGAAAGTTAACGCAGCAATAAGTAAGTACACATGCAACACGGTATCGCTGCACACCTGAACGCATCGCCGTCATCAACGCTACCAGTTTAATACAGAGTTGGGCAACGGGTTATGCAACGGAGCTATGTAACATAGCTCTACAACATAGCTGTGCAACATAGCTGTGCAACATAGCTGTGCAATATAGCTAGGTAACAGAGCTGTGCAACATAGCTGTGCAACAGAGCTGTGCAATAGAGCTAGGTAACAGAGCTGTGCAACATAGCTGTGCAACATAGCTGTGCAATATAGCTATGCAACAAAGGAACTCAACAGAGCTGTACAACAGATTCACGTAGCATATAGCTCATCAAGATCTCGTCATTAGATAACGACCGAGATGATGATAACTACATCTCTACGTCTCAGTTTCCTACATCGAAGTCATTGTCTACTAGGTGGCTTACGCGCCCCATTTTTCTGCTTTCGCTTCGTCGCGTATACATTTCCCTATCCGACTGAGCTCCCTCTGTATGAAATGTGAAAACTACGATTAGTTTCGAATAGCACATAATCATTCAACCGCGATATTTGTAACGTACTTTAGCCCAGTAAAAGTACGGTTTATAAAAATACTAGTTACTATTGGCAATGGTATTGTTCTACTTAAATTTACTTAAATGTACACCTAGATATTATTATGTAACATTGTTTTGATTGTTAATTGTTTGGTAACTAGTGTAATATAAATAAGCTTACATTTATTACTCATAGATAAATCAAGTAAGATAAATCTATATATAAATATATTCAGTAAATCTAGATGATATAATATTCAATTATATTACATTAATATATATAAGGATTACTAAATAAAATTGAAAGACAATTAAGAACAGTCTAAGATAAGATATAATCTATATTATAAGATTAAAGATAATATATGATATATAATATAAGATTAAAGATAAGATATGATAATATATGATATATAATATAAGATTAAAGATAATATCTGATATATAGTATGAGATTAAAGATAAGATATGATAATATATGATATAAGATTAAAGATAAGATATGATAAGATTAAAGATATGGTGAGAAGGAAACACTAACATCGACGATAAGTTTCACGCTGATCAGAACGCTTCTATCCACTTCGCATGACTCCCCTACTGTCACGGTGTCCCGCTGTCTTTGTTCCCCGACCCCCGACCTCTTGCCCGGCAACCATCCGTTACTGAAGTGATAGGACTGAGCGTGTGCCGACGGACTGCACACCATCAACACCAGTACCAAGGTCACGCAGAGCATCCTCAGCCATTGGGTGTAGACTATCTGCATTGCTGTGGGTCTGCGGAGGGTGCAAGCGAACGTGAGAGGTCGAGAATCGTATAGTAATAATATTATTTTATTAACGAGTTTATAATTATACCGTTACATTGATAGTAATTATTTATCGGAATTTATTTTTATTTATAATAAAAAAAAATTAATTTAAAAACTATTTTTATTTTTCCTAAATTACTTCACAATAATACTTTAATGTTTACTATTGTTGTCTTCCGCCTATCCGAATGCGTACACCTAGGACAGGTTGTTGATACATATCTCATGAAATGGTGACCTTTTCAACTTAGAAATATACTCGTCAGTTGTATGTTTATATTGTAATGATTTCAAAAACTGCGATAAATCACAATAATATTTATTTATTTACAAAATTATTTGATATATGAATCTATTTTTAAATTTGGTTAAATTGCGAGATGTTCTATAAGATTAATGTTTATATTCTAAATAATATAATGTGTATTAAAATTAAAATTAAAATTTGTTTAAGAAATACCACTAGTTCAGGTCTACCACTATTATAATTAATATATCTCATAGTTAAAGTATGATAACATTTGTTTTTAGTATATTTATTTCTATAATTTTTAGGATGTATTTATTTTAATTGTATATTTGTATATTTCATTATATGCCGTTGTATTAGAATTATTAAAATATATTAATTTATTTTGTTTACAATATTTATCTAAAAATTATACATTTTGATATAATAATAAATATTATTGTATTTATTCTATTATATATATATATATATATATATATATATATATATATAAATATATATATATATATATATATATATATATATATATATATAAATATATATATATATAAATATATATATATAAATATATATATATATATATATATAATTTATATAATAATTTATATAATAATTTAATTTACTCAGAAATAAAACACCAAAATAACATTTTAATAACATCGATTCATTTTAAACATTTCCCGTTATTCAGCAAGTCAAATATTAGATAATAGGGTATTTAACCGGTAATAGGTTAACCCACGCATAAGTTGTGTGTTGATCTGTTCGATATAAGTATAACCGTTCACACAGAAACTGTCCTATTTTGTTGTTCGACATTATCGGGCTAATATCAGACTGTTATTTTCGTGTGAAAGCACCTTTATTATATATATATATATATATATATATATATATTCTAATTGTGTGGTATTTTATTTGAGTAATTTAACTAATTACTGTTTATTTATAGATATTGATGACTATCAACTTATCACTAATAACGTATCAGTGTTGTATAAGTGGCCTCTTTATTCGTCTGTTATCGCTAATCTTATAATTCACAGATATTTACGATATTTAATCGCTAACCTTTAAAATATCACGTTCGTAAATAAAATAAAGTATAGAAATAACTTAATTACGTCATTTACATTGCATATATTAATATAATCCGTATAAAATCGTGAATATTGTTTAATATATTATGTAATACGCACGTTTTAGGATTGTAATAATTGTAATAACCTACTTTACGTTTTTTCATATTAATATTAACGATAGGAATACTTTAGTAACAATATAATTAAATTAATCAAAATATAATTAATTATAACATGCACGCAATTATTTGTTATTGAATTTATGTTTTAATAGTAATATTAAATTTAAATTTAAACTTTATAGTAATTATATTTAAATAGTGTATATTATTATTTAATATTTAGTTATTAATCAGTATGTATATAATAGATTTGAATCATGAATCCTTAATCTATATCAATGATACACAAACAACTTATGACATATTTTAAAGTAAAATATTGATCTATTTTGAGTGGATATTATAAATCACATGGGGGTCGGTATTAGGGTAATTTAGGGGGTCGGTATTAGGAAAATCATATAGGTTGCTATAATTAAGATATTTTGGTTAATAGTCATTCAAATTGAATTATTTTCATAATAGTTATAAACATTGTATTGATCTACAGTATTATGCGCAGTATTAAGTTTTCGTTTCATTAATACAGTATTTACAATGATTTAAAAAAAGTAATTATTCAAATATTTAAAAAGTAAAAACAGAATATTACATTTTATCAAATAACAATTGTAGGATTGAATATTTTGTAAAACAATATAATTATTCATATGTATCATTAAATTGCTAACAGTTCATGTATATATAATTTTTTGATATCTCTTATAGTTACTGAGATACGAGAGGGGGTCGGTATTAGGAGAGGGTCGGTAATCGGAGACTTTCCCCTATATTGTATAACCACCTATATTTAAATAAAAACTGTCATTGTAATACAATAAACATTAAAGTTATTTAAACAATATATAGTTTAAAATAGTTTAAAATGATAATAAAAGCATAATTTGTATATTGTGAATTAATATAGCTTTTATATACATGTAGATAAATTCCCTTATTTATTTTCTGAAATAAAATAATTCACCTATTTTTTTTTAATAAAATGATAAAATAAATAAAATATTTATAAAAATTATAATTTTCATTTATACATAACAACATTTATTTATATATCTAATTTATATTATCTATTATATAACCATACAGATCAATATTTGTAATTAAAGTTCATATATATGAAGTATGATTTATTTATAACTATCACCAACAATATCAATTTATAATAAGTCATTCTAATTGTTTATTTATACTAACAATAATAATAATAATCTATTAAATTTACAAATCCCATATAAGTAATTTTCAATGAATATGTTGTAATCTAATGATGTATTATTTTATATAAATAATTAATTAATAATTTAAATAAATATTGTGTATGAATTCAAACAACATTTAAATAAAATACTAAGGTGTATTATGAAATTAAGTACAAGTAAAAAAGATCACATGAATAACATGATTCACCTCCATAGAAGTTTACCAAAGATTCTTCTAAAAATACTATTATAACTAATACTATTCTAGAACATTTCAAATAAATGTAGACCGATTAAAATATCAGACTTATTATCCGAACCGAGTATTCTTTCTATATATAGAATTTAATTACATTTACTATATATGTGTGTGTGTGTGTGGATATATAATATTCATTATTGGCGCGTTTGTGTGTTATGTTAATGCACCGCCGAACTATAAAACAATGCTTAACAATAGGCGACCGACGAGAACAATGAAAACAACGCAACCATTAATTATGTATCAATCAACCGGCGGGACTATATCCCCACAACACCTCACCCACCCCAGCCTAAGGGTATCTAATCTTGTAATCTCTTCCTCCTCGCCACTCCCTCCGCCCGCCGCGTGCACCGAGCCAGGGTACATAATCAGATGTTACATAATACTAATGATGCGTTTAGCTATGGGTAGTCTAGATAAACTTACGAGCATGCGCGTGTGCGTAGGTGTATATGTACGCGCGTATAGCTATACACATCACTACATATTATTATTGATGTACCTATATATATTAATATTTGAATTGATATGTATCAATTATTAGTATTTTATTTGATATCAATCAATATTATTATATTTAGGCCGCCATACACAAATATATATATATGTATACATATATATATATATATATATATATATATATATATATATATATATATATATATATTATATGTTATATAAACAAAGCTATGCAATATCATATAACTTTAATCATTGCTCTAAGGATACAAAAATTATTCTATTTAAAACATTTGTTTCTAATATATACCTTAGTAGAATATGGATACCAAATAGATATTGCATAGCTAAACTTAATATAGCTTATAATAATTCTTATCGTATTGTTATGAACTACATACGTAGAAATAGTGCCTCTTTAATGTTTTTTAACGATTATGTTAATAATTTAACTGTTAAATTACGCAAGTCATATTATTCGCTATATAAACGAATACAATTATCGTGTAATTCACTAATTGTTCAATTATATGAATATAATATTGTGTTCCCATCGCCACTGTTTACCATGTGGTATAACTCATTGTTTGTATAGTATTTTGAATTTCGTTTCTTAGATTAATTGTTTGTTTTTTTTAGTTTATTCTTTTTAATTTTCGTTTATATTCTATGGACCTCTGTATTTCATGTCTGATTTAAATAAATAAATAAATATATATATATATATATATATATACACATACTTACACGGTACTCTATACGCATAGTCTCGCACAACAACTCCCGTATGACGTAATCACGGTATTACGTCATGTATGATGTAATATATGTAAATCTAGCGTCGCCTAGTGGTAGCAAGGCAGGGGGGGGGGTGTTAGAGCTGTAACTGTGTGACAACGGTAGCCTGTTATAGTATACTGGCTATAGCCCGCCCGCGGCGCCACTAAACATTTATGTTCTTCGATGTCCTTTAATGTCCTTTTGTTTATTGTTTTATCGTAGACAACACACACACACACATATATATATATATATATATATATATATATACATATATATATATATATATATATATATACACATGTACCAACGATTTTCCGAAGGATGATGCTTCGCATTTTTTTTATGCTTCGCAAAATCTTTGCATGATCTTTGCATGTACTATGATTCTGTTTATTAACTGACTGAGTGTTTAACTGTATGCAATACAGTTGCATGCATTTAATGACTACACAGTGCAGTGCACACACACACACGCACACGCTCTCTGTGACCGCACTATAGTGCGCGTCGCACACTGTGAGCGTGGGTGGTGCGGCGTGTAGTTCAGCAGACGTGTGTGTGTGTGTGTGCTATCTTGTCTAATCTAATGAGTCATCAATACTAACTAATGAATACACTCATTACAGGCCTATCAATACTCACATATATAGAGATATCATACGGAGTATAGACTGTTGATAGGCCTTGATAAGGTTGATATGTACTTAATATACGCATAGTATGTATATAATGTGTACATAGTAACACCGTGTACACGACTTACTTTACTACATAGAGTACATCAGTACTCCTTCATTCTATACCTAGCACTGATACCATGGTAACACTGCAGTGTACTTTCTGTACTTGTAGCTGATACGTATCGGTGGTATCTTTAATGATGTCGATTATTTCAATATTTGAATCAAAGATATCAGAGATATTTATTTATTTGTGAAATAATATGCATATGCATGCATGCATTCATATTTTAAATTTTGTATTTCTATATACATATTTGATCAAAACACAAATTATTTATAAATAATTAAAGTGTTAACGGTGTTTATTTATGGTTAACGGTATATATATATCACCATTCCAAATGCGATTGTGTATTCAATTGTATTATGAATTATGAATATGAGAATATTGAAATAATTTATTTGAAAAAGAATTTGTGAATTGATTTTTGTATCAACTAAAATGTGTACCCCATGTGACCGCGCTGCTTCAATACGATAGAATCACTCAAGCGTAACCTACACATTCACAAAACACACGATTGCAGACGATTTTCCAAGCCATAAGTAGTTTATAGTGAATATAATATTCTATTCGTAATATATGTCATTCTATGAAAATGGTGGTACACGAATGAGTATTAAAAAGTATTATTTCCCAGTAAATAGAAGTCTCACTATTTTGGTCTCAAACATATTCATTTTTCAAAGTTTTTAAAACATGGTCGACGGCTAGTTTTTTTGACAGGTTTTCAAGACATCATTTGAAAACACATTTGAAACAAATAGGTCTCAAATACATTTGTTAAAAACCAGCTTAATATATAATTATAAAACATATATAAAATGGTATAAAAGACTCTAAAACATAATATGCATATACAAATATGATCCTAGAATATTAAATATAATTCAAATTATTCACATTGATATTTATATTATATGGTTATCTATATTATGGCTAGATAATTAATTTATATATTGATTTTATATCAGTTTTATTTTGTCGAAACAATAGATCTATAATATTATACTTAGGTGTTACTTGAATTATACCTATATGTTACATCATGTATGATATGTCCCTATAGGGATATTTATATCCCTTATATGTGTACCCTTATATAAGTATACTCCATAAATACTTATATGATCTTAATTATTTTATAAATTATTTATAAATATATGGTATTTTATATATATATATATATATATATATATATATATTTTAGTTATACATTGTTATATATAGGTTAAATAAATTGTATTTAAAAAAAAACATTTTTTTATTATGATAAATTTATCAAAAAATATTCAATATTTTTTATTTATTTTTATTAATTTAGATTCAGTACTTAAAGTATATAGTAGGTTTTCAAAACTTACTAAATAAACATTTCTGAGACACTTATTTCTAATATTTCTATATATAATCTAATATTACTAATTATAATTTATAATGTGCTTTATATGTATATATGTGTAATATAAATAATAAAATAAGCTGTAATAGTATTATAAATGAACAAAATAATCCTCATAAATTCTCGAATACATTTATAATGTTGGTTTTGAAAACTCACTAAATATATTTTTTAAAGTCTTAATATAATATTTAAATATATTGTTTATATATAATTAATGATATTATAATTGTTCATTAACATTGTTTATGTTGAATACAATTATAATCGATCTACATTATATAATAATATCATATATAATTGATTTTGAAATAATAAGTCTTTACAACTTTTAAAATGAAGGTTTTCGAAACCACAATAGTGAGACTTCTATTTACTGGGTTGTACATACCTAGTATACTATATATATACTATATAGTGTATACTATATATGTATACGGCCAAATCCCGTGGTAAAGCTAAACTATATACGTTTCCTATACGTATAATACAATATAACAACTATTAGGACACGACTTACAGAGTCACGTGTGTTTATTAATATATCACGTGAGCTGCACGTGATTCTGTGCGAGTTTATCACGTGACACACACACGTGGTGTTCGCGCACTACATCTATGTGTAGACAGTGGATGAGTCATTGGGTGTAGTGTACACACTAGTGTACAGGGTGTACACTGTACAGACGATAGAGGCGCTGCTGCAGTCTAGATACATCTACTACTCAATTGTACATTATTATATATTTAATTTTTATAATTTAATTACGTTCATTTACTTATGTTTCATGAGTAAAACTTTAAAGGTTAAACGTCTACTTTAAGGGGTATATCCCGCTACAAGTATTTACTGCAGTTTGCCTCAAATATTGTAACTTTAAAACGATTTCGCTAAGAAGTTAACTACAATTGTAGCGGGGAAAACCCCTTACTTTCCGGCAACTTGTCTGAAATGTAGTAACTTTATATATAAGGTTATATACTCCCTATAGTATCCTTACGACTCGATAGAACATGGTTTTAAAGTTACAATATTTGTGGCAAGTTGCCTGCGAATACTTTTAGTGGGATGTGAGCCCGTGTAAGCCCGTAGACTTTTAACCACGGCCACGATACACTATAAGGTGTACTGTAATGTATACCACGTGACCGCGTGCTATCGTCACGTTATACCTAATATATGTCACGTGATGTGCAGTCAATGTCACGTGTGCGTGTGTGTATACATAACTACGGGTGTTACATAGATCTATATAATGTTTCATAACAACTTTATTTCTTAGAGTTGAGAATAGATTAATTATGAACATAATATACCTTATTGAATTTATATATATATATATAAATATATTTTTATTTATTATTTTATGTTGGTGGAGTCCTTTCATCCAATCCTGGAACAACTAAATAATAAATATAAATATAACCATATATGGCTATAATTGTCTCTTCAAATCCGCTCTCATAATGAATCCACGGTTTTAATGAGAGCCGGTCATTTATTTATACACAATTATATAAGACCACTTCTAAATATTATTTCAATACCTATTCTATTGGTGATTGTCCTACTACCTGTATGTCTGGCGCCTTATCCAATTTCCTGAATTAGCCAGATAACTGAGTCACACAGGCAGTTATATATAGGTTATATATATAGGTTATATATAATATTTATATTATAAAATAATTTAGTTTTATTAAATATATAATTATTATAACTATTTGAGTTATTATATTATGTTTATAATCATTTATATAGTATCATATACATAATATGTTATATATATAAATATATAAAATATCTCTAGGCGTATCTATAGATGCATTAAATATATATATTTAAATATATAAATTGAAATTAATTAATATTGTAATATTAATTGATATTAGTTATATAGTTAACTACTATCTTTTTCTGTGTTTACTAATACCATTTAGTTTATTTTTCTTCAAATTTAGTAAAATATAAAATACATTGACACCTTCGAAAAGTAACACCCTTAAAACTACCTATATGTAAAGTCAGTGTTAGTATATATATATGTGTGTGTGTGTGTGTGTGTGTGTGTGTGTGTGTGTGTGTGTGTGTGTGTGTGTGTGTGTGTGTGTGTGTGTGTGTGTGTGTGTGTGTGTGTGTGTGTGTGTGTGTGTGTGATATACGTTAAATATGATACTTTTAGGTTTATTTTTTTAAGTTATTTATTAAATATGATATGTATTTATATGATTTATATGATTTTTGTGTGGGCAATAATTAAAAAGGGGGGAGTGGAAATTTCCCACAAATATCTCTAATAAAGACACGTATTCATTGGTCACGCGTACACCGGTGTATAGTATACAATGTATACCCAACACTAACTATTGTGTTACTGATCTATAGATCATATAGTATACTATCAGTGCATCATATGTATACACGTGATGAACATACTAAACTACTATCAAGGTCATGTGCTTGCTAATATTACTCATGAGTTATAACTAAGATGATCATCGCGGCCGTAGTAACTATAGGTAGTAATGTACGTCGTACAATACCTCTGAACAATGCATTATTACTTTCACTTAAAATGGCTCTAATAACTTTAATTTATTAAATAATATTTAATATTACAAATTAATTTAATATAATTATATTATATTTAAATATGTTATATATAATATATTTAATAAATATATTATATATAACATATTTAAATATAATATAATTATATATAACATATTTAAATATAATATAATTATATTAAATTAATTTGTGATTAAATATTTTATATATATATATATATATATATATATATATATAAATTCACATGAATATATAAATGACTAACTAGTTGATTGAGGCGGCGAAGCGGTTAACTTTAAGCTGACCGGAAGTGTGTGTTTGTATCGATGATAACACTGTCGTCTACTATGCCTACTGTGATGCCTACTGTGCTGCCTACCTTACTCTATAGCGATAGATTGAAGTCTTTGGTCACGTGCTTTTATACCGGATACAGCGCGTGACGTGGCGTGCTGCGCAATCGCCCACCATGCAATTATCGCCCCCCGCCCGCCCACCCTCGCTACCCTCCCCCCTCAGATACGCTTCAGTTTATATTGATAATTGGTGCTAATAATCATACCGACTAAAACATTAATGTATGCGTATATATACACAAGCGTATACACGTCACTATGACGTCATCGTGTTACCAATTGTGTCTATTAATAGCATTTCTATAAATAGCTATATTTACTTTGATAACTCCGGACATGACTTTATGCTATTTATATCTAGTATAACAGATAATCTGCATATGTAAGTTTGTGATAACATCACTACAATTATATATATATATATATATATATATATATATATATATATATATATATATATATATATATACTAGAGGGGCGTATACGTTATAACCAGTTGTAGGTTTTTTTTTAATTATTTATAAATATATATATATATATATATATATATATATAGGGGATATCCCCTATATGGGAAAGTCTCCGATTACCGACCCCTAAATGATTATTTGTAATAACTTATTCAATATTAAATAAATTTATTTGAAATTTTAAAATTATGGTAATATTATGGCAATGAATAATGTGGCTATTTTAATTTTTTGATATAATTATATTTACAAGAATAAACAGGGGGGTCGGTAATCGGATACATGTGCCTAATACCGACCCCCTTCTCCTATTACCGACCCCCTAAAATAATCATGGTATAAATAATTGTAGTATTATAATATCGAATAAAAATAGTAGATATACTTAAATAAAATTAATTATAACATGCACCCAATTTATGTATTAATAGTAATATTAACTATACATTTAAACTATAGTTATTATATTAAAATAGTGTATATTATTATTAAATATTTATTTATTAATCAATATGTATATAATCAACTGGAATCATGAATCCTAAATATATCAATGATACATATACAACTTACGATATATTTTAAAGCAAAATATGGATCTATTTTGATTGGATATTATAAATCACATGGGGTCGGTATTAGGGTAATTTAGTGGGTCAGTAATAGGAAAATCTTATGGGTTGCTATAATTAAGATATATTCGTTAATGGTTATTCAAATTAAATTATTTTTATAATATTTATAAACATTTTATTGATCTACAATATTATGCGCAGTATTAAGTTTTCTTTTAATTAATAAAGTATTTACAATGATTTAAAAAAAGTTATTATTAAAATATTTAAAAAGTAAAAACAGAATATTACATTTGATCAAAACAATTGTAGGATTGCATATTTTTTAAAACAAAATACTTATTAATATTTATCATTAAATTACTACCAGTTCATGTATACATTTTTTGATATATCTTATAATTACTGAGATACGAGATGGGGGTCTGTAATCCGAGACTTTCCCCTATATATGGGGATATACAATAAGTTTTAATATTCTCTAATTTATATAAAAATGGTATCGAAATAAAAGTTAATAAGAATAAACTTAATATACATGTCCGAGAGTATACACACAACTATATACACAAGGGTCAGCAACGAGTAACTAAGCAACGAGTAACGCTGAATCATACATGCTTATAATAATATAAATAAATATATATATATATATATATATATATATATAAATATATGAAATTAAAAACAATATATTGTTTTATATATATATACAAGCTGGCTTCGTCCCGGCTTCGCTCGGGTGATGGTTTTTCCGTTGTGTCGTTATATGATAACATACGTATTTTATTAATTTTATAGTATTTATATATTACTTAAACACTATCATATCTCACGCTAATATTACTATTCCTCAATCCTCATAAATCTTCCATTATCATCTATATACCCTTATATTGTTGTTTAGCTCAATAATCCTTACAATATATAACCCATGTATTCGAATTCATTATTCTACTCCCTAATACCAACACTTACTTCAATTGTTCCCATTTAACAATTGCAACTTTTATCGCATACTGTTGGTATTGTTTCACCTATATATCTGTTTATTTGGTACAATGTATTCCTCTCCATATCTTAGAAACCATGCTTCTCCTCTTCTCATTACCCTTATTCTCCCTTTATTATAGCTCTGAATAGGTTGAATTTCCTCTTCACTACGATATTTATTTATTTAAATTTATTTCTGATAATTACACATGGATATTATTAAAGACTTTTAATATAATATATTTATAATAAATATTTACTTTTAAAATAATATATTATGATTAGTACACACAATTAAAGGGTCACTTAGGTATCTAATGCAGGTAAAAATAACAAAGAAAGTTAAAAACAAACCAATGAAATCAATAAAACCCTAACCATTATGAATGTTAAAAACTAACTAATTTGTGCATGTGAATGCGATCACTGAATACTCTTAGGGTATACCTATAACGGTAACTATAGCTACCGAAGAGATGAATCTACATCTATAGCAGTGATACCACAGACACGCAATAGATTTATAGAATATATCATTTATATTAAAGTTAATTTATTGTTTTTTAAGAAGTAATGTTTATTCATTCCTATTACATATTCATATATAACTAAATTATAATTTTAAATTAGTTTTTTAAAAAGTTAAATATAATATTATAAAACCTAGACCCGCCCCCTCTCGGAGTATGTTAGATTCATTTCTCTTCGGTATTCACAACAGATTATGCACGCACACATATAATACACTTGATATATCAAACACAAACAATGTACTAATTGTAACAGACGGACAGTGTATTCACTGTTAATTAACTATGGATACACTATTATTAACAATAGCTGCTGAATATATTGATGCAGAGTAAAGTAGAGATGCTAGATGATGACTCACGTTAAACGGGGCCAAGGTACACGTTCATTGTGCGGTCATCACAAGTGTATAGCCTTCACATTAAGTGAACTTACTTAATAATTGTACTACTAAAATGGAGTAAAAATACTTAATAATTGTTCTACTACAAAAGTAAAGTAATTTAAATTGTTATATTTAAATTAATAAATAACGAAAGCCACACGGGTTATACATTATAACATATCTCATGCATTATCTCAAACTGTAATGCCCTTAATGAATTACCTCCAACTATTTATCTACACACAACAAATGTACAATTTCTATAATTACTACATTATCAGATACATTTACCCTTAATACCATAGCTGTCTACACTTCGATATATAATATATTATTGTCTTCTTATATTAGCTATTAACTATATATACATATAACATATCCAATACACGTTAAAAAAGTAATATTTGTTATTTATTACAATTTATTTTCATAAAATCAATTGTTCACATTATACGTATATAGGTAATTATACCTATATATATATTATGTAATATTATATATTGTTACTATTATAAAATTACATGTGAATGTTTGTGAAATTTTATAAATAATATTAAACAAATCGCTTGTAAATATAATTCGATGACATTATGTTATATATATATATACACATGATATCTAATATATATATATATATATATATATATATATATATATATTTAGATATCATATATACACATGATATTTATATATATATTTAGATACATGTGGGTGTGTATATTACATTTGATTGTGATGTTTGGCCACATTAAGTCACTGTAAGGATCTGTGTATGCACATAAGTATCACACAGTAGTTAAGTTATTATATTTCACCGCTACGCTGTCACTGCCTAATTGGCAGCTCGATTACAGATTAGCCACAGTGGTCTAACTCGCTGACCAGTATCGGCCAGAGTCTATTGTTAGGTTGTCGGTCAACGCCCCTTTGTTTCCTGTCATGCGCTGTTCTCGTTTATGTAGTCACGTGTCACTTCCGCATGCGCAACGTACACACAACAATAAAGCAACATATAGTTAATTATTATCATCTTGCTCTCATATATATACATATATATATATAAGTATATATACACTAAATCCTACCTATATATGTCAGAAAACACTGCACGATCAAACGACCTGCTATAAATAGCACACCCTTTGTAATGTACATCATAGATATATATATATATATATATATATATATATATATATGTTAGAAAGGAATAATAAAGTAGCCTCATTATTTCTAGATCTAAAAAAGGCATTCGATCTTGTAGATCATAAGATTCTATTAAACAAGTTAAAATATTATGGTTTTAGGGGCACTTCTAATCGTTTAATTGAGAGCTATCTGAAAGATCGAATGTTATCAACTAGAATAGATAATGAACTTTCTGAAAGAAATATCATTAATGTTGGGGTACCACAGGGATCCATTTTGGGACCCTTACTTTTTATTTTATATATAAATGATATCCATATGGCCTTACATAATCTAAATATTAATTTTAATCTTATACTTTTTGCTGACGATACTTCGGTTAGCATTAGTGAACCAAGTAATAAGATTCTATGTAATAGTTTAAATTTAGTTATTTTAAATTTACATGAATGGTTCACTAATAATAGATTAATATTAAATATTTATAAAACAAAAGTATTACCTTACAAAGATGCTCATATTATTAAAGCTATATATATTAATTCAACTAATATATGCTTAGTATCTAGTTATACTTTTCTTGGTGTTATTATAGATAATAATTTAAATTTTAAAGAACATATAAGGAAAATACAATTGAAATTATCACATGTTATTTATATATTAAGAAAGCTAAGCTATTTACCTATATATATTTTAAAGCTACTTTATAATTCCTTGTTTTTGCCTCATATCATGTATTGTTTAGAAATTTGGGGAAATAATTTTAATAATAACCTTCAATGCATTTCAACTCTACAAAAAAAGGCTATTCGAATTGTAAATAAAAACATCTTTAAAATTGTCAATAATATTTTTATTTTGACTAATACTAACAATTTATTTTTAAGTTCTAATATATTAAAATTTAAAGATTTAATAATTTATAAAAATATTTTATTCATGCATAATGTACATTTAAAGAAATGCCCAAGCAGAATTTCATTATTATTTCCTACATATAATAATATATAATATATAATCATTATTATTTCCTACATATAATAATATATACAAAAATACTTTTCATAATTTTAAATTACCTTATATAAAATCAAGCCGTCATCATAATTCATTATCATTTAAAGGCCCCAAATCATGGAATAATTGATGTTTAAATAATTTATTATTTACAAAAATTTATATAAAAAACTTTAAAAAAATATTAAAAAAACATCTTTTATCAAAATATGAAAATTAATTAAACAATTGATTGTAATAAATAATTATCTAATTTTTTTCTTTTTTTTTACGGGTACTTTTTTTTTTACTATTTATTATATCTTTCAGTTTATTAATTTTAGTTTTTATGTTGTATTTTTGTTTGGTTAGTTATTTCATTTCATTTATAGTTTGGTATTCAGAATTCAACTCGTTTCTGTGATTTTTTATATAACTTTACATATTTATTTTTAAACTTGACTTATTGATACATATTTTTTTATTCTTTACATCATCTATTTTAAACTTGACTTATTGATACATATTTTTTATTCTTTACATCATTTATTTTAACTTGACTTATTGATACATATTTTTTATTCTTTACATTTTAATTATTTATATTTACATTTTTTACTCATGAGAATCTAACTTATCTAGAATATGATGATTGGGGAAGTCCTCGCAAAAACAAATTCATTTGTTTATTAACTTCTCCATTATTTCATGCTTTACAATATGAAATAATAAATCTGATTTATTTATTTATATATATATATATATATATATATATATATATATATATATGTATATGTAATATATATATTAATGCTATTTCATATAATCTCAAATATATATACAGTTTAACTCTTAATACCTCATAATTCAAGGGACTTAATATATATATATATATAACAATAATGTATCTGTGATATAGAAATTTCTGATATATGTATGTTTCTGAGATACAGAAAGCCTGAGATTACGAGAGTTTACTGTATTCATATATGTATATATACGTATATATATACGTATATATATATACATCATATTCAAATAACTATAATAATTATGAATATAATGTTTTAATTTATTTAAAATATAATAAAATGTAATCAATCAATGCTACCATACATCACGCCATGCTACATTGATGAGATTTTCTTTTTATATTAACTATTGGTGATTAAATACAAATTATTATTCTCTTCTATAACATAACTATATACTATATAATATATACTATGAATGCTATATATATATATATTAATAAACATATATACTAATTTTACTAAGATTGACATTAATTGTATTAATTGATCATCTATATGATTGATACATTTACCCTCTTCATCACCACCGCTACTACTACTACTACTACTACTACTACTACTACTACTACTACTACTACTACTACTACTACTACTACTACTACTACTACTACTACTACTACTACTACTACTACTACTACTACTACTACTACTACTACTACTACTACTACTACTACTACTACTACTACTACTACTACTACTACTACTACTACTACTACTACTACTACTACTACTACTACTACTACTACTACTACTACTACTACTACTACTACCACCACCACCACCACCACCACCACCACCACCACCACCACCACCACCACCACCACCACCACCACCACCACCACCACCACCACCACCACCACCACCACCACCACCACCACCACCACCACCACCACCACCACCACCACCACCACCACCACCACCACCACCACCACCACCACCACCACCACCACTACTACTACTACTACTACTACTACTACCACCACTACCACTACCACTACTACCACTACCACTACCACTACCACTACCACTACTACTACTACAGGCTAATGATGAGATGCTGAGCCATAAGTTACAACTCGTAGGCAAACTGGAATCTAAAAACAATCAGATGCACACGAGTATCTCTGATCTGGAGGGAAGGTAACGTGTGTCTGCGTGTGTGTGTGTGTGCGTCTCTGTGTGTGTGTGTGTGTGTGTGGTAGAATGTAGGAGAATGTCTATAAGAGAGAGAAATGAACAAACAGCAGTCGTATGATTACATTCTCACCGTTAAATTCGTAAAATTCTATCATTAACATTCGATTATATAAATAATAGTTATTCACTATATAACGAGTAGTTTTTATTATCACTACAATCAACATTACTAGTGGTTAAGCTGTAGCGTTCCTAGCATCAGTTGAATCTCTCGAGATTATTACGCAATCCATTAGCTACGAGGGGATGCTATGACGTAATGCTATGCCACGCTCGCTCGCTTACTGAACCTGCATCGCGTATCAGCAATGCCTAGGGGCGCTGCAACAGGGGGGGGGACGGGGGGATATGTCCCCCCCCCACTTTACAATCTAGGGGGACCCCCTATGTATTGGTCCCCCCCCCCACTTTTACCACAACATTTATTTTGATTGGTTGTTCCCCCTACCTACATACCATCGTTCCAGCGCCCCTAGCAATGGCCTCATCGTCATCTTCCTACGCCAAGACACGTCTATATTAGTTGTGTGCTCGCTTACAGGTTGAAACAATGGTATCGCGACAAGATGGCAGCCGAAGACACTGCTAAGCAACTCGGCGATCAACTCCTCGACAAAGACAATAGAAGGTTGTGCACTTTGGCCCACATGTACTCGTAGGTTATCGCTAAAGTTGTGGTTACAACGATGATGGACGGCTCGTACACTACTGTTATTGTATACAAAGCTGTGTAAGATCTGATTGGACAAGCCGGTCTCATTAAACCACAGTCTAAGATAAACTTGATAATCCATGTGATTATTATTATTGTATAATTTGTATAAGTTGTAGGCTATCACTGATTTAGAATAGTTATTTAATGATTGAACTTCCTATTCCAATTCAGTGTTTTACAAAGAATAGTGTTATTTGTTCTATTCTGATTCTGTTCATCATGATTACTATTACTATTATTATTACTATTCTTTATTTCGTTTCCTGATTTAGTTATATTATTATTTAAATTATATTAAATAATAACAATTATTGCATTATGTTTGTCGTTTTGTTGAATATTCTATTTCTTTCAATTCATTATAAATTATGATCAATATTATGATCGATACTATATAATATGAATATTGATATTTTATATATTCCTTATAATAAAGTACCTAATTTTTAATTTTAGTACCTAATTTTATAAAATATTGACTTTTATTTATCTCATTTGAAATTAATTTTTATTTATTTATTTACACATGTGATACGAATCTATGGAAACACCTATAGTAGTGTAACAACTATAGTAGTGTGTAACACCTATAGTAGTGTAACAACTATAGTAGTGTGTAACTACTATAGTAGTGTAACTACTATAGTAGTGTGTAACACCTATAGTAGTGTGTAACTATAGTAGTGTGTAACACCTATAGTAGTGTAACAACTATAGTAGTGTGTAACTACTATAGTAGTGTGTAACTACTATAGTAGTGTAACAACTATAGTAGTGTAACAACTATAGTAGTGTGTAACTACTATAGTAGTGTGTAACTACTATAGTAGTGTGTAACAACTATAGTAGTGTGTAACTACTATAGTAGTGTGTAACACCTATAGTAGTGTAATACCTATAGTAGTGTAACAACTATAGTAAAGTGATATCATTCTATATATAACATATTTCTATATAATATAAATATACTGATATACACTAATATATAATATACATTGAATAATGTAGTTTGTAAGAATGTTTTATAAAATTATTAATTATAAAAATTATTAATTTGGATTATAAGATATATTTATTTATAAATGTGATTTAGTTATATTATAATGTATAATATTTATTTGTAATGTTAAATATTAAATCTTATAATAGCTGTAATATTATCTAACTTTCTGTATCTAACCCCACAACTACCATTATATCGATCCCTCACTACAACTGTATATACCCCCACCACTACCACTTTACCTACCCCTCACCACTACAACTATATCTACCCCTCACTACCACTTTATCTACCCCCTCCCCCCTGTAGATCTGAACTAGAAACAGATCTGCGCAATGAAAGAGAATTTCGCGACAACCTTCAGAAGAGCTTAGACTATGAGAAAGATAAAGTCAACGACCTTCAAGAAACAGAAACCGCACACCTCACTCTTAAAGAGGTTATATCATCTATTGTTATATCTATGACAATAGTAACGGATAATGTTCTCATTATATAATATTAGCTTGTTTTTATATAATCTGATGGAAACCTTGGTATATCTTGAATTTCTGATCTTAAATTCAATTTAAAGTTAAATAATAATATTAATAATAATAGTATGTTAGTAAATATTTATACTTTATACTTTCGATTATATATTTCGACTATGTATTTTCTTAACTAAATTATCAATCAATAATAATAATAATAATAATAATAATAATAATAATAATAAAATTAATAATAATAGTATTTATTAGAAGAATTGTACTTTTTTTTTCAGTTATTTTTCTATTTTATTATACACATATATACACTCATATATTTATATATTAATTAAATCTGGTTATTAACACTTTGCATCCTAGGATTTTATAATTACATGTCGCCCAGTTCAGAGCGTTTGTGTGTTTTTTTAAAAATATGTATGCACGTTTTTAATAAATTAAAATTCGGATATAAATATAAAAAATGTTCTATAACATATTATAGTTTTTTGGTTTAATATATAACATAGTTTATTAATCAGGAAAAAAATTAGTAATTAATTAATTATTAAAAATATTATAATCAATTAAAAAGTAATAATTATAATTAATTCTTTAAATAAAATAATTATATTTCAAACCTAAATTAATGTATATAATACTAATATTTTGTATATGCATTTAGTCTTATAAAGTGGTAACAATATATAAATCAACAATAAACTGAAGAAATTATATAAATTAAGTCATTATTATTTACAAGCGCACAAATAATATAACATATTTGATCTATTATTGGATTTTTAAATTAAAAATAAAAAGTAATATAATTCTCTACTATCAGTGTAAATAATATTGTAACATATACTTCCGCTAATTTTAATATACTACGCAAGTTTTATTTATATAATTACGAAAAAATTAGCCATAAATTATTTTCCTTTAAAAAGTAACAACATAAATAATTAATGGTAATATTTATCTAACTTTTTATCAAATTTGAAATTTTGTATCGATATAAAATACTTTTTATTGAAAGAACTATTTATTACAATGATATTTACTTAAGTTACTATATATTGTGTATACACAATAAATATTCAAGCTATTTTATATATTAAAATGAATTTATCATATAACAAATGATATTAATTTTTCAATTTTAATTAATATAATTTATTATATTATATAATTAATTTTATTTCTAAAAAAAACCTCATATAATGTTTTATTATACCAATTAACTTGAAAACTAATATATGAAACTTATTTTTTTTAAATCTTATCACAAAAAAACATTTCACTATATAATTTTGATCCATTTAAATAATAAAATGGACTAATAAATGATATGTAGTAGTATCATAAAAGTTGCTCAATAAAATCATCAACAGCTCGGAATTTTGTAACACAATAGAAATCAACAGCTCGAACGCAAAGGGTTAATGATGTCATTAATATGAGTAAATATTTTAATTTTTATTTATTATATTAATATTTATAATTTAATTTATTATGATTTATTTTTTGATATTTTTGATATAAACAGGTAGATAATTCCATAGTTTTGGTCCGGCTATTAGAATACTATGTATTAGTTGTGTTGATTATTTAAATGATATTTTATATTAATTTATATTTAATTTCATATTATATGTGTACACTGGATAAATGTATAGGTAGATTTAGTATTATGAAGATCGTAAATAAATATTAACGAATAATATAAAGTATACAATATATATATATATAAATATGAAATAAATCATAAATTATATAATTGTTATATATAATTGTCATACAACATTCATGAAATCACGAACCTTATTTAATGAAAGCCTTTCGCTTAACTTCTATCACACGCGATGTTAAGCATAGGGAGTATACAACTTGGTCATAGTAAACTAACACACACGACCTCACACCACCCACAAGGAGTTTGAGAACGTGCAGAAAGAACAGGCAGATCTCGTGGAGAAGTGTTCCCAACAAGAAAGTGCCCTCTCTGAACTGGGCGTCCACCTCTCTCAGTTTGTACTACCCTCCACCTCTCTCAGTTTGTACTACACTCCACCCCTCTCAGTTTGTACTACCCTCCACCCCTCTCAGTTTGTACTACACTCCACCCCTCTCAGTTTGTACTACCCTCCACCCCTCTCAGTTTGTACTACACTCCACCCCTCTCAGTTTGTACTACCCTCCACCCCCACCCGCCCACGCTATCACCACAACAGCCAATAGTCGTAGTAATCATTTAACTGTTTATTTATGTGAAATTGTGGTATGTGGTATATAAGTGGTAGTGGTAGCGGTAGAATAGTATGTTAATGCATCATTAAGACCCATGTCCTCTATCACAGATCAAAGCTCCGCATGGAGGACATGAGAGAGCTGCATAATGCCAATAGAGAGGCTCATTGGGCTGATGATAAGCAGGTAACAGAATGTCGTCAGTGCACTAAAGGATTCTCTGTCGCCAGACGTAAGGTTAACTATCGATACTCTTATGTAATAATCATCTGTAACGATCATATTTATATATAACACAATCAATATTTAAAGAAATATTATTTATATTTAACAAATGTAAGTATTTTTTTATATAATCATATGTGTATTTTGTCTACAATTTGTCTTATTAAAATACCACTGTTCGATACTGTTTTTTAATATTCATAAATCTCATTCAACAAGGTATGATATCATTGTAAAAATCGAATTTATTTATCTTTTTCATAGAAATATATGTTATAACTATTTTCTGAGAATAGGTTAATGATTATTTATACACCTAAATTAACAAATAATACGCTAGAATTGAAAATATAAGCTTTTAAATTGGGAAATGTGTATTAAAATATGTGATTAAAGTTGATAAATAAAGTAAAAACCCATTGAAATATATATATATATATATATATTAATGTGTAAAATCGCAATTCTAAGTATATTAGTTATCCGCGTTAGCTATACAATACACGGTGACCTTGACCCCATAACCCCGCGACCCGCCACAGCACCACTGCCGTAACTGCGGCGAGATCTTCTGCAGCGAGTGCAGCGACACTAAGATGCCACTACCTTCGTCTTCTAAACCGGAACGTGTATGCGATACCTGCCACGCCGTTCTCCTGCAGAGATATGCTACCTCAGCGTAAGGGGATCTCAGAACCCCTCCCCACTCCCCGCCCCCCGCCCTCAGTTAATGTGTCAAAATCAATAAAGTAGTTACTGGAATTTGTATATATATATATATAAATATAGAGTACAAGTTATACACTGTGTATATAGAGTGTACATATGTTTCGGTTGTTTATTATTATTATTATTATTATTCACTATTCGGTTCATTGAACATCGTTTGTTTCCCGCATCACTTCGACGACACCCGATCTATTATCGACGTCCTTGGTGAGGACATGACCTCCGCTGGACGAGTATTACGCACTTCTTCGTATCGTTACGTCGCTGTTATTATCATCGTTTATCACTTAAACAGTATGGAAGACCATCCCGACCCATTCGTATTTGTAAAGCATTTACCCGCCCCCCCCCCCTACTACCCCGATATAGCAGCTAATGTTAAACCTGATATTTCGTTCAATATATACAATCATTTTATATCACATATCACATATATAAGTTAACGAATCATTTACGTTTCAAATAAACTCTGTTTCCATATTGATTTCGAATATTATTTACGATTAAAATCGTTTATTGACTCGATAACATACAGATATTATGGATGATTATGAAATAATAAATAAATAAAGAAAAAATAAAACGAATACAAAAATACTCGGTTATTAAAGTTCAAGATAATAGTAAAAAAGATAGCGTTTGAAAGTAATACAGTTTTTAGTACATATAATATCAATTGGTAAAGCATTCCATAGTTTTAAGAGATTTATAATCGTAATCTCTGGCATAATATAGTTATGTTACATTACTTAATTAGGGCGACCACTGCAAGATTCTCGGTTCGAGTCTCGGCTGAGGCAATATTTAAAAAGTTGTACAAATTAAATATATTCCGATGACTTATATAGTAGATATGATTATCACCCGTATTTCGTTCTAGTTATACTATACTATATATCTTATATTCTGCTATTGCTATTCATAAGCTCCATATACGTGCTACATACCCATACTATCAATAAACCTATACAAAAAGTAAGTAGGTCATTTCAAACTATATTATTAAATATACAAATATTTATAAATATATTTATTAAATATATTATTAAGTGACATATATATATAAGGAAATATAGTATTGCATTACAATTATTAAAAATAGTGTGTACCCTGGGTGTACTTCATAGTTGATACATATTTATGAAAAAAAATGCAACATTTTGGACAACTATTAATATTATCGAAAACCATTATATAAATATTTGTTGTTTAATTATTTTAACTTATTGGTTATAGAATATATTTCTGTTTTTTTTTGTCTTAATTTTTGTATTAATTTTTTCAATATATATCCATATTTTATATTTTATTTTAAATGATCATAAATAAAAAAAAATACAAAATTTGTATATGACTATTTTAATATGTATTACCTATAAACACTTTAATCGTATATGATATATCATTAATAATATAAAATATAATATATATATAATTTATACATTTATATATACATATATATTTATTATATATTTATATTTGATCTAAACATACTAAGTCATTACAAAATTACAGATTTATATGATTAATTAACTTCATTTAATTTTAAGATTATCAAATATCAATATATTTACTATTATAATAAATGTAATTACTAATATGAATATTTATTAAAATATATTCGTTATATATTATAAAAATGATAAATATCAGAGTATACATTACAAAATTAAATATGATTTAGATACAAAATGTGGTAATAGTTTTCGTTCCATAAGGGTTATATTAATTAAGGCTGCAATGTGTCATAGATTTTACTGTAAAGTAAAGTAAGGACATATTGCTTTGTGTTGGTAAGGAATCTTGTCTGATTCTCTTCCGATATATAAATATTCCGATTTATATAAAATAAAATAATTTATTATTTTATGTATATTAATTTTATAATATATACCTATATTATATATAATTTTAGCCATACTTTAAACAGATATCGATATTGTAATATTTTCTATTCTAGATAGTGATATTAGTTATACAACTCATAAATTATATATAGAATTATGATTATATTAATTTTAGTATTATTAATAAAATAATTAAAATATAAAAAAAATCATTTTCTTATTTTTATATATTTATATATTTTTATATAAAAAACGATAACTAACTAACTAGTCCCACGTTGTAGGGGGAACATAGTATGGAGTCATGCACAACTTCTTCCAACTGTAACTGTGTTTCGTTACATCAAGTATGGATCGGATAGACGTACCGCAGATATAGAATAGCACGCCAGATGATGTACATTTAGGATACCCAGCAAACATTTATCGACACTTTTGGGCGCTTTTGAGAATTTATGGGCGATTTTTTGGACGCTTTGATTCCGAATCGATATATTCGTCGCTTTTTCGACGCTTTTGGGCGCTTCAGTTCTCAATCTTATTGAATTCGTCGCTTTTTCGACGCTTTTGGGCGCTTCGGTTTCGAATCTTATTGAATTCGTCGCAAATTCGACGCTTTTGGGCGCTTCAGTTCCGAATCGTATTGAATTCGTCGCAAATTTTACGCTTTTGGGCGCAAATTGTCATCAAAGCGACGAATTAATTCCGGAACTTTTAGGTGCATGGCGTCCAAAAGCCTCGAATATATTGTTTGCTGGGTACACCCCTCAATTATGATTGAATGAATTAGGATATCCTTGTTATAACCCGATAAATTACTATCCAATATAATACCTAAAAACGTATATCAATCTACTATTTCTATGTTCGTTTTATTTAAATTTATATTATTTATAATTTTTTTCTTAAAATAAGATAGTATTTTAGTTTTAATTTATTTATAAATTTTAATTTATTTATATTAAATCAATGAGATAATCTATCTAAATATAATTGCAGATTACTACTCAATTCGTCATTTTCAATATATATATATATATATATATATATATATATATATATATATATATATTTATTGTATTCAACATGTTTATATACTATCTATCGTATATACTATATATAGTATATACATGGTATATATTATATACCATGTATACCATATATCTTCCATATACACCATATATAGCCATATATTTATAGTTTACCAACATACAAATCTATGCTTACGTTTTTAACGATAGCGAGTTGTCAGAGGATCCTTTATACAGGATATCAGTGATATCAGTGATATCAGTGATAACTTATCAGTCGTAAATTATCACTGATAATTACTTATTTTACTTGTAATGCCGTGACGCATGCATCGTAGGGGAATCATCTCGAGTACAACAACAACAAATCTTCTCCAGCCGTTTCTATCCTTAATATCCGATAATTATCAGTGATTATAATCGATAAAAGAGGATTTATTCGAGAACCATGACGTTACGTGCGACATTTATGGATGTAGTCTGCGTCATAGATACGCGTCTTTATAGATGACTAATTAGCTATATTTTCTACGATCGGTGTACTAGTATTTAAGGGCAGAAGTTAATGAATAAATAAATGTAGGAATAGGGTATATATTAAGATGTGTGGTTTCAATGAGCGATAATCGAGATGTAACGTATGCACTCGGATGGGGCGAGTGCAATGATAATAGATTATAGTGGATGTGAGCCGCGGATTGAAATACATGAGATGCTTATAATTATAATTAAGTTTAACATGTTCAAAACAAATGTATTTAATAGAAGAGATAATACAACGTCGCTCGAATATGTGTACGAATTTGATATTAATAACAACAATGATAAGAATCTCAGTTGAAATTGAACACGTCATTGATTCATTGTAAGTGCGTGTAATGCAATAACATCGTAAGTACATTGCAAGAACATCGTAAGTGCATTGCAAGTACATTGTAAGTACACTGTAAGTACATTATAGGTGCATTGTACCAATTATCATAATAATAAAATAGTAGAATATGTGTTATAACAGTTTACTAAGATATAATATTGAATACAAATCTCTTTAGTTAACAAAGGAAACAATTTGTATAAATATATATATATATATATATATAAATATATAAATATATATATATATATATATATATATAAATATAAACATATATATATATATGTATATATACGTGATAAACAAAAGTAAAACAATAACTAGTGCCGATAATATATAACATTATCTAGTAGAGTCCGTAATCGCGAGGCAAAGCTACCCCGAGGACATATCCTTGGCTACCCTTCAACGCCGGGGTCAGAAGCGAGCCGACCTATTCACTTTATCGTAAACATCCGGGAACGCGAGTTCGCACCGAAGCGCTGACCTCTGGCTGTCGTACAACGTGTGGTCAAACATTGTCCTGAATTCCGGCCGCGTCATGTGCATATCCGCGTACAGCATCTGGAAACTGTGGGTGGACGATACTTACATAGGATACGGTGAGAGAGAGGGACAGACAGATAGGTAGATATAGATATATATTAATATATATATATATATATATATATAGGAAAGTAACCGAATACGGACACTTTCCGTCTGACAGTGCCCGAATACTGACACTCTTGGTATCTCAGAAATCATAAATCCTACAAATATTTGTTTAATGAATAACATATTCATAATTATATAAATAGTCTACAAAATGATTTTTATGATTTTAATTATTCAAAATGTTGCTGATATATCCAATAAAATGATTTTTTTATTATGTTTTTAAATTGATTTCGATTGATTTAAATTTCGACTTCTAACCTTCCCAATAATATATAAATGAATCGATATAAAATATAACACTATATTATTAAAAAATAAAGCATTCTAAAATTATATATAGCATTTCTATATTTGTTATCAAATACTCATTAAGTTATAAGCATATATCTAGAGGTCATATAAGTACATAATACGGACACCCTATAACCAATCAGCTCGCAGCGTATGAAATATTCTAATTTTTATAAAAATCGCGTGCGTTATAATATTAATAACACCAATAAAGCTAAATCTAAAAAAAATATTATTTAGATACTTAAATTGTATTACTAATTAAAATATAATAAACATAAATAAATTATTAAATAATTAAATTAGAATGAATTGTTCATAAAATTAATTATGAATAATGTAATTGTAAGTTGTCTGATTGACTCACCAATACTATATAATTTATCTAGTGGTATATAGGGTGTCCGTATTATAATACAGGGTTTCCGTATTCGGACACGGGTACCGAATACGGACACCCTCGTAATCTATTGATTAAAAAGATTAAATAATTTTTTTAAATCACAATAATATCTATAATCATATAATATTAATATATTGTAATTTTTGTATACAAATATTGAGTCATACAAATTTAAGACCATTTATTGTTAAAGTGTCCATATTAGGTTACTTTCCCCCATTTATCCTAGTAATATAAAATGAATTCGAATTTTACAAAATAAATTTATGAGAGCAATATAAAAACTTTAAAACAAAACGAATATTGATTATATTTGTTAAGACATATCATTCTTAAATTTAAAGATGTAATAAAACAAACGATTAATAAATATATGTTTAGAATATATAACAAACATTATTTGCATAGTTTATTTTATAAGTTATTTACTAATAATTGCTCCTTTTATACTTTTCCGTTAAGGGGTACATTGTTTATACCAACAAATAATATTTGATCATGATACATTTAGTATTCGTTATAAAGGCGCATGTTTATGGAATTCTGTAAATGCAACCATATCATCTTTAACAAATTGTAATACTTTTACAATGCATATTAAAACATGTTTTTAAATGATGATATCCAGTCAATTACACCCGCCTATCTGTATTGTTTGTTCTTTTATTATCATGGTTATATTTCCTTCTATTTATCTCTTTTAATGTATTCGTATTATAAAGATATTGTTTAGCTTTGTAGCTTTACTTTGGTTTTTCGTTTTCTTTGACTTTTTATAGTTAATAGTTAACTTATTTATTATTTTAGCTTAAGCTACTATACATTTTTTTATATTTTTTTAAATGTTTTATTTTATATTTTATTATATTTTATAATATTATTTTATTGTTATATACATGATGATATTATTGGTATTGCGAGTTAAATTTAATTTTAATGTAATGATTTTTTATGAGACAGAACATGAATGAACAAAATATAATTAAAAAATATTTATATATAAATAGAGTATACTCTTTATATATATTCGTTTTTGTGTTAATTCTCTCATTACCAAGATCAGGTTGGTATCTCGGTAAGTTCAATAGAACTTCTATACCATACCTCGATTTTTGATCTCGGTCATCAACAAAATCTGAGATTATTATTATAAATGTATCCTTTTTCAGTATTTGAAAGTTGCGGAAAATTCCAAAAAAAATAATATTTTTATATGAAAAACTATCTAATAAAATACATCTAATGATATATAATTAATAAATAAGATTATTATATAAATGATTATGTAAAAAATCAGATTTTGTTATGAGCATAAATTAAAAAGTGGGGGAAACAATAATAATGGAGGGGGGAATTACCAACAAAATAGGTGTTTACCTACCGTGTCAGTATTCTAATTTTAATAAGGTGAATGTACGTTATAATTTATAAATGGGCGCATGCAGGGGAAAGTAACATAATACGGACACTTTAACAATAAATGGTCTTAACATTTTATGACTCATTATTTTTATTCAAAAATTACAATATATTAATATTATATGATTATAGATATTATTGTGATTTTATAATTTTATTTAATATTTTAATTCCATAAGATAACGGGGTGTCCGTATTAGGTACCCATGTCCGAATACGGACATTCTGTGTTATAATACGAACACCCTATATACCACTAGATAAACTATATATTATTAATTAACCAATCAGATACATTACAATTATAGTATTTATAATTAATTTTATGAATAATGTAATGTAATTTAATTAATAATTAATTTATTAATTTTTATTATATTATTATAATATGTTTATAATATTTTTATATTTATTATATTATAACAAATATAGAAATTAAAGATATAATTTTAGAATGCTTTATTTTTCAATAATATAGTGTTATATTGTATATCGATACATTTGTATATTCTTGAGTAGGTTTTAAGTTGACATTTTTTTCATAAATTTAAAAACGTAATACAAAAATTAGTTTATTGGATATATCAGCATTATTTTGAATAAATAAAAAATAAAAAATACTTTTTTAGACTATTTATATAATTATAAATACTTTATTCATCAAACATTTTTTTGTAGGATTTATGGTTTCCGAGATACAGAGAGTGTCCGTATTCGGGTACTGTCTGTATTCGGTTACTTTCCCATATAGGAGCATAAAGGCGTGGTGATATATATATAATAGTGGTGATATAACATGAGTAAACGAGACATATAGGTTAACATCAATGAGTCCGATGTACCTACCTGAATGAGTCCAATAAGCCTACTTCAACGGGTCCAATGAACCTAATATTTAATTAACGAACCATCTTTTATCTGACGAACCATCGCTTATCTGATAAACCATCACTTATCTAGCGAATCCTATATAATGAATAATATCACTTATCTAATTAATCCTTTCACTTATATAACGAATACGTCCACTTATCAATGAACCAATTAACTTATTCAACGAACACTTATCTAACCAAATATACCACTTATTCTCTAACCCCTTCACCTATCTGACGAACTCATTCCACTAACCCGTTCGCCTATCTGATGAACTCATTCCACTAACCCTTACACTTGTCTGACGAACTCATTCCACTAACCTCTTCACCTATCTGATGAACTCATTCCACTAACCCGTTCACCTATCCGACCAACTAATTCCACTAACCCTTTCACTTGTCTGACGAACTCATTCCACTAACCTCTTCACCTATCTGATGAACTCATTCCACTAACCCTTTCACCTATCTGACGAACTAATTCCACCAACCTCTTCACCTATCTAACCAACTATAGTTGGTATATATACCACTCATTCCCCTAACCCGTTCACTTGTCTGACTAACACATTCCCCTAACCCGTTCACTTGTCTGACTAACACATTCCCCTAACCCGTTAACTTGTCTGACGAACTCATTCCCCTAACCCGTTCACTTGTCTGACGAACTCATTCCCCTAACCCGTTCACTTGTCTGACGAAAGCCTCCAGTCTGCGGGTGGTTTCGACGTTATCGAATGCCTGAACGTGAGGAGCTCCGTACGCTCCTATGTCGACGTACAGTTCATCCGTCGCCGAGCTGGGACGGATGAAACCAGGCTGGTTGAACAGTTTGAACGGGCATATCCACAAGGGATAAATCTGTTACCGGGTCACGTTGTTAATTACGATGTAAACGTGGCAATGGGGTTATTATGTATATATATATATATATATATATACATATATATATATATATATATATATATATATATATATATATATATATATATATATATATATATATATAGATAGATAGATAGATAAAAAGTTTATTGAATTATTGGTTATATATAAAAAAATAAGACAAAAATAACATATAATTATATAACATATATAAACAAAATATATAAATGTGATAAACGTAAGACAAAACGACACGATACAAAAAACAAGAAATAAACGAAGAAGTTAAATCAAAATAAAACATTGGATTATACGAGCCGTTGCATATATATATATATCAGAAGCCCAGTATACATTTTCCATTTGAGATGTACATTATGAAAGTTAATCGATAGCGTATGTTGTATAGTAGTGACTTATCACACGGTGAATTTGTATAATTTGGATGCAACATTAATGATGTAATCTGTCGTTAAAATATGTATAATATTTTGATTTTTTAATATTTTTTTATTACGTATTATCCATATTCAGAAACTTATTTATAATATTGTAAAATATTTTGAATTCATTTTGGTATTTCTATCAATATAAAGTTTTTATTAGATCAATAGAATTAAAAATCATATGAAATTGACAATACTATTTATTTTAAAAAAATACGTAAATACCTACTACTTCTTTGATTATTAATATAAGTATCTGAAATTGTTACTGTATATAAATAACATGTAATACTATATTTATTATGGAAGATATTGTATTATACTATATATTAAAAACATTATAATAAACTTCCCATTTATAATAACAAAATATAAAAAATATTTAAACTATTTTAAACTATTTTTTTTTACATAATTTAAATAAATTATATTTATGAAATACCAATAATATTATAAAGTAGGATAATATCTATTGAATAAATATGTAAACAGATATATGTAGAGATCTATAGGTAGACAGCTACAGGTAGACATCTACAGGTAGACAGTTATATGTAGATATCTATATGTAGACAGCTATAGGTAACAGCCATATGTAGATAGCTATATGTATACAACTATAGCTGTCTACCTAAAATGTATACCTTAACTTCTTCGTGAAACTTCTCGAGCGACACTTTCAGAGAGTCCACCGGAACCAGCATGTCCTGTATCAGCTGATATCGCTCATACATCGCCTTTATCGTGGAGCCTTGAGTCAACTTCAGCAACGATATCTTAGGGGGTAACAACCACCCGAACAGCATCCGGAACACGGGGTGGTTAGCGAACGGTATTATGTCCTGTAAAGGGTGTCAGATATTGCGACGTATAATGTGTATTTAAGTTAATAGAATATATATTCTATAAATATATTGTTATTGTTATTTTTGTTTATTTTGGTAAATACTTATCATCCCATCCAGGAACTTAGATGAAGTTTTCACTTATAACCATATATGGCTCTAATGTCCCTTCGAAGCCGCTCTCATTTTAAGGCATCCATGGTTTTAACGAGAGTCGATAATTTATTTATATATAATTATATACAATAACTTATTAATATTATTTTAAGACATATTGTAATGGTTCGGATGGGGCTTGAACCCGCATCCTACTGTATATATATATATATATATATATATATATATATATATATATATATATATATATATATATATATATATATTATTTAATTGGCGACAAAAATATAAAAGAGGAATATTATTTTGAGCCATTTAGAAAAGTTAGGAAGTTTTGAGAAATGTTAATTTATTTAAATTCGTTTTATTGGAAAAAAAAACATCATATTATAAATGATTATATACATAGTTTAATTATAACTGTAAATATATGTATACATTACTTATTTATATACAGTAACTACATCATATATGTGTGTGATACATTAATTAGCATCGTAAGAGTAATTTATTATACGAGGATATGGAGTAGTTGCTAAATATTATTTCTTTTATAGTATTTCTCACATTCGGCGGATACATTGCACATCGTATAATGTATACTATAATGTATACTATGATGTATACTATAATGTATACAATAATCTATACTATAATGTATACAATAATGTATACTATAATGTATACTATACTGTATACAATAATGTATAATGTATACCTAATAATATACCTTTACACTGTAGGCTATATAATGCATACCGCACATGTTTTAATCTCGGAAATATTTGATGTTAGGTATGTAATATTCAGATCTATAATTATCTACGATTATAATAATAATAATATCTATTTATTTATTGAATCTAATATATATATTGAATACAATACAAATAGCGGATACAAATGGACCCCTCGATAAGTCATAGACTTATACATGTTATACATAACTGTGAGAGGCCCCGGACAATACAATACAAATAGTAATATTTTTTTCCTTGTGTTTTGATTTATCGTTTATTAAGTTCTTGATAAATACAAGAGAAAAACAAGAACTGCCTGGAGTCGAAATCATTGGTAAACAATATTATGAGTCTTGACTTCCTCTTCTAAATAAATATTACATTTTAAATTCGTGTTCAATTATTATATATAATATATATATATATAAATATCTGGGAGCGAAGCAATGCATACATTCATATCTTCCTAGATTACATTACGATCCAGAGTAGACCAGATAAGACCCAAACCTAAACATTGGTTATTCAAAGTCTAATCTCATGAATAAGTATTATTGATACGGTTAATCGTAAGTTATTATTTATTAATTTATGGTTATAGGTCTATTGGGAGTAATTCTCTCTCTCTCTCTCTATCTATATATATATATATATATATATATATATATATATATATATATATATATATATATATATATATATATATATATATATATATATATATATATATATATATATATATATATATATATATATATATATATATATATATAATAATAATAATAATAGTAATAATATCAGAATTTAGGCATGACCAAGGTAATCGAAGAAACGCAATGCTTATCTAGTCGTTTACCTGAAACATATTCCCAATTAACAATTATGAGGAGAAAAAAAATAAAAGTAAAAGTTATCAAATATGTAATTGGTACAATATAAGTACAATATGTAATTTTATAAATCTTATAAGAATCATGAGAATATAAAATTATAAATCATATACATATATAAATAACTTTAAAAATAATATTAAAAGTAAACTAGGTTACTTTTTTTCCCGAATCAAGGGCTAACGCTCCTTGAGTGGTTACTTTTTTACTAAAGCAACTTTATTATTAAAAATTTACTTTTTAACTAAAACAACTTTATTACTAAAAAACCTATACACATTTTTTTTTTTTACAAAAGCAACATTACCGTTACTTTATTACTAAAAGAACTAAACGTTATTACTAAAAGATCTTCATTACAAAAAAAACCTACAAAAATTAAAAATTAATCCAACCTAACCATAACAGTGAACATAACTATGACCACACACATACACACACATATCACTATACTTTTATAGGCTCACTCGGGAAGTAATGCAGCTAAAAAAACCACATAAAAATTAAAACTTAACCCAACCTAACCACAACAGTGAAAATATACTTTTATAGGTTCACTCGGGAAGTAATGCAGCTAAAAAAAACCACCAAAAATTAAAACTTAACCCAACCTAACCACAATAGTGAAAATATACTTTTATAGGCAAACTCGGGAAGTAATGCAGCTAAAAAAACCTACCAACATTAAAACTTAACCCAACCCAAACCCAACCCACCCAAACCCAAACCCAAACCCAACCCAAACCCAAACCAAAACCCAAACCCAACCCAAACCCAAAGCAGATAATGTAAAATGATTATTAAGCTCGGGAAGTAATGCAGCTAAAAAAAACCACAAAAAAAAGTACAATATGTAATTTTATAAATCTTATAAGAATCATGAGAATATAAAATTATAAATCATATACATATATAAATAACTTTAAAAATAATATTAAAAGTAAATAATTATAAATAAAAAAATTAATAGTATAAAAAATTAAAAGTATAATTGGAGTATATATATATGTTAGTTTTGAATGCTGTAGTTAAAGATTACTAATAAATTAGATCCAGAGTTGCCAATATTATGTTGAAATTAATGAAGGTATATGAGTTATCAACTTCAAGGATATGGGTACGCCAGTTCCAATGCCTTAGGGATCTTAATACCGCCAATAATAAGAACACTGCCAATACTTGCCCACTCCACAAGTATATCCCATCCCCAGACACGTATCATAATCATATCAAGTCCAAACATATTAGCCACTCCATAGAAAAAATATAATGAAAAAAAAAAAAAAAACTAATATATATATATTCCAATAATTAAAAACTCGAGTTAAAATCCTTATAATGTCATTCATCATATAATCATAAAATGTAAAGAAGAAAAATAAATTAATATAAAAATCTAGGAATATAGATATAAAATAATTATAAAATTAAAAATTAAAAGACAAATCCTATTGAATAAAACAATTAAACATAACTAAAAATAACTAAAAAAAATAAATAAAAATAAATAAATAGCTATATTATATACAAAAAGTTAAAAAGAAAATTAAGTAAATTTATAGTAAGTCGAACAATGTAAACACATTTTTTTTAAATTATTATAATAAGTCAAGAAAAAGTCAAGAATAAAACAAAAAAATAATATTTTGTAATTTTATATTATGTCAAAATTATATAAATAATACAAAAATTATATGCATAATAAAAATAAAAATAAAAATAAAAATAAAAATTTAAAATTATAAAAAACATCAAAAATGTTTGTTAAATTTATATTATGTCAGAAATAAAAATTAAAATAAAACAATAAAAAAATTAAAAATAATTATTTAGACACATTTTCCTTTTTAAGTCATTTTTAATTCAAGAATATATTTTTTAACACATCTTCCAAACGATTTAATACACCTATTTTTTGTAAGTTGAATGGGAAGTAAGTTCCACTGTCTAGAGGACACATTTCTCACTCTAAACAGATCTCTGCTAATTCTTGACTTGAATCATAGAAATTTGTCTGTGTTTTTTTAATCAAAAAAGTTTTTGAATGTTACTCGGTAATTTATGATAATATGCTCTGTGAGCAACTTTAATCGAACATAATTTTACAATATGATCAAAATTCAAAATTTTATTTTCTCTCAAAAATACATTATACGATGAACTTGTGATTAGTTTTAGTATTCGCTTTTGCAATCTATTTATATAATCAGTTAATGAGGAAAAAGTATTTCCCCATATATGGGCGCAGTAGTATAAGTGAGGAACAAATAAAGCATTATATATAGATAGTAAAGTATATTTGTTTGCTATTGGTCTAACTTTCCTTATAAGGAATTATACATTATATATAATTCCGGTTATCCTAGATAATTTATTGGAAATGTAATTATACTGTTCTTTCCAGTCTAGTTTGTCATCAATGAATACTCCAAGAAACTTATAGTTTTTAACCTTTTCGATCTTGGTATTATTTATTCTGATATCAAATATAGAGTTAGTATGTATATTTCTAACATTGAAAAGAATAAAATTAGATTTTTTCAGGTTTAAAGTTAACTTGTTTGCGCAAAGCCATTTATTCAATTTTTCAAGTTCCTTATTCATTTTAATATTTAATTTACCTAGTGAATCACTATTACAAATAATATTAGTGTCATCTGCAAATAAAATTGTTTTGAAGTCATTGGAAATATTCTGTAAATCATTAATATATATTAAAAATAAAAGTGGCCCAAGAACCGAGCCCTGCGGAACACCATATTTCATAATCTCAGTAGTTGAGTATTCATCTTTATAGTGAACAAATTGTAGTCTATTATGTAGGTAACTTTTAATTAATGAAAGTGCTGACCCCCGTATACCGTAATGCTCTAGTTTAACAAATAATATGCCATGATGTATAGTATCGAACGCTTTTTTTTAGGTCAATTGATACAACTGCACATTTTTCCAATCGTTCAAGACTTTCAGATATAGATTCAGTTAGATCCATTAATGCATCCGAAGATGAAATACCTTCTCTGAATCCATATTGTGAGTCACTCAATATATCATTTTTTGTTAAAAATATATTTAATCTTGTTTTTATTATCTTTTCAAATAATTATGATATTTGTGGTAACATTGCTATTGGTCTATAGTTGGATAACTCATTTTTAGCACCAGATTTATATATAGGAATTATTTTAGAAATTTTTAAATCATCTGGAAATAAACCTACCTGTAAACATTTATTAAAATGTATTGCAAGAATTGGACTTATCTCATCCTTTATTTGTTTAATTATATGCATATTAAAACCTAAGGTATCAATGCTGTACTTATTATTACAATTTTCGATAATTTTTTGAATTTCATTAATTTCATTAATTTCATTATATATATATATATATATATATATATATATATATATATATTTGTATATATATATATATATATATATTTATATATTAAATAATAACGAGGCGTGAGTCGTCCCTAGTAGATACTTACTATACCTAACTATAGATAGATATATAAAGGTAATATGCGATAAAGAGATAATACTATATATATATTCATCTTTTGACAGCTACACACATATCTAATAAATAAGCAATACATAATTAGGGTATATGTCTATCTTAAATTCATTATTATATCTTATTTAAAATATTATTAAATCTATATTTAGACATATGAATAATCACTCACACTTATAATAATAATATATATATATATATATATATATATATATATATATATATATTATAAAATTCCATTATTGAAATCTCCATAATAAATCAATATACACTAAATAAATAAAGTAGCCATTTAATTATTTATTATCGTTCAATAAAATGTATTTTATTATATATATATATATATATATATATATATATATATTTATATAAGTGTGTATTTATATATGTATATACGTATATGTATTTAAATTTAATATATATTCGCGTGTAATGTATGCGATAAGTGAGTGCGCACACTTTTAGTGCGCATGACTCAGCGACAAGGTCATAGTTCATCGCTACAGAGGTCAACACGGACCTGCATCTGCCAGAAGATACTCCTAACGTGCCGCCTGTAGTAGTCCTTCAGCGGTATGTAGTCCACTCGCGTCAGACCAGTGGCCAGTGTACTTTGGGCCAGTTTATAGAACCACGGTTTGTAATAGCGACCTATTTTGTTCACCTGTGTACGCGACAGGGGTGATACATGTACACCTGACGGGTATTATATTATAGTATAGTATTCTATAGTATATGTTAGTATACTATAGTATAGTATTATTATACTATAGTATATATATTGTATATTCATCAGATCTAGTCTCCGCGTTATATTGATTGGTAATAATCTGCGTGCGCTTTATTAAATTAGTTTAAAATCAAATCAAATTAGAGTATGATCCTAATTAAGTATGACTCATCATTGCATAATAATCTAATAGCAATAGGTAAGTTTAGAACTTTGTGAGATTATATCGCCTATTGGTGACCAAGTTATACAAAATATATTCTAAGAAAACATATACTATATTATATACAACAATAGAGTCGCCTAGATACTATATAGTATATAGGGTGTAGTTTCGGAAAATGTGTTTTCGATATGTAAATTCGTATCGAATTATACATTTCTAAAATGTAAAATAATATACTTAAATTATTAATAGTTATACTTATAAATTAGTACGTATACCACGAAAACTAAGCGTACATTAACAATATTGGTTTGGCTAAATATGTAGTTATACTTGACGTTGTGAATGAGGTCTGCATGCTGTTGTCTCGCTGTGCCTACTCTTATAGCGATGTGCGCTACGTGCATATGATGCGTCGTCCTCTCTATTCCTACTATTTAATATACCGATTTCACTATAATATAGCCTTATCTATAGATATATATTGTTGTTATTGTTGTTATTTTATTTGGTGGAGTCCTTTCATCCCATCCAGGAACTTAGATGAAGTTTTCACTTATAACCATATATGGCTCTAATGTCCCTTCGAAGCCGCTCTCATGTTAAGGCATCCATGGTTTTAACGAGAGTCGATCATTTATTTATACACAATTATATAAGACCACTTCTAAATAATATTTTAAGACCCATTTTATAAAATTAATTAATGGTCCGGACTAGGGTCGAACCCGTGTCCTACTGCTTGTGTGTCTGACGCCTTAGCCACTGAGCCACACAGGCAGTTGTATATATATATATTAGATTATATATAATATATATATAATATATATTAGAACAAAACATACGGCTTAACGTACAACATTGGTGTGCCGAGGTACAAGGGTATACGTATAGTATTAAAGTCTACAGATGCGGCCGTATTCACTATCTTACTAGACGACGGCTGTTACGCGTGACCTTGTCCGGTTCGCAGGTATCGGTTAGTGTGCCGGTCATGAGGACGTGTCGTTCTTTAGAGAAAGACAGAGCCTCTACGAAGTCGTTAGCGAGATCTCCGGTTGCGTGGTCCTTTGAAAGACTGGCTTCCTTCACCTGTCAGGATGTTAGGATGTCTGGGTGTGAGGATGGTATGATGTCAGGATGTAAGGATGTCAGTGTATCATGATGTCAGAATGTCTAATATTAAGGCCTATCTCTCATCTTATACATATAATATTATATCATAAATAATATATTATATATATATATATAAATCATCAACCAAATAAATTATGTTGTACAAATAAATTCAACTTCTTTTACACAATTTCAATTAAGTAATTACACAGGGTCTACGGGATACTTGATATTACGTAACATCCAGTAAGTACGTACATTACGTAATCCATATTGTAATTCGAACTATCCGTACTTCGTTATGATACGTTAATTATATAGGTTAACTATACATAAATATAATATAATAATAATAATAATCAGATTGGTTCGTCGTAATAAACGAGAATGAATCCAGGTAGATATAGAAGTTCATTGAACTTATCGAGATATCTACCTGTCAGCAAAAGGAATGGAAAAAAAACAAACAGTAATAAAATTTACAAAGATAAAATAAAATTGGAAATTAAAAGTAAAATATAAATATAAAGTAAAATTTTAAATATTAAAATAGTTAAAATACAAATAAATATTATATATAAATAATAATAAAAATAATAATAATAGATAAAAATAACAATAAAACAAGACGTGTACAAATAAAGAGGGAAAAACAACACATAGTTCATAAAACGACCACAACGAACGAATAGTATAAGGCTAACAACTTTCAGTAAGGATGTGCCAATTCCTTAATACATTGATATGATCCCACCACAATCATACCAGTAAACTTAGTACTCGGCATATAATACACCACCGCACGCTACAATCAATATACAAAAAACACGAAATTCCTCCTCTTTATAAAATAAAAAATAAAAAAATATAATATAAATAATAAAATAATAATAAACAGTTAATAAAAATAATAAATAGTAATGAAAAATAAATCTTATAAATAAAATTACAATAAAATATATACAAGACATAATAATAATAATAATAATAATAATAATAATAATAATAATAATAATAATATCAATAATAACAATAATAATAATAATAATAATAATAATATTAATAATAATAGGTAACTCGTAATACAAATTTAATCAAATAATAATAAGAATAATAATAAACAATACATTTAAAAACAAATGATAATACAATTGTTAAAATATATAAATATTGTAAAAAAATAATTTAATTATAAAACTATTCCAATTACTGAATTTCATCATTTGATAAAAAATATATATAAAATGAATAAAAATAAATAAATAAATAAATAAGACTTTAATAGTGACCAATAATTTTTTGTTTTAAAACATTTAAAAACTTTTTCAAAGGGTTAGTGGTTTTGATATCAATAGATAGTGAATTCCATAACAAAGGACCTTTATAACCAATACAGAATGTATCATAACAACGTGATATATTGGGAACAACGAATTCATTAGTTGACCTTAGAGAATATATTGTCTTTTTTTTATTAAATAACTTAATAATTTGTGGATGTATATTATTATTGTACCAAGCTTTATACATGTATTTGTAAATATTTAAATCAATAATATCATTAAATTTGAGAATACGTTTATGTATATAAATATGGTCAATATTTGTTCTATTATGTAGATAATAAATTGATCTTAGACATCTATTTTGTAATATAGTAATACATTTAATATTACTAAAATACGTATTACCCCAGAGTATTGAGCAATAATGCAAATGACTATGGAATAAAGAGTAATATATGTTCATAAGGGATTCTCTATTCAATTTAGATTTTAATCTATTTATTAAAGAGATTATATTAAAGAGATACATCGATTAAGTTTGTTTTTAATATTATGAATCTGTTTTTTCCAATTGAGATTTTCATCTATCAATATACCCAAAAATAAAATATAAGATGATTGCTTTATAATTAAGTCATTAATTTTTATATTTAATTTATGTTTAATTCGTGACCTATGAAATAATATGAAATTAGTCTTATCAATATTTAGTTGTAATCTGTTATTATTAAGCCATTCATGAATATAAACTAAAGTTTCATTAATAATATTTTCAAGGTCTTGTATATTTTTATTAGAGAATGCAATAGTTGTATCATCTGCAAAAAGTGTAAAATGACAAGGATTTTGTATATTTGATAAATCATTAATAAATAATAAAAATAAGATAGGTCCCAACACCGAACCCTGTGGAACACCATATTTTATATGCAAGGTAGAAGATAAAGATGAATTAAAGTGTACATATTGATATTTTCTATTAGTTAGGTAACTCTTAATAAAATCACCACTTAAACTTTTAAAACCATATAAATATAATTTGTCAAGTAAAATGTAGTGATCAAGTGAATCAAATGCTTTTTTAATATCAATAGAGACTGCCGCGCAATGTTTATCATTATTAGTTTGTAAATAACCAATAAAATCAAGAAGTGCATCACAAGTTGAAGTAGATTCTTTGAAACCAAATTGACACATATTTAAAATTTTATTTTTATTCAAAAAACTTAAAATTCTAATTTTTTTTAGAGAATTGGGATGTAATATAAATCGGACGATAATTTGAATAATCACATCGATTATGCTTCTTATATATAACAATTACCTTCGAGGTTTTTAATATATCAGGAAATATACCTGCATTTATAGAAAGGTTAAATAAATACATAATAATGTGACTAATAGATGTAATTATTCTTCGTAGTAAATATAAGTTAAATCCATGAGAATCATTACTAAAGTTGTCAGAACATTTGTGTACTATATTTTCAATTTCCGTTACAGTAACAGGTTCAAAGAATATAGAACTTGTGTTAGAAGTAATATTAGTCAATCTATCACTATAAGGGTCATTAAAACTATTATTTATTTCAGCTCCAATAGAAGTAAAATATTTATTAAAATTATTTGAATTTTCAGAGTCAGATTTATTATTATTCATGTTAATAGTGTTTTTATTTGTATTCTTCATAAGATTATTTAGAACTCTCCATGTATTTTTTATATTATTGGTTTTTAGTTTACCAGAATAATAATTTTGTTCACATTTTTTTAAAATTTACTTAAACAATTTTTATAATTTTTATATTCCATATCTAAGTTTGAGTTTATAATAGTTTTTTTGTAGAGTTTATTTTTCTTATGTATACATTTTAGTAGTGATTTTGTAATCCATGGTTTATTATTTATATATCGTTTATTTTTAATTTTTTTTAAAGGACAACAAATATTATAGAATTTTGTAAAAATTTTGATAAAATGGTTAAAAGCAATATTAAAATTAGAACATGAATAAATGTCAGTCCAGTCAACTTTTTGTAAAGATAAATTTAGTTTTAAAATATTATTTTGAGAGTGGTTTCTTATATATTTAAAAATCGGTGTATCATTAGTCTTGTTTTTTAATAAGTCAAAAATGGAGAATATAGGTAAGTGGTCACTTATATCTGTTATTAAAATACCATTATAAATAAGATGTTTATTAAAATTTGTAAAAATATTATCTATTAGTGAATTTCCATTAGAATAAAAATGAGTAGATTTAGTTATTAGTGGTATAAAATTCATAGAATAAAATGTGTCAATAAAATACTTAGTTATATTATTATGATGCGAATGTAGATTAATATTGAAATCACCTACAATAAACATATTTCTATGTGCAAGATTATTAAAAGTATTATATATTATATCTGAGAAGTTTCTTATATTAAAGGTAGGTGATTTATAAATACCAGCAATAAGTATATTAGTATTACAAAGAGACAAATTTAAAGATAACATATCAAATTCATCACGTATTGATACACTTAAATTATCTATTTTATTGAATGTAATAGAATTATGTATGTAAATAGATACACCACCTCCACGTTGATTGCTTCTAGTCGTATGTATTGCCGAATAATTTTTTAAATAATAACTAAATTTATTAATCGAGTCCAGCCAGGATTCAGTTATGACAATTACACTAAAAACTACATTAATATAATGTAAATAATCAGTTAAGGAATCAAAATTTTTTGGGATGCTGCGAATATTTATATGAATAATTGAAAAAGTAGAAATATGTAACCTTAAAGGTGTAAGGTCTTTATAATATGTGCATTGTGTGAATATATCAGTGGTATTTATACGTAAGTCATTATCATTATAATACGGAATATACTTAAATAAAGGCGATTTAATCAATTGATCATCAGACATAGTATATACAAATATAATAGTTATGTAATCAAAAATAAGTTAAATTAAAAGTTATTTAATTGAGATATATCAGAGATACATGTATATACTTTTACGTTTTACTATTCTTAATTGTATCGTTGTCATATTATTATATTATTATATTATTGGAGGGTACCCTCGTTGTGAGTATAGATTACGAGATAATCTCTGGTACTCTCCTTTGAGCAGAAATTGTATATACTGCATTATATTGTATTTCTACTCAATACACCATATTCAATTCAATTCAATATATATATATATGCGTATATGCGTATATATTCGCTACGTAGACGTAACCTGTTCACACATAGTTTGCAGAGAGAACAGAGGACGGTATTCAAGACGGACATATTTCTTAGCGGGAACTATCTTCAGCACGGCGGACACCAGAAAGCCGAGTGTTCCGTGTGACCAGGGCATAGCGTAGAACAATTGCGCATTCTCATCCTACGTGTGTGTATTACATAATATGTACATATATATGTATATATATATATATTAGGTACAAATAGGTACATATATATTCTGTATATTTGTATTGGTGACATATATGGAAGTATATTAATATATATATATATATATATATATATATATATATATATATATATATTAATATACTTCCATATATATATCACCAATACAAATATATAGAATATATATATGTACCTATTTCATATTAGAGATAACTAATAGATCAATATCATGCAGCCTAGTAAAAGTATACAATACCATACGTATGTAATATATATAGCATATGTACTATAGTGCATAATCGTATATGTTATTGCTACTGCTACTGCTACTGCTACTGCTACTGCTACTACTACTACTACTACTACTACTACTACTACTACTACTACTACTACTACTACTACTACTACTACTACTACTACTACTACTACTACTACTACTACTACTACTACTACTACTACTACTACTACTACTACTACTACTACTACTACTACTACTACTACTACTACTACTACTACTACTACTACTACTACTACTACTACTACTACTACTACTACTACTACTACTACTACTACTACTACTACTACTACTACTACTACTACTACTACTACTACTACTACTACTACTACTACTACTACTACTACTACTACTACTACTACTACTACTACTACTACTACTACTACTACTACTACTACTACTACTACTACTACTACTACTACTACTACTACTACTACTACTACTACTACTACTACTACTACTACTACTACTACTACTACTACTACTACTACTACTACTGCTACTGCTACTGCTACTGCTACTGCTACTGCTACTGCTACTGCTACTGCTACTGCTACTGCTACTGCTACTGCTACTGCTACTGCTACTGCTACTGCTACTGCTACTGCTACTGCTACTGCTACTGCTACTGCTACTGCTACTGCTACTGCTACTGCTACTGCTACTGATACTGCTACTGCTACTGCTACTGCTACTGCTACTGCTACTGCTACTGCTACTGCTACTGCTACTGCTACTGCTACTGCTACTGCTACTGCTACTGCTACTGCTACTGCTACTGCTACTGCTACTGCTACTGCTACTGCTACTGCTACTGCTACTGCTACTGCTACTGCTACTGTACTACACTACTAACTACTACTACTACTACTACTACTACTACTACTACTACTACTACTACTACTACTACTACTACTACTACTACTACTACTACTACTACTACTACTACTTACTACTACTACTACTACTACTACTACTATACTACTACTACTACTACTACTACTACTACTACTACTACTACTACTACTACTACTACTACTACTACTACTACTACTACTACTACTACTACTACTACTACTACTACTACTACTACTACTACTACTACTACTACTACTACTACTACTACTACTACTACTACTACTACTACTACTACTACTACTACTACTACTACTACTACTACTACTACTACTACTACTACTACTACTACTACTACTACTACTACTACTACTACTACTACTACTACTACTACTACTACTACTACTACTACTACTACTACTACTACTACTACTACTACTACTACTACTACTACTACTACTACTACTACTACTACTACTACTACTACTACTACTACTACTACTACTACTACTACTACTACTACTACTACTACTACTACTACTACTACTACTACTACTACTACTACTACTACTACTACTACTACTACTACTACTACTACTACTACTACTACTACTACTACTACTACTACTACTACTACTACTACTACTACTACTACTACTACTACTACTACTACTACTACTGCTACTACTACTACTACTACTACTACTACAACCCGCCAACACCCTCACCACCAGATGGCGCTAGTAACCTTTGAACACGTGACACAAGTTCCATCAGCCAGCACTAGCTCGTAAGAGATACAACAATGCTGTATCAGACCATATTTGTGTGAAGAAGTCTCTATGCCTACCCCACAGATCAGACCACCTAGAAGTTATTGTATTCTTACGTAATAGGAGACACTAACATGTAATAATTAATATAATCTATTGTTTCATCTTTTAAAAATAAAATATATTTTTGAAAAAATCTATAATTAAATATATCTAATTTTCATTATATATTTGATAAATAGAGTAAAATTCATTACTTTTTTATTCATATAATGTTTGGGATATAATATATATATATATATATATATATATATATATATATTTTGATTTGACATATACATATCAATATATAGAGCTACTAATTACTATTATTATAAATTATAAAATAATGAGTACTACATAATTGTAATATATTTGTTTGTTTTATATATTCTATAGGATCCTTAGTTTATTTCATTTATGACATTTTATTATCAACATATTTATATAAATACATATTTATTAAAGTAAATTAACTTATAAATATTAACACATATAATTAATAAAGTTAAAAATTAACACATATGTTAAAAGAAATCAATTTAATTAAAGTTTCTAACGAATTTTCAAAACATTTCGATGTTATCATTTATCAAAAAAAATGATTTTCAAATAAATTATTTATTATATTTTCAAGTATAATTGAAAAGTATACAGAAAGTATACTTTTTGTAATCGTATTACACTATTCGTTATTCGTTAGGAATTATTTCAACTTTATTTTTATAACAAAAAACATCAATCTATAATAATATTAATTATATTAATATTAGTATAGAATAATAATTATAATATTAATAAAAAGCAATATTATAATTATATATATTCTAAAATATAGGTATATTTATATATTAAAAATAACTCATATTAACAATATGTAAATAACTAAAATTAATTGGTTATATTTTAATTATCCTAGATATATAGGATAATTAAATATAGGAATACCTTACGATGATGTAGTTAAGCACGCCGATATTGTGAAGGTGAGCGATATTATAAACTAATTAACCTCATAAGGATTAACCTTAAACAATACCACGTTCAACAATGCCTATATTATATATTGCTGGTCGGTGTATTGCTCAACATTAATTAAATATAAGATTAAATTTAATAAACATAGCAATAGCCGAGCCAAAATGTGTTATTTCGGTATCGGTGAAGTAGGTCAGATGACCAGATGGACAGGTCAGTTGATAAATCGGTAGACTGTCCACGTGTTCAACTGTTCATGCTACGATAACCGCAGTGAGTAAACCTATCTTCAATCTGCCCCCATTGTGACATGGAAGCGGAGACACTCGAGCACTGGCTCCAGGATTGCCCGGCGACGGCCATGAAACGTATACGTGTGTTTGGGGGGGGGGGGGGCGGCACCCCAACTATCAGTCTTGGTCACTTCACCCGAGACTGTCCTAGAGTTTGCTACGGGTTGTGGCCCATGTGAACGCCTGCCGCCAACAACAACAACAACAACAACAACAACAACAACAACAACGATAACCACACACCACGTGATTACCTTAGCGTACACACACATCACGTGATTACCTTAGCGTACACACACACACGTGATTACCTTAGCGTACACACACATCACGTGATTACCTTAGCGTACACACATATCACGTGATTACCTTAGCGTACACACACATCACGTGATTACCTTAGCGTACACACACATCACGTGATTACCTTAGAGTACACACACATCACGTGATTACCTTAGCGTACACACACATCACGTGATTACCTTAGCGTACACACACATCACGTGATTACCTTAGCGTACACACACACACGTACCTATGGTTAGATCGTCTAGTTCGGGTACTACGGGCAGCGTCCAGCCTAGAGCGTTCAGAACGGAAGTCAGCTGACCTATGGTGACCAGCGGCTCGACGGTGACCTCTGACCTGTGGGTCCGAACGGACAACACGTCCATCAGAGCCATCAAGTCGATGTTGTACAGAGTTCGCTTATATTTAGCTGCAATCACAGACACACACGTTAATCTATTACGTAATATATATTATTTATAGGTATAGGGTGATATGATAGGTTATATATACAAATAATATATATATATATATATATATATATATATATATTTAATATATATATATTATATATATATAAATATTAATGTACATTATGATACGTTTAACATTTATTTTAAAATCCTGTTTTTGTATATTTATTATTTTTGTTAATATTTATCTTTTATTAAATTTTAATACGAAATATTTCCCCATATGAATACAGAAATAGGATATGAATAAATACGATTTATATAATACAATTAATAATGATAAACGTATTGAATTTATTAGTAAATCTATTTACAATTGCAATTGTTATATAAAGTTTATTTTTTTTCCAATCGAGTTTATTATCGATATCTAAACATACGAAATTATAATAATAATCTGTTTTATTTTAATATCATTAATATATATAAACTTAGGTAAATATTATATTTCGATGTCTACTAATAAAGAATACGTTAGTTTTATAGATAATGTATTGATATTAATCACCACGTGTTTTGAAGTTATAATAAACTATATTTATCATTATTATTATTATTATTATTATATTAGTCACTGACTGTAACCCCCGGACTGTTACGTCACTACCCACGTGACGTAACACGTGACAACATCTCGAACCTTCTCTGAGTGACATCGCCATCCACCCGGGTCTCGCCGTACACATCTTCTCGGTGATGACCGCCGATTGCAACCATACCCGCACCTGGCGTACGTGTGGGTAATAGCGTGGCGGTGATTATGGGGGTATGGGGTTATTGGTAGGGGTGCTGCAACATGGGAGACGGAAGGGGGGGTGGGTGGGTATGTTCTAGTCCACTTTAAAATCTTGGGGCACCTCCTATGTATTGGTACCCCCTACTTTTACCACACAATTTATTTAGATTGGTTGGTCCCCCTACATACACACCATCGTTCCAGCGCCCCAAGTTATGGGGCTATTGGTTATGAAGTTAGGTGGTTATGGAGCTAGTGAATTTAAGGTATATATGGTAATCACGAATAATTACTAATCAAGGTATCTATCACTATCTATACACATAATAAATCGTCTGAATCATCAATATCAACACATTAATTACTTTTGAAATCGCATTTGTGAATTAAATGCCGAGTTGAATACACATCACGTACACGATCAAGATAATAACTCCATTGTTTGAATGGTTAATACGTCTACATTATACCGAGAACAATTAAACTACGAATGCGCAAACCTGTCTCTGAACGTCCCTCACTCTATTTCTGTGTTTCTGCGGATCGCTATTCAAGCGGAACGACACGCGATTGCGGGCGTAATAGTAAAGGTCGTAGCCGGCCGACACGGGCAACAGGAACACGCACACGAACACCCACCGGTAGTGACGTAGGATGTACTCGAGACCTCGGTACCGGTACCACGAGTACGAGAGGAACACCGGTACCGCCAGTAGGTACAAGTAGTTGTCCAGTACCAGGGGAATCATCGCGCAGGAATCAAACGCGGCGGTGATACGCTCGAATAATGGGCGTTATCGGTTCGAGTGGGCGTAACTCAGCTCGCAGTGGGCGTATGTTAGGGGCAGTTTACGTGGCGGGCGTTAACGAGGCGGGTGTTCGAGTACGAAGTTCCCAGATTTCCTGATACAAGTATATACATATTAATTATACGTGTTTTTAATATGAAGCGATTCGTATGTGTATTTAGTGAAATATCGTATATATAATAATGTCACGTGACATTTATGGTGATTATATTATACGGGGTAATTTTATTAAATAAAATTGGCGTGATTTTATATATACAACTTTGTGACTTTATGATCTTGTGACCTTGTGACTTTGTAGGGTGATTGTATGTATGTTTATGTATATATGTAATAATGGGTGGTCGAAATAAATTCGAAGATAATACATCACTAAAATGATAGATGTATTTATAGTATTGAATACACTTTTATTAAATATAAGATAATAACATGTCTATATAGTATACTATTGATGCTGTCAATGCCTTAATAGAAGAAGTAACATATAATTTAGATAATTTAGTAAATTAAAATGTTCAATGGTATCATTAGATTTGTCAAAAGCTGTTAATACCATTTATCATAATATTATAATTAATAAACTAAGAAATATTATAATTTGAGGTGTATGCTTAAAGCTTATATATGATTATTAATTTAAAAAAATATATATAACATATATTCTTATATATTATAAATTATTTATTACAAGTATAGCTTATGAATGAAGGGGAGATCTCCCTGATTATAGTATATCATAATTAATTAAGTTCAAAACAAAATAAGTAGAAATATAATAGAAATAAGTTCATTAGTTTAAATTAACTATAAATAATATTTAATTTTCTTATCGAATTTCTGATTTTGGTAATAGTAACAACTGTGAAATATAACAAACGTAGACCTACAAGAACAACTGCGATATAGAAACCTTATAAGAACAAACATTATGTATCAAAACCGTACAAAAATAACTATTATTTATCCAAATCGTACAAGAATAACCATTATTTATCCAAATCTCACAAGAATAACCATTATTTATCCAAACCGTACAAAAATAACCATTATTTATCCAAATCGTACAAGAACAACCATTATTTATACAAAAATTACAAGAACAACTGTGAAATATTCAAATATACAAATGTGTTCTTGTAAAGTTTATCACGATATTATACGATTTGTATAGTTCATGGTTGATCTTATAATGTTTGTATAGTTCAGGGCTGATCTTATAATGTTTGTATAGTTCAGGGTTGTTCTTATACTATTTATATAATTTTTGTGGGTTATATATTTAATAATATTACATATTAGGTTATTTTATTTATTTTACCTATAATAATTTATATAATTGAATTTATTTTTTATACTTTATATACTTTATATATAAAAGTATATTTACTTTATATACTTTTAGTGCCGTATCAATCTGTGGCCTAAATAAAAAGTAATACAATAATACAAAACAAAAATATAAAAGGGGGTAAGAATGTTAAGAATATGAAATAAAGAATAGGTGATATAGGGGTATAGGTTGATATATATGGGGATACTATGTGATAATATATATAATAGGTGATATATTAGTCTATTAAAATACTAATTGTGGAAATGGTATATATATTCATTGGAAGTTAATTCAATTAGGCAAGAGGAAGGATTTACTCACGTTCTAATATTAGTTGAATAAAGATAACATTTAATGGGGAGAAGAATATAATAAGAATTTTCATAACATATTATATATAGTGGAGTTTTAAGAGTTATTGTTGTAAGATATAGTTGTTTATAGAGTATTAAGTTAATAGTAATTCATATTATATTCTATAATATATGGACTATATAGATATTTGAGAAGCGGAACAGAAGATTGGTTCTTAATCATTCCACATTTAGAATACACATAGTTATAAGGTTGTGTTGAACCTGGAGTGTCTTCAATTCATATGAAGGGGTTGATAGTAAGAGATTATCACATTAGTCAATATAGGTCATATATGGGATATATTATGATGAAATTAGTTTAGATATATTAGTTAACACTGAAACAATATTAAGTTGAAGTTAATAGGATAGGTTGGTATCAAAGTTTATACTAATATTTGCTTACAATTAGGGGTAATTGATAATTATAGGTCTTACAAAATGGATTATAGATTTGAGATATAGATTAGAAAACTGGATATATGTTTGGAATATTTTAGGAATATTAATTTTATAGATCGTGCATAAACTATGAATAGAATGGGGGTGATGGTTGACCTTTGAGATACACTGTAGGAGTGGAGAAAAAGCCTCGACTGTAATGAATCGATTTTATCAGACTAATATCTATCAGAAACTTAGGGCATGAACTAGTTTTGCACTTTATCATTAATAATAATCTCACGTAGACGAAATTAATTAATGTGACGATTAAGACATACGATAACTCAAGTAGAATAAATAACATGGATTATTGTTATTAATTTATACTAGAATATTACACATAATCAGATTAAGAGCTGTATCGTTGTATACAAGCGATTAGAAAGCCATCAGCAATATTGTTAGACGTTATATAATATATTAGATGGACTGAAACAACTCATTAAAATGTATTTAAAATGGACGAGAGATGAGAAATTGGTCGATAAATAGACAATTTGAGTGGTATAATATAGTTATCTTAAGTAAGGAAGTGATTTATGAATGGTTTATCGATTGATGAAAAATTGGCCTATAGATAGCAAATATAGAGTGGTATAATAAAAGATGATTTATTATACACAAATCTGATAGATAGATGATTTATTTATACACAAATATAACAAAGATAGTTCTCATTTATATTTTATCAAAATAATAATAAATAAATAAATAAACGATAAAATAATATATAAGTAAAACAAAATAGGATTATTAGATTATTAAACGTGAACAAATAAAATAATATAAAATAAAAATAATGAATATTAAAAATTACCAGTAATAACATATTTGACTACTTTTGAAACGTTCTATGGATATCGCAAGTCTTAGATCTCAAGGTAGACCATTCCATAGTGCAGCTGCCGAAAATATCTTTTGCCATATCTAGCCAGCCTGAACTTATGGTAATGAAGTATTTTGCTGTTAGACGATCTAGAGGTTCTCGACTCAATCCGGTACGTCAGCAAATCTTTTAAATATGTAGGTGATTTAAGGTACATGTATTTATAAACAATAATAATAATTGTATATATTGATCGCTGTTTAGAAGATAACCATTTTATGCAATATAATTTTTCGGAAATGCAAGAATGGTCAAATAATTTTATGCAATTTATAGAATATAAAGGAAGTCCGTGTTATAAAGAATTACAGTACTCAATACGAGATAGTATTGTTGATTCAATATGGAGCTTACAAATGTTATCAGGTAAACAATTTCTAATAGTTTTTATTTTATGTAAATTAAAAAAAGAAGATCGACATACACTTGAGCTTTGATCGATAAAACTTAGCTTAATATCAAAAATAAAACCAAGATTTTTAACAGAAATTGTTGACGATATAATTAGTCCATCAACAATTACTAGAGGAAAAATGTAATTAACACGAGAAATATTAATAAGAGAGATTTTAGACATATTTAAAATTAGATTATTTTGTAAAAACCAATTATTTAAGGTATTAAAACAATTTAACAAATAATAATTATCAGAAGGAAGCATGTAAAAGAAGTTCGATATAAATGTGTAAATCATCCGCATAAAGATAATAATTAATATCAGGCAACTGGTGGAAAATGTCAATCAAAGGTAACAGATACATTGAGAATAATATAGGACCAAGTGAGGGAGTGATATAAGAATGGTTTATCGATTGTATCATAACATGAATGATAAGGAAACATGGATTAGGATAAGAAACATGATAATCAATCATTTATAATATGGACTGGATATAAGGAACTAAGTAAACATAGTGTAACATGTCCTAAAGAAGAAGTTTAGCTAAAGGAAGTCAGTAATGAAAGTACCATCGACTGTGTTGGAAGTTTGAAGTATAACTAGTTGTCAGATAAGATAACCACTGTTAAATCAAAGAGTGGCACTATATTAGTGAAGGATATCAATAATAGATATAAATCTAAATAGGAATATTTGTTAAATTCTAAGAGAGTGCATACATATCAGATGGGAATGAATCATAAATACGGAAGTTATAGAGTGAGAATTAATGAAAATTAAAGCAAATATGTTAGACTCTATTTATACGATAAAAATAAACTGTTGACAAACATATACTACACTTATTACTATTAAAATGTATTGAGTTGTATTTATAGTAATATCCGATGTATGGTCAGGTTCTATATACTTATTACAATGTAATATAAATGATATATGTTTAGAAATTTAATTTAGACGAATCGTAGGATTACAAAATGAGATTTATATTATAGGACTGTTTTATTAATTTAAATTTTTCTGATACTAGTGACAAGTGATAAGTTATAAATTATAAATTATAATAGCTTCTTAATAATATATATATATATATATATATATATATATATAACATTTATATTAATACATACACCACACTATAAATACACAGGCAATATATATATATATATGTATTATGTTATTAAAATAATTAATAATCTTTGAATCCATCCTAATAGGTAAACTAAATTTACAGTTAACAATTTGTATGCAATGATTAATTAACTAAACTTACCAGGTAGACATACACTGATATACTATGTCGTGATGTAATTATTCAACCGTGACGTGTACGTTATTCGCGATAAGAAAACACAATATTGCTTTGTTCAAGAATATTCAATTATTTTTATATTTTAATCCAAAATATATACGAGTTATATATACGTTAATATTCTTATAAGTGGTTACGAATTTAGATCTATGTTCAATAGAAGCCACTATACCACATCAAGGTATCGTACACATAGTGGATTTTTATTCAATTTAATATTGATATTAAATGTGAATAAGGAATTTCAACCAATGCAATGATATTGCTAAGAAAAGATTTGTCACTTTATCTATTTACGTGAAATGAATTTTAATGCTGATTAGTTTGAAATATAGGTGGTGATATTATCGTTTTAAAAGCGAATTGTTAAAGTATTGTTACATAATGATTAAGCATGTTACAAAATATATATATATATAATTTGATATCGGAAAGCTATTGATTTATCATACTTCTCGAATGTATGGCTGTATGGCTGTATATTTTATATTTATAGAAAAATGGTTTTAGCTATAACACAATGTTATATAATTAAAACAAATACTATACCTTACATTTGTATTGTATTCAAAAATGTACACCATTTTCATTAATAGCAGTGCTATATTTTTTTTAATTTACACGTAAAAAATATAAATAGTTTTAAATATATGTGTCAATTTTTCATTAATTTAATAAATTAACTATAGTTACATCTCTTTGCTTCGCAAATCCTTGCTGTGTTGTACATATATGTCTATAATCACAGTATTTCTACATGGATATTGATCACATGGTATAACACATTATATCTTACATAGTGGTATAGGATATATAGGACATATACACATTATGGATATGTATAAATTAACAGTTATTTAGCTTGGGTTAAATCGTACTTATCTGAAAGAACCATTATTCATCTACTTGTAAAATGTATTATGTAGTGATCAGATAGCTAATATGTGTAAATCAACTAATTATCAATTATATAAAATACGATCAATAAGGAAATTCTTACCTTTTAGAATTTCTAAAATGTTAATAGAATAATTAGTTATGTCACGTATACATTATTGTTGTTCTCTATATTATGGCCTTCCTGCTACTTCTACTAAATCCTTAGATAGAATCATTAGATCATCGATAAGAGTTTTACATTGTGTAAAATTATATGACAATGAATCAGTCAAATAATTGTTTATTATATATATATTGTTTAATATAGGTTTATTATACCTAATAATGTTTCTTTAAAAAATAAATTCATTTCATTTCAATTATCACTTACTTAATTCTAAATGGTTAAATATGTATCATAGATCTACCTTCAGCTATTTAAAACTAAGTTGATATAACTATTTGATATAACCCAACAGCATTCTTCTATAATTATAGGAGATTTTAATTTACCAAATTTTAATTGGAAAGAATATAGGTATTTCCTACATTTCCTACATTTCCTAGTTACCCAAAAAGTTATGCATTACTTTATGATTAGATTATTAAAAATTCATTTTCACAATTAATAAATAAGCCAACTCGTAATAATAATATAATTGATTTACTTTTTACTAATGAAAAACTATCACTATCTAATATAAATATTAGAGACTATTTCGGATTATACAAAAATATAAGTGACCACTATTCTGTTTCATTTAATGTAAATATTGAAAAATACCCATGTAAACAGATTTTAAAATCAAATAATTTTGATTTCAATAATGCTAATAATTTATTAAATATCATCTTTCTGGATTTAATTGGGAATATCTAAATTCAAATGATTATAATATCGATCAAAAAGTAGAATATTTTAATAATGTTCAAAATAAATTATTTATATCACATATTCCTAATATATATAATACAATAAAACAGGTACTTCCGAAGAATATATTGAAATTGAAGAAGCAAGTAAAAAATTTATTTCGAAAATCTAAAACTAATTTACAATATAAATATAATTGGATAGAAGCAAACAAAAAATTATCCAAAGAATTAGAATCTTTAAAATTAATGCAATTAATTCAAAAAATAAATTAAAGTTTTATAAATTTATGAAAAAAAGACAAAATTTAAAATCTGGAGTATCTCCTCTAATTGATATATCAAATAATAATATTTTATTTTCAGATCTCGACAAAGCAAATATGTTAAATTCATATTTTAGTTCAATTCAACAAAATGATAATTAAAATTTACCAGAATTTTATAATTTAACTAAACAAAAATTTGATAATATTGATTTAAATCTTGAAATAATTAAAATATTTTTAAATAGATTAAAAATTACACATACTTTCGGAACTGATGGGATACCATCTTCTATGTTAAAATTATAAATTTTAATGAATTATGTAGGCCTTTATATATTATTTTTAATTCATCTTTATTATAGGATAATAGGCACCTATACTGAAAATTTGGAAAAATCTATAATCACACCAATTTTTAAAAAGGGTGAACCATAAAATTCAAATAACTATAGGCCTATTTCAATAATATGTGTAATGTGTAGAGTATTATAACGTATTATTTCTAAACAAATTTTTTTATTTAAAATCTAATAATTTATTAACAACATATCAATATGGTTTTACTAGAAATATTATTTACTAGAAGATTAATTACAAGATGCGTAGGATATACAAATTCATCAAATATTTATTATAAACAATATATAGAGAGATTGATATATTTTAAATTAGAATCAATTGAATTTAGAAGATTAAAAATAGATCTAACCACAATTTTTAAAATTAAATATATCTGATATTCTTAATATTTCGAATAATTGTAGAACTAGAGGTAGGTAATTGTAAAATAAATTGTAAAAATTAAATGTAATACATAATTATGATAATACAATTAAAAATATAATTAATAATAGATCAGTTAATATATGGAATTCATTAAATAATGATATAATAAAATCTGTATCTGTTTCATCTTGTAAAAATAAAATTAACAAAATCTGTTTTGACAAACAACTTTTTTTTAACAGAAATTTATAATTTTATATTGATTTATGTTTCATTTTGTATCTTAATTATTGCATTTTCTCTTCGGGTTTTTTTTAAATGTGTTTTTGTTATAGAAAATGTGGGTTTTTATATCTATATTTCAAATATATTATAATATAAAATTAATAATTCATTATTATTACATATAAAGTGGGAAGAATTATTTTATTTTTGTTTGTTCGGTATTATATGTTTGTTTTATATATATTTTGTATATAAGTTTCAAATGCTTTATATTACTAAAATATAATATTAATAATTTTCTATTATTTCAGATTACACTGTTAGAAATTGGAGGTATTCCACAACGCTCTGTAATGGTGTTCTGGATGATCCTGTTTTAGTACCTCTACATAGGTATTCCACACGTTAGATTGTCAAATACCTTCAGATTGTAGAGGTATTCCACACTTTAGATTGCTAAATACCTCCAGATTACAGAGGTATTCCACACGTTAGATTGCTAAATACCTCCAGATTATAGAAGTATTCCACATGTTAGATTGCTAAATACCTCCAGACTGCAGAGGCATTCCACATAATAGAATCTTAAATACCTTCAAATTACAGGGAATTACACAGAAGTTTATTTGGTATAGAAGTAGATAGAAGACACATTCTGCATCCACATGCTACAATTTGTGAAATTTATTTTCCGGAACAAGAATTCATATGATATACGATTAACCTAACTGTTTAAAATTTATAACATTTAATCTATTTTATATGTAAAAACTAGTGATTCTCTCGAGCCCCTTAAGTAACAGGCTGATATCAGAACATATTTGATTGTATACCAAGTAGAATAATATATTTATAATATATGTGAGACATATCTAATATATTACATAATTAAAATAGCAGATTATAAATGTTTACAACAATACAAAACACAAATTTAATGTTTTAAATTTAATTTATTTACACACTCTCTAATGGGTCGAGGTAAATCATTATAGTTAACACAGGTAATCAAATAAATTACTAATTTTTTTGGAGTTTGGACCATATGATAAATTTAATAAATTAATAAACGACATATATACAGTAATACACATTTTAGAGTTACCTCTTACGGATATAAATCACGAGTTCTATTACGACTTGCCATGGTATGCAAACTCTTTAGCAGCTCGACACGGTACTGAACTCTTCAGCAGATTGGCATGATAGGCGATCTCTTTAGTAATTCGAAACGACAGAAGAACTCTTTAGAAGCTCGACATCGCAGGCGAACTCTTTAGCAGATTGGCATGGATCTGTTTGGATAATAGATTTTTTGAATATATAAAAAGATTATTATACGTTTATTTTAAATTTAAATAAGAATACTCTTTACAACATTATTGAATTTCATTGAGGATTATTTTATAGTTAATAATTGATAATAATAATCATTATAATAATTATATAGAGTTACCTCTTACGGATATAAATCACGAGTTATATTACGACTTGACATGGTATGCAAACTCTTTAGCAGCTCGACACGGCACTGAACTCTTCAGCAGATTGGAATGACAGGCGATATCTTTAGTAATTCGAAACGACAGAAGAACTCTTTAGAAGCTCGACATCGAAGGCGAACTCTTTAGCAGATTGGCATGGATCTGTTGGGATAATAGATTTTTTGAATATATAAAAAGATTATTATACGTTTATTTTAAATTTAAATAAGAATACTATTTACAACATTATTGAATTTCATTGAGGATTATTTTATAGTTAATAATTGATAATAATAATCATTATAATAATTATATAGAGTTACCTCTCACGGATATAAATCATGATTTTTGAATATGAAAAAAGATTATTATACAACGTTTATTTTAAATTTAAATAAGAATACTCTTTACAACATTATTGAATTTCATTGAGGATTATTATGATGCCGATACAAGTAAATATCATGCCGCCACAAGTAAATATCATGCCGCCACAATTAAATATCATGCCGCCACAAGTAAATATCATGCATACACAAGTAAATATCATGCCGACACAAGTAAATATCATGCCGACGAGTAAATATCATGCCGACACAAGTAAATATCATGCCGACACAAGTAAATATCATGCCGAAAAGTAAATATCATGCCGACACAAGTAAATATCATGCCACCACAAGTAAATATCATGCTGCCACAAGTAAATATCATGCCACCATAAGTAAATAGCATGCAGACACAAGTAAATATCATGCCGACAAGTAAATATCATGCCGCCACAAGTAAATATCATGCCGCCACAAGTAAATATCATGCAGAGATAAGTAAATATCATGCCGACACAAGTAAATATCATGCCGACAAGTAAATATCATGCATACACAAGTAAATATCATGCCGACACAAGTAAATATCATGCCGACAAGTAAATATCATGCCGACACAAGTAAATATCATACCGACAAGTAAATATCATGCCGACACAAGTAAATATCATGCCGCCACAAGTAAATATCATGCCGCCACAAGTAAATATCATGCAGACACAAGTAAATATCATGCCGACACAAGTAAATATCATGCCGCCACAAGTAAATATCATGCTGCCACAATTAAATATCATGCAGAGATAAGTAAATATCATGCCGCCACAAGTAAATATCATGCCGCCACAATTAAATATCATGCCGCCACAAGTAAATATCATGCATACACAAGTAAATATCATGCCGACACAAGTAAATATCATGCCGACAAGTAAATATTATGCCGACACAAGTAAATATCATGCCGACACAAGTAAATATCATGCCGACACAAGTAAATATCATGCCGCCACAAGTAAATATCATGCCGCTACAAGTAAATATCATGCAGAGATAAGTAAATATCATGCAGACACAAGTAAATATCATGCCGACAAGTAAATATCATGCCGCCACAAGTAAATATCATGCCGCCACAAGTAAATATCATACAGAGATAAGTAAATATCATGCCGCCACAAGTAAATATCATGCCGACAAGTAAATATCATGCCGCCATAAGTAAATAGCATGCAGACACAAGTAAATATCATGCCGACAAGTAAATATCATGCCGCCACAAGTAAATATCATGCCGCCACAAGTAAATATCATGCAGAGATAAGTAAATATCATGCCGACACAAGTAAATATCATGCCGACAAGTAAATATCATGCCGACAAGTAAATATCATGCTGCCACAAGTAAATATCATGCAGAGATAAGTAAATATCATGCAGACACAAGTAAATATCATGCGACAAGTAAATATCATGCCGCCACAAGTAAATATCATGCCGCCACAAGTAAATATCATGCAGAGATAAGTAAATATCATGCCGACACAAGTAAATATCATGCCGACAAGTAAATATCATGCCGCCATAAGTAAATAGCATGCAGACACAAGTAAATATCATGCCGACAAGTAAATATCATGCCGCCATAAGTAAATAGCATGAAGACACAAGTAAATATCATGCCGACAAGTAAATATCATGCCGCCACAAGTAAATATCATGCCGCCACAAGTAAATATCATGCAGAGATAAGTAAATATCATGCCGACACAAGTAAATATCATGCCGACAAGTAAATATCATGCATACACAAGTAAATATCATGCCGACACAAGTAAATATCATGCCGACAAGTAAATATCATGCCGACACAAGTAAATATCATGCCGACAAGTAAATATCATGCCGACACAAGTAAATATCATGCCGCCACAAGTAAATATCATGCCGCCACAAGTAAATATCATGCAGACACAAGTAAATATCATGCCGACACAAGTAAATATCATGCCGACAAGTAAATATCATGCCGACACAAGTAAATATCATGCCGCCACAAGTAAATATCATGCTGCCACAAGTAAATATCATGCAGAGATAAGTAAATATCATGCAGCCACAAGTAAATATCATGCCGACACAAGTAAATATCATGCCGACAAGTAAATATCATGCCGCCATAAGTAAATATCATGCAGACACAAGTAAATATCATGCCGACAAGTAAATATCATGCCGCCACAAGTAAATATCATGCCGCCACAAGTAAATATCATGCAGAGATAAGTAAATATCATGCCGACACAAGTAAATATCATGCCGACAAGTAAATATCATGCTGCCACAAGTAAATATCATGCCGACACAAGTAAATATCATGCCGAAAAGTAAATATCATGCCGACACAAGTAAATATCATGCCGACAAGTAAATATCATGCCGCCATAAGTAAATATCATGCCGACACAAGTAAATATCATGCCGACACAAGTAAATATCATGCCGACAAGTAAATATCATGCCGCCACAAGTAAATATCATGCCGACACAAGTAAATATCATGCCGCCAATAGTAAATATCAATAATTTATAATTTATGCTCACCACGATTGGCACCTAATTGTTGATATTAAATACATGATTTCTGGATAAATGTCTACTGTAATTAGTAATATTATTTGATGAATATAAACAACATTGTATTATACAGTTTATATTCAGATTAGTATCGTTATGCACAAACGCAAATGTTTAAGATAACTAAAATATACATTTTTATTTAATATAAATGTTAGATTACAAAATTGACAATTAATATTCATAATGGATAAAATAATTAGTAATTGTATATATATATATATTACTTAATAATAGTAAACAATATTATAAAATAAAATATACAAATATTATAGTTTATAAAAAGTATAAATATAAGACAAATTATAATAATAAATATATTAAAATTGTAAATTAAAGTGGTGATAAATAAATATTAATATTAAATTATAACCTTATAAGATTATATAATAGTAAACAATATTATAAAATAAAATATACAAATATTATAGTTATTAATACATAATATTGTAAAATATTGTAAAATAAAATATTGTAAAATAAAATATACAAATATTATAGTAAACAATATTGTAAAATAAAATATACAAATATTATAGTATATAAAAGTATAAATATGATACAAATTATAATAATAAATATATTAAAATTGTAAATTAAAGTTTTGATAAATAAATATTAATATTAAATTATAACCTTATATCAGTAGCTCCTTATATCCCTGCTTATATTAAACAATTTTCGATAAACAATTCGATATTTATAATTATAAATGAACTATATTAAATAATTAAATTAAGCAATTTGCTATAAAGTATAATATACAAATATTATATGTTATATAAAGGATAATAAATATAATTTGTAAAAGTAATGTGAGCATAATAAGGGAATAAATCAAAGGGACATTTATAAACATCAATAACAGTAAAATTTATAATTTATAGAAGAGAATCGATATTTATAAAAGTTTTCTATATATATATATATGTTGTTTTGTATATTAATGAATATGATTTTGTCAATATTATATGCATATATTATACTCACATATATATTTTTTAATTGATAGAATAAATAAACAAAATAAAATGAATATATAAAATGTATTATAAATTAGAACATAATTATTTATATAAAAATTAAAACAATTTTAGAAATTCAAATTTATTTAATAGAATTATATTTTGTAGTGACAGTATTATGGTGTATACGCGATAAGGGCGGCCAATCAAAAGTAACCAACATATATTTTAAAACTAGACCGCAATCAAGGACAAATATCCTTTGCCTTAAACTGTCAATCAAATACCATATAATAAAATAAGAAAATAATTTATAAATACAAACTAGTGTAATACTAATTGTGTATATTACACATATTATATATGTTTATTATAATGAATATATACAATTACGTAGATATGTATTATTGGGTTATAGATACTATATAATAATATAATCCATCGATATGTTATCCGTTATAGTAACTGTACAATCAAATATTTGTTAATGAATTTGATTTTTTATTAAATTTTAATTTATACTATTAGAAATTATTTTATTCTACTTCGAATATGTTACGAAAATATGATATCTATATAGTTTTAATATGCCCGTTTAATTTCAAGTAGAACCTATAAATTATATATGTATAATAATGTAATCCCTCGATATGTTATCCGTTATAGTAACTGTACAATCAAATATTTGTTAATAAATTTGATTTTTTATTAAATTTTAATTTATACTACTATTAGAAATTATTTTATTCTACTTCGAATATGTTACGAAAATATATATATCATAAATTGAATATATAAAATGAATATATAAAATGTATTATAAATTAGAACATAATTATTTATATAAAAATTAAAACAATTTTAGAAATTCAAATTTATTTAATATAATTATATTTTGCTAATGCTACTATCATATGATATTATATAATATTTATTATTATATTAATATATTATAATAGTACTGTCATAATACTAATATATCATAAATAACATAATACATTTATAATATAGGTTTATATAGGTTTATAATACATTTATATATATATACCTACTAACTATTATTGAATGAAATATTAAGATGTCGTCAACAAATATATTTGAATGTTTTATATACATATAAATACACATATAATCATATGTAATTAAGATTATTCTGTGATCATAGAGTTACATCTTACTATGATAAATTAAATAATAATAAAATTAGGTATTGATTATTTTGTATTATTATAGCATTTTATCATTACATTCTAATCCTTTCTAGGTTTACATCTTTCATAACTCATAAAATGTGCGATTACTTCAAATTAATGAACTATTTTAAATAATAAATTGTCGACCATATTATATTTAAGTTAACATTATAGTTTAAATAATGTTTATATATGTTTTGTATAAGTATATGTAGCAGATTTGTGATAATCATATAGGTGTGGGTAATTCACATAAAACTAGAGGTATTCCACACAATACAAATATAAATACCATTAACTAGAGGTATTCCACATACTGAAAATGTAAACACCATTATATAATATATTTGTAATATTTAATGGTATTACAAATTTGTAAGGGTATTCCACATAAAACTAGGGGTACAATTACAAATCAAATTACTTGAATAATACAAAATCATTTATTAAATCTTGATAGCCATTATTCAGAACATTATATTGTAATAATATATACATATTTATGAATATAATATTACAGAGTAATATGATATATTTTGTTTCTTGTAAGGTAATACAAAATCGGCCACAATACCCATCTCACCCTACAATATATTTTATAAATTATGATATCCTACTATTTATAATCATTTTATATAGACAACAGCCGAATATGTAATGTGATTGTATAAAGCAATTTTGATTTGTATTCAACTTTATTTAAATAATAATTATATAATACATTAAAGACACTCGAGCCTATGATTTAAGTCTAATTCATATAATATATTCTAGTTCATTACCATTATTTTAAACGATATTAACACAATTATATATTGTATTTAGTTCATTTAGTTATATATATATATATTTATATATATATATATATATATATATATATTTAAATATAATTTGTTTTTAATATACTCGATGTACGACCTATTATTTAAATATATAATTGACCTTATAAACATTCTGACATTACATTAAATATTGACACTATACAAAAATACTTACGTTATAAGTAATATTATATATTGATAATACAATAACAATATTATTATTATTATTAAATTGCTTACCATTACATATATCAATACAAATTACTTTAGGAACATTTGAAATATTAAATTCATTTTAATTTAATTTTTTAAATTAATTATATAGCTGTGAAATATCAATTTATATTAACAGGTAGACATATATATATATTATTTAACTAAGGATATTTCAGAATTAATATATCGAATTAATCTTACTTTATAAATTATATTTTTATTAGTATAAAATCAAACTAGTATTTATAAAAAGTAGGAATTAGCCTGGTTTCTGAGATATAGTCCCATATTTTAATATATATATATATATATATATATAAATATATATTTAATATATAATCAACGAACAGTTTATCGCAATACTCGAGTAAAGCGATCGCTTCCAAGAATGACAGGTGAAATATTTATCTGCGCCGTTGTTGTTGTTTGTTGTTGTTATTGTAGGTGTTGTTGTTGTTGTGTTTTCATCTGGTTACTTCGTTGTTCTAAATCCATTACGTAACCCTTCGTTAGAAGTCGTGTAGAATGCACATGTTTCTGTATAGTAAAAGTAGGTTATTACATGGGTAAGGGGAGAGGGGAGAGCCATGTGATGTATTGATGGGAGGGGTAATGGGCATGGTGTCGTGCTAATTAAGCATCAACAGATAAATTCACCGTATTATAATACTTATAGTTATATTATAATACATATAGTTATATTACAATACTTATAGTTATATTATAATACTTATAGTTATATTATAATACACATAGTTATATTATAATACATATAGTTATATTATAATACATATAGTCATATTATAATACATATAGTTATATTATAATACATATAGTCATATTATAATACATATAGTTATATTATAATACATATAGTTATATTATAATACATATAGTTATATTATAATACATATAGTTATATTATAATACATATAGTTATAGTATAAACTATAGTTCTAATACATCGGGTCATTGTGGTTGTGCGCGGTGATGACATACTGGGTTGTCTGCGTGTGTTTGCGTGTGTATGCGTGTGTCTGCGTGTGTTTGTCTCGAATCACACAGGTTACCGGAAACGGGATACGGCATTCTGGGTAGGAACTGCGGGGAGGGTGGCTAGTTAATTATGGGATATTAAAAAAATAGCATGACTATATTAGTAAGGAAGGTTACGCAATAAATATCATAATTAAGTTATATTGATAGCTTACTATGGACACACTAATTATATTTGAATTATATCTATTAATTAATTATATCGGTTGTTGTGGTTATATTGTCTTTGGCTGCATATGCTTCTACGTACGAAGTAATGTTATGCAATAGTGACTCATATGTACGATGTAAACTGAACACGTGTTGTGTGGTGATACTGTACGAGACAATAAGCGTATTAGTAGTAGGCTAATATATCGAGTGGAGTGTAGTGAGATGATGATGATGATGATGCTGATACCTACCGGGGTAGGTTACCAAGGCAACCGCGGGGATAGGGCGGCACATTCTGCTCGTGTTGCTACGCTGCCTGAGAAATGCGTAGACGTGTTGTTGTTGTTGTTTACTTGTTTGTGGTGTCGGTTATGACAGTAGCTAAGTCGTTACAAAGGTATATTATGTATTCGTTATATATATATATATATATATATATATATGTGTGTGTATATATATATATATATATATATATATATATATATATATATATATATATATATATATAGATATATTTACAATACAATATAACATTATGATAACGTACATAAGTTAGATCTAGTGTTCGTCAGCTATGTGCTGGTTGTGATCTGCTGTTAGATCTGAGGTGCGTCTACACCACCTAACTATATTAGATATAACATTAAGTATTGATATCATCAATGGTTATTATCTGTGGTTTAATGGTTATTATCTGTGGTTTAATAGCGCTAATATCGATGTTTACTGCAATACATCATTTAATAATAACCAATTTTTAAATTAACTAACGAATTTCTTTTGTTTATTGTTTTGTAAACAAACATTTATTACATTAAATATTCTCTATACATTATATAAATTATAAATAATACAATAATGTATTGCAATATTTAAATTAAACATGCATTGTTAATCGAACTCATTTTATATATATATATATATATATATATATTATACCTGTTATATCGACATCCACGTATATCGAATAATAGGTATACACGAACATGTTACGATGCTTAGTTGGAAGTCGCATGCCATACATGCCAGCTAACTCGTATCGCGCGTATATCGAATACGGCTTTAACGATACTCATGCCAAACCGAAATATTGTACTGCAATATTTAGAATTTCGTATCATATATAGCGACATTATACAAATATTACAAAGTTTAATCATAGTATTTATAATTTACATATCTAGTTGAGAGTATTAATTATCCATATAAAGTGTACGATATAAGAATTTTCTCATGCCTTATAAGAAAGCACCTTTATCTACTAAGGTTGTGTTTTTTTATAGCATATACAATTGTCATTTCTAAACTTTTATATTTATAACTTTTATTTACGCAATATATTGACTGGTTTATCAACTTTTGAATGTATTGAGGACGGTCAAGCTAGAACCTATCATAATGTTACACGGAACATCAGATAACAATACGAGATAACCTTACGATTAATCATGATTGAATGACCAACGTTGTGTACTCATTTTAAGATCTGGTCGATAATGTTAACAAGATAATTAATTAACAAATGTACATTGATAAATAAAATACGTATACAACAGTATAAAAACTGACTGTGTGGCTCAGTTGGCAAGGCGTCAGACACATAAGTAGCAGGCGTTCAAGCCTCGTCCGGAACATTAAAAAGGTCTTACAATAATATTTAGAAGTGATCTTATATAATTATGTATAAGTAAATGATAGGATCTCGTCAAAACCATGGCTGCCTTAACATGAGAGCGACTTCGAAAGGACATTCCTCACCTATGTTCCAGGATGGGATGAAAAGACTCCACCTAATAAAAATAACAATAACAATAACAATGTATATATATAAGATTCTTTATTCAAAATAAAGCATATTCAAACATTCCTGTTATAAAAATCACAATCTACGATACACTTAAACATACTCGAATAGGAATCTACGAATATGCATTGCTATATCATGTTTACATTGACTATTCAATTAATAAAAATCATCGAATAGTAGAAGTATTTTGTAATTAAATAAACTATCAAAATGATGATTTTCGTACTTATTATTACATATTTATATTCAACCGCCCGTATCATTCAGTTGATGTACCCTTCCTTCAGATAATGTATAACTGTTATACTATTTAAATACCTTAAATGGGCATATATGTAATATATTTATAGATTCGACGTTTGTTTCTCCTATAGATTATTGTAAGACAGTAATGTATGTATATTATCACTAATTTATATATAACTAATTTATTATAACTAATTGTTAAGGTAAAGTTATCAGGATATATATATATATAGATTCGTTTTAAATTAGATTCATATGAATAATATATATATACACACATACATATATATATATATATATATATATATATATATATCAATTAGTATGTATATTTATTAAAGTATATCCCATGTCTAAATAGACAACTTTTCTCAACATCGGAATTATTTCAGAACGTCGAGAGCATCTTCAAGTGAATTGTAAATGTCATCATTATCACAAGAACGGGCTGAATAGATATACTCGGTACATCTCCATGTACACATAGATAATTATCATTACATATGTGTACACGGGTAGAATACAGTTACGTTATTGTATACCACTAGGGGCGTTTCAACAGGGGGGACGGGGATATGTCCCCCCACTTTAAAATCTAGGGGGACCTCCTATGTATTGGCCCCCCACTTTTACCACAACATGTATTTCGATTTGTTGGTTCCCCCTACATACAAAATCGTTCTAGCGCCCCTACCCATAACACCATAGCTTAACACCGTCTTCTTACTAAACAACAAACACATCGAAATTCAAGCAATGCATTATCGGTAATTTTATATTATATTAATTTTTTATTATTTTTTACCACGACGACGATGATTTATTACACGCGCCTTTAATGCGCCTATAACAATAGCGTGGTCTAGTATCGATTGTGTGTATCACTACATACTAGTAAGATACAACTACTACTATAGTATACTTACTATACTATAGTATGGTATAACAGTGCTAATACATGATATATGGAATATTAATAAGTATGAATGAATACACTACGATAACATAATATACAATAACATAAACATACACAACATAAAGTAATATTTATAAATACGATTAAAAATAAAATAATTTGAAATATATCTTTATAATAGGTACAACAGTAAATAATAATAGTACCTTCAGTAAATAATAATAATAAACTGTTTTGAATATAAGCGATATACTACATATAATACATTATATACTGTATATAAGGTGTAATATATGCATATACTATGTAAATGAAATTGTTATATATGTTATTATTAAAGAATTAATTATTTATTTTCTTGGTAATTTGTATTCTACTGCAAACGCACACCCGATAAATCACTTCTATATCGATGTATCGCACGTTTACTTAGTACACAAGATATATTGTAATATATATTGCATAACATAATATTAATATGCATGTATCACAAATACTTTATTTACTATAGTATTATTAATATGTATGAAATAATTAAATATATTGTTCATTCGACAATCGCTAAATTAAGATGTAGGCCTACACATTTTCCGTAATCTTCAACCGATATATTAATCATAACAATACGTTTATATATTACGTAATAAGAATTAGTAATCGTAGTAACCGCCAGGATATCGTAAGTAATCCGCTACATTTAACTGATACGGATATTAATGGTGCCTGCCTATATTAGTATACATATTTAATGATATACTACCGCCATACTTTATTCGGCTTATTACATAACATTAACAATATTACGTATACGTATATAAATATAGTTATATATATTACGTAATCTATTATTTAAATTTAAATGTAAACAAGTACCGTGTGTAATATACCTAGAATCTATCCATCCTAAACACTAATGCATAATAGCGTTGTTTAATTAGGCAATTTGTATAATGGTGCTTCACTTATATGATATAACTTATATATATATATATATATATATATATATATATATATATATATATGTATAGAGAGAAATAAAGAGAATACATGCAATTTATTATGGTTTTTAAGTTAATTTATAAATATTCTCAAAATACACCATACATAAATAATATAATTGAAGATATTTTCTTTATTGACTCCAAGATATATAAATATAAATATATATATATATATATATATATATATATATATATATATATATATATTTCTACACGTATCGTTATAGTAACGATTGAAAAATACAATTAATAACTATATCGTTTAATCTTATATGATAAGTAGGATAATTAGCAGATGGGTTTCACATTAATTAATAATGCACGGTATTCAATAATGCATACATGCTATAGTATACGTAGTTCCCGTATTAGATTAATAATAGATATGTTATTTTTTTTCCTGTAAATTAATTGTCGTTATTTATCTCCGATGCCCAATGGGCATTGCCCATATAAGGATCGCGATGAAAGGAATGTATATTCGCCCACTATATAAAAACCAACACAACTGCATTTAAACCAATCAGCTCGTGCGTTACGCCTATGATTAATAATAATAACGAGAAATAGTAAAATACAGGTATCTCTAGCTAGGACATACCATCAAAGCCCCGCCCTTCTTTGTCCTTCCCGGTAACCGTAGTAACGACCGTAGTAGATTATCGGCTATTAATAATATAACAGGCTATCGCGTTATAATACTATTAATTATTACACTACGTCTGCATTATTAATATGGATCGTTTGATTCCTTCTCTATCTGAAACGTAACGACATGGATGTTGAGATAGTAGTAGTAGTAGTAGTAGTAGTAGTAGTAGTAGTAGTAGTAGTAGTAGTGGTAGTGGAAGTAGTAGTAGTAGTAGTAATAGTAGTGGTAGTAGTAGTAGTAGTAGTAGTAGTAGTGGTAGTGGTAGTAGTAGTAGTAGTGGTAGTAGTAGTAGTAGTAGTAGTAGTAGTAGTAGTAGTAGTAGTAGTAGTAGTAGTAGTAACCTTGTAACCTTGTAACCTAATGGTTTATACACTGCCATCAACATCGTGTGAGTTTTCGGCCGTGTTTTCGTGGGTTATTTATATGCGATTTCGAACAGGTGTGTTTTTAATTTACGTTTAAAGAGTGGGGTTGAGGTGATTTCTCTTATATTGTAAGGGAGGTTATTCCATAATTTTGGGGCAGAAATTGAGAATGCGGTTTCTTGTTTGCGTGATAAGTGTTTTGGATTATGTATAAGTAATTTGTATTTATTGATTTTACGTTGTATTCTAGATGTGTTATTTTCTATTAGTATGTCAGTAAGGTAGTCGGGGTGATTGTGATGAATGACTTGGTGGGATATCAGTAAGGTTTTGTATTGGATACGTTGTGTGATGGGAAGCCAGTGAAGAGATTTTAGGTATGGAGTTATGTGAGTCCTGGAGTATTTGGGGATTCTGTAGACAGTTCGTGCAGTGGAATTCAGTAATCGGTTGAGTGGTATTAGTGAGTTTTTGGGGAGTCTGTGAAGTATAGAGTTACAGTAGTCAAGTCGTGGAAGTATGAGGGATGTTGCTAGTAATTTTTATAGTTCTGTGGTTATAGATGGTCTTATTAGTCTGAGTGTGTGTAGTGTTCGGTTAATAGATTTGGATAAGTCAATTGTATATTGGGTGAAATTCAATGTTTGGTCAATTGTGATTCCGAGATTTTTTACGCAGGGGGAGTATTTTATGTCGTGGTTGTTTATCTGAATAAGTGGGACGATTGGTATGGTTTTTGTGGTATTGATTAGTATTGATTGTGTTTTATGGGTGTTTAGTGATAGTGAGTTGGTTGAGAGCCAGCGTCGAATATCTTCTAGACAGTTGTTTAGTGTAGCTATGTTTGTTGGTGGGTTTGGTAAGTTTCAGTAAATTTGTAAGTCGTCAGCATAGGTGTGGAAGTGAATATCAGGGTAGTTATCAAATATATCCAATAGGGGAGATATGTATATATTAAAGAGGATGGGGCCTAGTACGAATCCTTGTGGAACTCCATGTGATAGTGTGCGGGGTTTGGTTTTATGTTTTTCTATGTATATTGAGTATGTTCGGTCACTGAGGTAAGAGGTGAACCAGGCAAGAACTACTCCGCTTAGTCCAATGCTTTCGAGGCGATGTAACAGTATAGTATGATCAATTGTGTCGAAAGCAGCAGATAAGTCGAGAATAACTATGATTGAGGGATGTTGAGTAGGGAAGAGTCGTATTTTGTCAAGTATGTGTGTTAGTGCTGTTTCTGTGCTTTTATAAATCGTATAGGCACTCTGATATTTATTAAGTATATTATTAGCGTTTAGGTAAGTATTGAGTTGAGAGCAGACTACTCTTTCTAGTGTTTTAGATATATATGACAGGTTAGATATCGGGCGGTAATTGGAAAGAGTGGATTTTTCTAGTGATTGGTTTTTTATGATAGGAGTGACGAGTGCCAGTTTCATTGAGGTAGGAACGATACCTGATGTGAGGGATCTATCGATTATAGTTTTATAGTGGGGTGTAAGTCGGGTAGATAGTATATGCAGTAATGGAGTTGGTATTGGATCAAGTTTGCATGCAGATTTGACAGCCTGTAGGAGCGAGTCGATAGTTGTCAAAGTTGGGGTGTTAAAAGTGTTAAATTTATATATGGAGATTGTTATCTGTGGTAGCGTTGGAGATGGAAGGGAATTGATTATGTTAGTTATCTTGTTATTTAAGTAGGTGTCGAAATGTATAGGCATTGATTGTAATGGAATGTCTGGGAGAATGCGAGTTGTAGCACGGCCGAGTAAAGAGTACGATATCTCAAAGAGTTTTTTAGTATTATTCCCAGCAGCCTTAATCGTGTCAATATAATAGTCTTGTTTAGCTCTTATGATCATATGTCTATATATTGTAGATTTCTGTTTAAAAAGAAGCAGGTCGTCATTACTTTTAGATCTTCTCCATATTTTTTCTGCAGCTCTCAGCTTGCGTTTAGTTGTGGAAAGTTGGGGGCTGAACCATTTAGTGTTGTTGCGTTTAGTGATTGTTTTGGTGATCAGGGGTGCATGTTTGTCCATTGTTTTTGTAATGAGCATATCGAAATTTGTGATGTCAGTGGGGTTAGAGGAAATATTTAGTAGTTTGTTAAGGTCGTCGATGAAGTTAATGGTGTTTATGCTTTTGATTTGTCTGTAATGTATGGTTGTAGGTTGTCGTTTGTGTTTAGGAGAGTGTATTGAAAAAGTGACTATATGATGGTCGGTTATGAGTCGGTTAACAGTAATGTCTGTGATGGAGGTGTTCGTGTCGTGGGTTATTATTAAGTCGAGGATGTTTCCAGTTGAGTGTGTTGGTTTGTTGACATGTTGGATACAGTTGTGGGATTCTATAGTAATGTTAAGTAGTTTGGAGTAGTGTGAATTATTGGATATAGGTATATTGAAGTCACCTAGAATTGTTGTATGCATGTTTGTGGTATTTAATAGATTATTCAGTTCTACAATAAATTTAGGAATGGAATGATGTGGGGGCCTATATATTGTAATAAAAGTGAATGGATGTGAGTTGATGGGATGGAATGTACATGAAAATGCTTCAGAGTGTAATTGTTCTAGATCTTTATTGTTGGTCATTTTAATATTATTGTTATAGAGAATACCGATCCCACCGCCATAGTGGGTGCCATCACGAGGGAGGTGCACAAAATGGTGTATGTCATTATTCAGTGATGCAATGATGGGTGTGTCGTTTGTGGATAGCCACGTTTCAGTGATGCATAGAATGTCAAGGTCTAGATCTTTGAAAAGTTCAATGATAATATCGACCTTGTTTCTAATCGAGTGTACATTAAGAGTGGCGGATTTGAGGTGAGGAATATTTGTTGTGGTGGTATTAGTATTATTGATAAAAGTATTAGCAGCTTTTAATGGGGATTTATGGGATGAGGTCTTTAAAAGTTTATAGGTGGAATATGTCGTAGAGTTGGATGAGTTTATTGGAGGGCAGTGTGTTGATATGTTATTGTGATCATCGGAAGTGTGATACAGGCTAATATCATCGGACAGTCATGTAGAGGTATTTAGTGTGGAAGTGGATGTGGTGGGCGTGTTATGGAGTGGTGGTGGTGTTGGTGGTAATGTTGGTGGTAATGAAGGTGTATGGTGTGGGTTTTGAGTCTTAAGATAATGTTCGTAGGATAGTTTCCATTTGTTAAAGTTTAGTTCGGATATGTGTATTGCTTCTGAGTTCCAATCGATCTTTATTGAGTTATTTAGAGTTGGTCTTAATTAAAATATATTCGTTTTGTTATTAAATGTACATTTTAAATTTGATGGAATTAGATGTTCTTTATAAGCGTGATAGATTATTCTACCACGTGTCATTTCGGAATAGGTGCGCTCTTTACGAAAATAAAGATTAGAATAGCGTTGATTGTTTCTGGTATTGCATAGGTTTGATATGAAAGCCTGATAACATTGATTTGACTTAAAAATAATGATTGCAATCGACTTGGCAATCTTATAGGATAGAATAGTATCAGGGGATATATGAATATATGATAAAATTCATTTAGGAAAACTTTCGTACTTTGACTGGGAGTAAGGTGTTCAATTACAATAGAGTTTGATAAAACAAAATCGTTTTTTAGCAGGGGAGGTGCTTTTGCAATAGTATTGGGTTGTATTCGATGACGTGAGCTGGAAGAGGAAGCTGTAGTTTGAGTAGGGTGTGAGTGGGAGATGTGAGGGTGTGCTTGATATATAGTTGTATTAGTAGCGGGAAAGTGAGTTCGGGTCTGTGAGTTATAGTGAGTTGTTTATAGTAGTTCAGTGAAATTGGTAAGTATTTTATCTTGTTTATCAAGTCGGCAGTTTATATTTGTGATCAGTTCTGTTATTGTATTAATGTCATTTAATGGAGAAACTATAGGTGGTAAGGGTGATTTGGGTGTTGGGGAAGGTTTTTTCAGATTAGAACAGTTATTGCATATGAATTGAAAGGAACTTGATTCTATTAGGGATGTTACATTCTTTTTAACTGGGTTGCTTGATACCCAAGGTTTTGGTAAACTTTTGTATGGGTATAGACATTCATAATGAATTTTTATATTGCACAGGCATGTAGTGTATTCTACAATAGTAGGTTCATTACATTGTGTATCAGCCATATTGGTATAGTAGTATATATTTATATTCACTATGTGATAATTTAATATGTGTAAATTACCAAGTGTGAACTAATATGCATGTACTGAATAATACAAATATAAAGTTATATTATATACAGTGAAAGATAAACAAAATGTATATGAGAGTATATAAATATACATATATATACATATATATATATATATATACATATATATATATACACGTATGTATGAATGTTGTAAGTGTATATAATGTGTATGAATATTGTAAATGTATATAATGTATATGAATGTATATGAATAGTGTAAGTATAGTGTGTAGTAATGCAATGGTATTATGAATATAGATATTATAAAATGAAATAATAGAATAGAGAAAATGTAAACAACAGATGTAATGCTTCAGTGATTTTGACAAATATTTTAAATATGAATGATATAAAGTTGAATTTATGTAAAAGGTAGTGAATGAAACAAATAAATAATAAGTGGATACTGTGTGTTATGTGTTTATAGTTATGATGATCGTAATATATGTGGGGGAAACTTATCTGAATATTGGATTTCGCGAGATGAGTTAATTTTAAATTAAATTGTTGTTTAACAAATAAATGATAAACAGGAAGTAGTAGTAGTAGTAGTAGTAGTAGTAATAGTAGTAGTAGTAGTAGTAGTAGTAGTAGTAGTAGTAGTAGTAGTAGTAGTAGTAGTAGAAGTAGTAGTAGTAGTAGTAGTAGTAGTAGTAGTAGTAGTAGTAGTAGTAGTAGTAGTAGTAGTAGTAGTAGTAGTAGTAGTAGTAGTAGTAGTAGTAGTAGTAGTAGTAGTAGTAGTAGTAGTAGTAGTAGTAGTAGTAGTAGTAGTAGTAGTAGTAGTAGTAATAGTAGTAGTAGTAGTAGTAGTAGTAGTAGTAGTAGTAGTAGTAGTAGTAGTAGTAGTAGTAGTAGTAGTAGTAGTAGTAGTAGTAGTAGTAGTAGTAGTAGTAGTAGTAGTAGTAGTAGTAGTAGTAGTAGTAGTAGTAGTAGTAGTAGTAGTAGTAGTAGTAGTAGTAGTAGTAGTAGTAGTAGTAGTAGTAGTAGTAGTAGTAGTAGTAGTAGTAGTAGTAGTAGTAGTAGTAGTGTACGTATTAGTATAACATATATTAGTTAATAATGACGTAGTCATTGAGTCATCAGCACGTTAATGTATTAATATATATATATATATATATATATATATATATATATATATGATTATATATATATATATATATCGTATATGTATATTGTATATATATATATGTTATAAACATACACAAAGATCCGGCACATATACATTATGACGCACGTGTTGGTTTATAACATATCAAACGAGAGCACGTTCATTATTTGTGACAAATATAGGAGGCGACTTTTACACTAAAGACGGACAACCTAGCAGATCACGTGATTAATGGTACTTATTACGTAAGAAATCTACTTACAAAGAAATCCGTGTTTAATCTATTTCTGTATAATATATATATATATATATATATATATATATATAATATATATATTTTACATACATATATTATATCTATAATACTATTGGGATATATATATATATATATATATATATATATATATATACATATAAGTGTATACACTCATGATATTATTTAGTTTATTTAGAATACATTATATTATACGTACATTATATTATACGTATATTATATTATACGTATATTATAGGATAGGCATACGATATACGTACAATACATTATTTAAATAATTAATGATATAAAAATTTAGATTATGTACACAAATTTAGATTATCTAGATTAATAAATGTTTATACTTATGCATATAGAACAAATTAATTAAATATAATAAATTAACTTGGGTTATATACATATATATATATATATATATATATATATATATATATTTACTCGAAGTTTCTCCTTGTCAGTAATATCAAGACCTCCTATAACCTCGAGGTTATAGGAGGTCTTGGTAATATTATGGAAATAGTTGAATGCCTTCAGTTAAATCCTTTATTTACTGAATGCATTTAGAGTTTGTACTCAACTAGGCGTTTCTTTACACAATATTATTATATTTCTTTTATGCTTCACGAACATATTACTACCCCCGACTACTCGCTTTATCTACACATTTGTATATGATATACCTTCAATTTAATTAATCCGTCTTCATTAAACCGGTTTGAAGATTATTATAAAGCTTATCATAAAGCTTATTATAAAGCTTATTATAAAGCTTATTATAAAGCTTATCCGATCTCACGTTAACCGCATAACAATAAAGGATTCAATTTATCTTAAACTCTGTTTCCCCCTATAGGATCAGATCTTGGTACTTTTTAAATATCTAACCAACTATCTTCAAGTATCAATCACTATTCTATAATCAGTAGCAATCATTTTATACCGATATTAAACATCTATACATATTCCTCCGATGAAATTATCCTACGAGCGCCAATAGTCTATTAATAGATGTCGTAGTCTATTCACGATGGACTTATCTCTAATAATCTATCTCTCAACTTTTCCAACACTTCTGTTTAAATGTATCTCATTCCCCTAATTATTTTATTCTAACAATATAATTTGTCCCAACTCATGTACAAATATAGGTATAACCCATTTATATTTACCTTATATTTCTAATATTAGAAAAGCAGTTAGTTTTCATCTTTCTAAGTCCGCAGAAATCGAGTGTGAACATCTATAACTAAACACTGTAATCGTTGGCCTGTCGTATCAAACATTACGTACCGGTCAGCGATCATTATTAATCGTCTACAAACATAGAGTACCCTTCTAAATATCTATGGATTACCCTCCTCTATTATCACCACTCATAACCTCCGTATAAAGCCTCGTGAACAACCCGTAATATACATATACTACATTTTGTTTACTCATTTTTATTTACCCAATTGTATCTATACAAATTGGTTATTTTTCTTTTTATTCTACTTTTCTTGTATTTGTTAGATATTTGAAAAATAGAGCAGGTTGTATTAATAAAAAGTTGGAGATTTTCTTCTAATACCAATCAATTTAATATCATAATTCTACTGTCTAAAGAAAGTAAACAAAGAAGGCGACATTATATCGCAAATATTCACCGTGGCTTCCATTTAACGGATTATATTAAACAGTATATCAACTTCTGATATTAATTGAAGAATCTATAAATAGCATTTAGGTATATATTATATACACAGTTAAACAAATCCGATTTCTATTTGTGTTTGTATCGTTTCCTGAGTGTTTTAATGAGAAACGGTTTTAAATCGATTCCTAAAATTCAAGTTTAGGAATCGGTTTATATGAAACCGCTTCTTAAATTACTATAGGAATCGGTTTATTTGAAATTGATTCTTAAACTATTACTATAGGAATCGGTTTATTTGAAACCGTTTCCTAAACTATTGCTATAGGAATCGGTTAATTTGAAACCGATACCAAAACATCTCGTAGGACAGTGGATATATCCACTGTCCTACTTAACAGTTAAAATACATCCCTGCTTCTCTCTCTCTTGTTGTCCTTATCCATCTTTATTCGTCAAACTCCCCATCCTTAATGTACATAATTAAACAACTTTCATCTTTAAACAATTCAGCGTTAGTTTAGCTTTAATAAACGTAGCGAAACTCATTCAACTCCGATCGATAACTAAGTCGTCATCTCGCGTGTTTAAATATTCAATCCTTACACTTATATGTGATACTTACACTTATTTAGTAGTGTTACTATAATCATCATTTACGTATATATATATATATATATATATATATATACATATTTATTGATGATATATGTTTACATAATAACTAGGCACTTTCGAAAAGCATACTTATTTTCGTGAAAAATATACAGTTAATTAATCCATATATCCTATATATAATCTGTTTACTCTAAAGTTATATATATATATATATATATATATATATATATATATATTTATACCTATTATATAAATTTAATTATAGAAATTTCATTTTATTTATTTTGTTTGCAGACCTATTGAATGTAATAATTACCGAAAACAATGCGATTAATAATAAGAATGGTCACATTAGTGGTAGCCTGTCAGCGGTGATAGGTAGGCCTATATTCACAGAGAAAGAAGTCCCTTCGTTCTCTGTGCCTATATCTACCAGTACATTAATCAAGTCCGCCATTGTCTACCTATAGGTATACGAATGCAGTCATTAGTGTTATATTATTCGGTATTAATTGTTGTGTTCGTCAATACTTTTATTGAAATAATTACATGTTATATATTGTATTAGGTAACACATACATATAATCAAAATAATATATATATATAAAAATCATATATATATATAATTATGAATATTTTTAAATATAAATATTATTTTTCAAATCTATTGTATATATAAGATATGTGAAATACCTTAATCGTCTAATAATTTAAATTCTTAATTTATTCCTATAATGTTATAGAAAATAATAATGTTATTTTGTTACCGTGAATAATGTATAGATAACGTTAATACTGTATAAGTATAATACATATGCTCGATATGATCGTTACTTATGTCATCGATAACCATTACGTCATGATATCGCTTACGAATACATGTACAATGTACAATGTACATGTTCTTGATAATAAATGAATTAAAAAAATAAGTTTAAACCTTAATTCTGAATAGTATGTCTAAATCGCAATAGTATTTATGATGTACCTATAGGTATCAATACACATGTATATGCGTTCTATTATTTAGACATATATATTATATAATATATATAATATTATATAATATATATATATATATATATATATAAATATATTCCTCCCCATTTTGCAGAATATATTACATTTTCAATTGCACTCTCTTTCTGATAAATCTTTGAAAATAAAATTGCAAGCATTAAACCATTAAATTAAGCATTACACCATATCTATTTCCCATCCAAATGACTCTTTCAGTATATTCACTATCCAATCACTATATGAAGTAAATGACCTACTCGTGAACTCTCACTGTACCTCCCCCACTGATCACCTACCTATCGCATTATATCACAAATAAATACCAAACCTTGACACAAACCCACTTAGAAATGATCGCCTGATCTCCCACCTATCCTTATTAAGTAAAATATTAGAAAGAATTGTCTCCACACAACTTATCGCCCATATAAATAATCTTTTCGACCGGTTTAAAAGCGCTTTTCTTAAGGGTCATTCGACCGAAACAGCTCTCCTCCGTATTACTGACATACTATTATCTATCTTAAATAGCAACACGTGTTGCCAGCTAATCATACTTGATCTCTCATCTGATTTTGACACCATGAAGCATAACATATTAACCTCGAGACTTACTAATATGGGTATATCTGGTTTAGTATTAAAATAGTTTAATTCATATCTGACATACTACGGTATCTCTATTATGATTAATAAACTCACTCGCACCTTTCTTCGTTTAATAACGGTATTCCCCCAGGGATCCGTTCTAGGTCCATCCCTTTTTTCTATTTATATCCACCCTATTGCTGATCTAATAAAGAACTTTCCAAATATACAAGACCATATTTTTGCTGATGATATTCAACTGTTTACTTTTTCCTTATACATTCTCATAATACCATTACCTAACTATGAATTAGTTGAGTATGCTAACTGCATACTATTTTTGCTCCTATCCAATGGACTACTAATTAATTCCTCTAAGACTACTGTACTTAACATATCTACTGCTGATACTTTCTTTCTAAACAACATGATTATTTATTCTTCCCATTCTTTAAAAAAACCTATGATTTATATTTGATGGCATATTATCATTTAAGAATCACATACCATCCATTATAAAATCCTTCGACTTTCATTACTTTATAATTAAAAAATACGTACCTCACTTTCCAGAAACCTTATGAAAACTCTAATTAATGCTATTGTACTTACCCTACTTGAATACTATTCTTCCCTGAACTTACTTCCAGCTAAAGCTACTGATCCACTAAATCTGATTATCAATTTCTCAATAAGTAATACTTGCTGAATAATACGGCTGGATCACTCTACTACAACATCTCATCAATCATCTCGTATATGGCTACCCTTCTCCCTCGGGTGTAAATTACATTACGTGCTATCTATAATCTATAAATCAATATATTCTTTTAAACCTAGCTATATATCTGATTTAATTAAAAACGAAACATATTACTTTCTCTTTGTTACCAAAATGGTAACGAATCTCCTCTCCTTATTTCCCTGAACTCTAATAAAACTTCTCTAAATTCTAGAGAATTTAAAACTTCCGGTTTCACCCTATGGAATTCCCTCCCTCCTACCATCCGTTATATTAGATCCAATAAAATATTTATAAATCTTAATTATTCTTTTATCTCTATCTCTAATCACTAAACCAGCCAATGTATTATTAGTGTAGGTACCTATTCACCTATTCGATGTTTTTGTCTCGTGTTATCTTCAACGTATTATTATTATCTAATTGTTATCGTATTATCATTATCTTATTATTATTTTCTTTCCGCACGAGCGAAGGGGTCTACATGGCCCTAGTTTAGTGCTTAATATATCTTATATTATCATCATCATATATATATATATATATATATATATATATATATATATATATATATATATGATACATCATGTATATATTGGATATATATATTTGATATATAGGTGGCTGATTACTTATATTAATTAATCATAATATACAGACTATAATTATTGTGACTCTTTATTAAGTATTATAATAATTGGTTTTGTAATTAATATAATAGTAATAATATATAGATCGATTTTTAATAAAAGAATCATTCGTTTATTATTTAAATTTAAATTTAAAATTAAATTCTAATTTGATACAACTAATTAAAATGGTGAACGAAATATTAATTTCCTGCATACTGCGATGCACATTACAAGACACATTATAATATTACATTGCGCATTATAATATATTAAAAATAATAGTATATCCATAACTCAATTTAATAATTTATTTATAATTTCATTTATAATTGATTAGAAAAAATATATATATTAATATTTAATGAATACGATCAGATAAAACATATATTAATTATTCTCTAAATAGAAAACAAATTAATATTTCCCGGAATTATCGTCTGGATTATTCATAGATACAATACATCATAGTTTGCGTATGCGCATGCGTATAAAGAAATAGTGGGCGTGTCCTGATTCTGAGTGGGTGGGGTTTAGTATAAAACATAAGAAGCGCCGTTTTATCCATTAGATATACTATTATATTATAGCAGTTCTGATTGATATTATTACGGTTGGTATTACATTACTATATTTATTCACATACATATAGTATACTTAGGAGTATAATTATTGTATATATATGTATATATATATACTGATAAAATATATTTATATATGAAATATATTGTAATATATATTAATAAATATAAATATTTATTCAATTTAATTTCAGAAATTTACTTTTTCATATTTATTGTAATTGTCAAATGAAACAACAGTGTACAACATGTACACTTATGTTCGATTACATTAAGTTGTAATAGTATGTATTCAATGTAATATGGTTTATTATATTTACATTGTTTACACTTTACATATAATTATATTAATATAATACAAATAATACATATACTAGATAGTAACTATCAACAACTGTACACATGGCATTACACACAACGCATATATAGTTATATATATATGTGTATATAAATTGAAATAATTTATATACAATGTACATACATTTTTACAATTGTACACTGTATATTGTACATTACATATATGTATTACATTATAGTGTACATTTCACAGTATATATGTATAGTATATATATATATATATATATATATATATATATATATATATATATATATATATATATTTTAGTTATTTATCGTTTCTGTTATTTTCTTTTCGTTTACACTTGTGAGATAGAAATGTACAAGTGTATAAATACATAAATTACTTACTTACTTACTTACTTATATATATATATATATATATATATATATATATATATATATATATGTGTGTGTGTATGTATTATGATATATAATTAATAATTAATTAACATTAAGCTATATGTCATTTTTAATTATATATTATTATTATAAGATAAAAGGTTGCATCTGAAAGACAGTAGACATATATATATATATATATATATATATATATATATATATATATATATATACACATTTAATATATTATTTATATAAATTTAATATATTATTTATATACATGTAATATATTATTTATATACAATTAATATATTGATTTATGAAAAAATAATATTCATAATAATACTAATACGTTAATTTATTATAAATTATTAACATTGTTTATATTTGTATTGATATATTAATGATAACAAACACACTGATACATATACACAACTATACACTGTGTACAATCACTGTTAGCTAACATAATAGGTATAATAGTGTACGCTAATCGATACGGCAGCTACTTATCTAATTAGTAAACGAAAGATGATTCGTAAATAGTGTATGTTACGTTGCGGTAAACGTGAAAGAAAACCACTAAATATAGTTATAAACATACACACATAACTATATTTAAATATTATAACTATAGTTATTATAGATACTATTCAAAATTTGGAAACATTGTTGAAATTGCCGTAAATTATAGATTTATATATATATATATATATATTTTGATACATAAAATATACACTATAATGTATGGTACTGTTGTGCTTATATAGATCATAACATATTCAAATGTTTACGTTTAAAAGGTATATTATTATAATATACTTACGTATAATTTCATATTATCTATCTATCTATCTACATAGATATAGCTGTATAATACGGCTTCATATATATGTATATATTCAAATTCTGCTTAAAGTGAGCGCCTTAATAATGCTGATGTCGGCGCATTTAGTTGTTAATGTAGTCCTCCCTATCTAGCTATTCACTATTGGTTTGATAGTGTATAAAAAACTTATATATATATGTATACAATAATTGTGCTTTATTTAATAACTTAATAGTAATGATATTTACATTATCGTTAATTGGCGAGCTAACTTCACTGAACTTCTGTTATCTTATACGACACCCGGACAATACATACACTGTATGATATTTACTGTACGTAGTAGTAGTAGTAGTAGTAGTAGTAGTAGTAGTAGTAGTAGTAGTAGTAGTAGTAGTAGTAGTAGTAGTAGTAGTAGTAGTAGTAGTCAGGTAGTAGTAGTAGTAGTAGTAGTAGCAGCAGCAGTAGTAGTAGTAGTAGTAGTAGTAGTAGTAGTAGTAGTAGTAGTAGTAGTAGTAGTAGTAGTAGTAGTAGTAGTAGTAGTAGTAGTAGTAGTAGTAGTAGTAGTAGTAGTAGTAGTAGTAGTAGTAGTAGTAGTAGTAGTAGTAGTAGTAGTAGTAGTAGTAGTAGTAGTAGTAGTAGTAGTAGTAGTAGTAGTAGTAGTAGTAGTAGTAGTAGTAGTAGTAGTAGTAGTAGTAGTAGTAGTAGTAGTAGTAGTAGTACTATACTACTACGGTAGTATCATACAGTCAACTATAGTATAATATAGTAGTAACACACTGCAGTGTACGGTGCCATGAGCAGACGTTCAATGCAGTGTTGGCTTGTGTCGAACACATGACGTCGTGACGTAATGTACCGTTGTTGACATCGTGACTAGCTAGCATCCCACTATAGAATATATTCGTAGGTAATGTCAACAATGATGTGTAATACATAATTAAATATTGATTTATATTTGTGTAATTTATATCCTAAAACTAAAATGATAAGATACATTTGTTATACGCGTATAGAACTTCTGATGCCAGTAATTATATTATCGCTCCGAAACCATGCATACGTCAATGATCATATTACGGCTTAGAAATTAATTCTTATATATATATATATTATATATATATAAATATATATATATATATATATATATATATATATATATATACATTATAATATTTGTAGGTTATACTATTTTATTAAATGTAATAAAATAGACTAAATGATATTACCATATATACACCGGCATAAGTAAATTGTATATGTATTATGTATTCGTATTCGTAGATCTGTGGGATATCATTGCGTAATCTCTTTAAATATGAACAGGGTTTACGGTGCAAGTATTTGTATACAATCGAATGTTTTTAAACAATAAATTAAAACGAATTCAACGTAACTAATAGCCGGTAACTAACTATTAAACAGTATTACATTTATATATATATATATATATAATTACTGTTATATTGTTATTATTATTTTGGTGAAGTCCTTTCATCCCATCCAGGAACTTAGAAGCCGCTTTCATGTTAATGCATCCATTTTTAACGAGAGCCGATCATTTATTTATACACAATTATATAATATCACTTCTAGATATTATTTTAAGACAATATTAATATAACCGGACGGGGTTCGAACCAGCGTTTTACTGTCTGCATATAGGACGACTTAGCCAACTGAGCCACATAGACGAATATATATACGATATATTATATATATATATATATATTATATATATATATATATATATATATATATATATATATATCAATATATATATATATTTATCATATATTACGTGTTATATTGTGGATATAACGGTATTGACGGTATTAACTAGTGTGGATACGAAGTGACGTGTATCTAATGCTTCGAATACGTATCGCACGGCTATATAAATGAACACGTACACAATCATTCATACATACAGACAAACACACCCACACACACACACATATATATATATATATATATATATATATATATATATATATATATATATATATATGTGTGTGTGTGTATATGTTTGTCTGTGTACATGTTTGTGTTTGTTAGAATAAATTAGTGGCGCCTGAGTAGTTGTTATAAATAAAATTATCCTAATCCGATATCGACGTATATATACGATATTTTATGTATATATACAGTATATATATAAACAATATTTATATACATTGTATGGTCGAGTCTCTCCACGTCACCCGATAACTGAGGACCTAGCGCACACACTCGATATACTGAGAGAGAGAGAAGTGTGGTTCTAGTGCTAACAACGCGATGATTATACGTGGCGAAAGGTTTCAAGCATCTGTAATCCGCCAGCTATAATTATAGCCCGTAGACGGTATGTCAACATTACCCGACCACTATTATTACGTAAGCGTTAGCGTAGGCACGAGCTCGTCGAGTAAGCTACTCGGTGACCGTGTGCGATACTCTCGCCGGTGGTGGGGTTATCGGTACTACTACTACTAGTGATATACCCACCCGTAACCCTATAGTCATAACACCGGTAATACCAGTTCTTAGGGGAAAGTGGACACCTAGTACATAATACATGGGGGACAATGGGGGACACTTTAACAATATACGGTCTTGACATTTTATGACTCGATAATTTTATTCAAAATTACAATATGTTAATATTATATGATTATAGATATTATTGTGATTTTAAAATTTTATTTAATCTTAAGATAATACAAATAGATAACGAGGGTATCCGTATTCGGTACCCACGTCTGAATACGGATACGCCATATAACACTAGATAAACTATATATATATATATATATATATATATATATATAAATGATGAATCAATCAGATAAATTACAATTACATTATTTATAATTAATTTTATGAATAAATTAATATCATTTAATCAGTAATTAATTTATTTATTTTAATTATTTTATTAATTAATAATACAAGTTAATTGACTTTATATGACCTCAAGATATATGATTATAACTTAATTAATATTTTATAACAAATAGAGCAATTATGTATATAATATTTAGAATGCTTTAGTTTTTAATAATATATTGTTATATTTTATATCAATACATTTGTATATTCTTGAGAAGGTTTTAAGTTGAAAATGTGTCATAAATTTAAAAACGTAATAAAAAAATAAATGTATTGTATATATCTAATATATATATATATATATATATATATATATATATATATATAGATCAGCACTTTTTTGAATAATTAAGAAATAAAAAATAATTATTTAGACAATTTACATAATTCTAAATATGTTATTCATTTATTTTTTTCCCTGGATCTTCTATATAGAACACAAATGTCTTACGTAATAGCATAATTCTACATAATAACTGGATACATGTATTAGCAATATTAAGTAAGTGTCGTTTATTTAATTATTATCGGTAAATATGATTAATTATCTTATTTTAGCGTTTATTTGTAATATATAATAATAATAATATTTATTTATTGAAATCAAGTATATATATATATTATATATATATACATTTAATACAATGCAAATATCGGATACAAAGGACTTCTCGAGAAATCGTAGAATTATACATGTTATAAATAACTGCGAGGGGCCCAGGACAATACAATACAATATTAACTTTTTTGTTCTTGCTTTATTTTTATTTATTTATTAAGTTCTAGATAAACAAGAAAAGATAAAAACCAAAACTGCCTGGTCATAACATATATATATATATATATATATATATATATATATATATATTTAAATGTGATATATACTGTACAATGTATCCATATACCTTATAAGGTTATATATACAGTGTACAGATAACCATATAAGGTATATATACCATATATGGATAGGTCAAATATACGTACACTTCATGTATTGTATACAAGTACACGGAGAAGTACACTATAGAGTATACTCTTATAAGCGATATCGATAATGGCGTACTTCTATCTCGATATAGTAAAAAATCCCTCGGGATTTTTGTGTTCAATTAACACCGATTTCGATTGTTTTTCTTCTCTGAACCGATACATTATTGATTACAAAGGAACATCCGTTTTAGCTTGCGTGGAGGATAGTCCACCTTCCGGTCAATATTCAATCGACATGAATATATATTATATATATACATATATATATATATATTACAAATAAAAACGTTACACTTCATACGTACACGTATATATAGTGTATATCCTATATTATTGACTAGATATTTATTTAATATATTTTATTTTAAATATTTAATTAACACTCAATTTGGATAACTTACCATATTAAAGACCGTTTAAATTACAATCGTTGATGGCTAGTGTATTTAATGAATGCGTACATATGATAACATGACCTATAGAGTATGTATGTATATCTAATAATAATAATAAATATTTATGAAATTTAAGAATATAAAGTGCTCTATATTCATAATAATTAGTTTATATAATTATATATATATATATATATATATATATATATATATATTAGAATGGTGTCTATGGTTCGGTGGAACAGTCAAAAGTAAGCGAAATATCCCGGGTTCGACGACAGGCAGGTCATGTTTTTCTCTTGTCATCAATAACTTAATAAACGATAAATCAAAACACAAGACAACAACATTTTACTATTTATATTGTATTGTTCTGGGCCCCTCACAGTTATTTATAAAATGTAAAAGTCTATGACTTCTTGAGGGGTCCATTTGTATTAAATGTACGTGATTTAAATACATAAATATCATTATATATCAGGGTGGCGGTTTTTTCGGTTTTTTCGTTAAAACCTTTAAACCCGGTTTATTGGGTTTTTGGGTTTTTATCCGGTTTTTTGGGTTTTTTGGGTTTTTTCTATTTTTTCAAAAATATAATATTTCAATGAAATATTATATTTTTGTCATTAATATATTATTGCATAAAAAGATATAGGAATTTAAAAAAAGTCGTTTTTAGTATGATGTACACATATGTTTAGTTTGATTGTATATTTAGTTAAAATTTAAGAATATATATAGTGCATTTTAAAATATTGAGAACAAACTTTGTTATATTAGATTTGATTGAAATATGATTTTTATATCTGTAAAATTATACTTTAAGGTACAGAATAAATGTCACTATTTACTATTGAATTGAATACTATTTGAATATATTAATAAAATAATGAATGAAAGTAATTTTTATTTTAAATAAAATATATAATTTTTTAAATTATATATAAAAAGCCCCATTCACACCGAAAAAATCGGTCGATTTTTCACAGATATACACAGACGCAGTAATGAAATCGTCGAGAAATCGTTAAATATTTATACTACCAAATGATGAATAGAGATATGTCATGATATCGGTAATATAACGGTAGGGGTGTTGCACAGAGAGAGAGAGAGAGAGGACATATGTTAAAAATTGGAAAGATATCGGTGAAAAATCAGCCTACTTTTTCGGTGTGACAGGGGCTTACAAATCAAAGATTATTTAAAAAAAAATTAAAATCATCAAAGAGAAACTATTATAATAATAAATTATTAATAATAATAGCGTCAGACACACAAGCAGTAGGACACGAGTTCGACCCTCGTCCGGACCATTAATTAATTTTATAAAATGGGTCTTAAAATATTATTTAGAAGTGATCTTATATAATTGTGTATAAATAAATGATCGGCTCTCGTTAAAACCATGGATGCCTTAACATGATAGCGGCTTCAAAGGGACATTAGAGCCATATATGGTTATAAGTGAAAACTTCATCTAAGTTCCTGGATGGGATGAAAGGACTCCACCAAATAAAAATAACAATAACAATAACAATAGGTTATTGATAATATTATCATATAATTAATAATAGAACTTAGATAAAGTTTTCACATATATGATATATGACTCTAATGTCCCTTCGAAGCCGCTCTCGTGTTAATGCATCCATGGTTTTAACGAGAGCCGATCATTTATTTATACACAATTATATAAGATCACTTTTAAATAATATTTTAAGACCCATTTTATAAAATTAATTAATGGTCCGGATGAGGCTCGAACCCGCATCCTAATGCATAAGCAATTGTGTGTATGATGCCTTAGCCAACTGAGCCACACAGGCAGTTATATATATATATATATCTCTAAATAATCATCATAACTTAGCTTAGTAATTAGTTAACTGGTGATATAAAAAGTTAATAAACGTGAATGTATATTTAATTAAAATTATGGGCCCTACAAAATGTTATACTAATATAATGTCCTACTAACCTATCTACCTAAATAAATGTAAAATATAAAATGTTTAAACTAATTTTTTAGTATGATAAATTAATATTTTTATTTTATTTACATAATAGTGTATATTTATTTAACAAATACACTCGTATTTATAGTATACATATACTTATAATTCTATGTTGATCAATTATTATTTCCTAATTGTAATAGTGTCAACATCCGGTTCGCTTATCGCATACCATATATATATGACATTCCTCAATATACTATTCTAGTTATCCCTTATCTGTTTCTGTTTCTGTTTCTATTTCTATTATATGTAGTACATCGATTCTTGTTGCCATATCGTAGAAACCATTATGCTCCTCTTCTCTATGCCCCAATTCTCCGACCCTCAACATTTAATGCTCAGGCCCTGAGTTGTATCGGACCAAAGCTAGGGCATTCATACCCACCCTTTATTATAATTCTATAACTCTATAGAGTCACGTGGTCCTACAATACATTTATTACACTATCCAAAGATTGACTCAGGTGGCAACCTATAATACATACATTGTTTGTTATTATTAATTTATTCATTCATATACTTCCGGTTTATTTTATTATTTCATATGGTATCTATATTACTTTCTTTTATTATTATTATTATTTTTTTTATTTCTATATTTACACTTTTGAGTAATATTTATTATTTATTTAAGTGTCTATATATGTAATGCGCATAGGTCACAGAATATAACGAGGATTATTATTTTAGTGAGAAATTCAATTTTAGAATTTTTAAATATTATATTATGTATTTTATAGAAATAAATAGCAAACCTTCCCTAAATATATATTAGGTTTTATAGTTAAAATTGTATATTTATTAATCGTGATCGCAGTCGTGTTGACGTCAGTTAGTAGAGGTGGTCAATACGGTGACCAGTAGGGTCTGAGGTGGTCAATACGGTGACCAGTAGGGGCTGAGGTGGTCAATACGGTGACCGGTAGGGTCTGATGTGGTCAATACGGTGACCAGTAGGGTCTGATGTGGTCAATACGGTGACCGGTAGGGTCTGAGGTGGTCAATACGGTGACCGGTAGGGTCTGAGGTGGTTAATACGGTGGTCAGTAGGGTCTGAGGTGGTCAATACGGTGACCAGTAGGGTCTGAGGTGGTCAATACGATGACCGGTAGGGTCTGCTGTAACGCCTCGCGTCCGTTCCACTTCGGGTGACAATCAGCGATGAATTGTTCACGGGTAACCCTGTGCGGAAGTGATGCAGTCTAGTCTCCTGAGGTTACTCTCGTGACCTCTGCTTTTATACATATAACTAGTGTATTCGTCAATATATATATAGTCTATAGTCTATAGTCACTATAGTCACGTGTACCTATATACACAATTCAAGCGATACTATAGTCGTCCGGTTTAAACTTAAGATGATTCAAATCTTTTATTATACACATATATATATATATATATATATATATATATATATATATATATTTGTATTTGTATAACTCGGTGCACAAACTGAGTTGGTCGATATAAAAACCACATAGTAATACGCACTGGAGCGCGCACACCATGCATACATCGATATACTGTTGGCTATACGCACGCACCACACAAAATGTGGGATGCTTGTTCGAGCCTCGTCCGGACCAATGCAATAGATATTAAAATACTATTTAGAAGTGATCTTATATAATTGTTTATACATAAATGATCGGCTCTCATTGGAACAACGGATGCCTTAACACGAGAGCGGCTTCGAAGGGACATTAGATCTATATATTCTTATAAGTGAAAACTCATATAGGTTACTGGATGGGATTACAGGACTCCGCCGAAATAACAATAACAAACAACAATAACAATAACATCCTACAATCTGTGGCGGGTCTCCGATGAAGCCCTACAGTAAAGCACGCGTTTATGACATCTCGAGAAGACAATGGTGACGTAACACTTACGCCGCAGTAATTAACGTACGGAGACGCGAACGTTATTAGATCGCCATTAGACGGCAGTAATTCATACGCTATTGTCGACTTAGGTAGACATCCGGTCTACTTAGGTAGACTTCCGGTCTACTTAGGTAGACTTCCGGTCTACTCTGGTAGACATCCGCACAATAATACGGCGGCGTGTAATTGAGGTACGCATACGCCTACGCCTAGTGCTACGTATTTAGCCAAGCGGAGAGTTCTCGGTATGGTCTCTTACCGGCCACCATTTGTGTATTCAATGTCACAACTATAGGCTATTATACGTGATATATAATTGTAGTTGTGTACATATAATACTTATGTATATTCGTTTATATATATATACATAAATATATCTATTTATAAACATATCTATTTATAAATATTGCTTATATAATATTTAGTAATCCTTCCTGTTCTGTAATATATCCGCCATTCTTTAAACATTGTAACCTCTCACGCGAGGGTGAGATAATCCGCCCGGCTCCCCTCCCCTCCTCCTCATCCTCCTCATCCCATTGCCGCCGCGGTAGCTATCTATCGGTCGGCCCATCTCCCCGCGTCGCAACAGACGACGCGCCGAGGTTCATAATCCGATATCAGCGTCCGAGTCGTTAATAATTAAGTGGTGACTTTGTCACGTGATTCTAGCCCTTAACGGTAACCACGTGATATTAGTCACGTACGTCGCGTTAGTTACGCTCGTGTTGGTCACGTGGTAGTGCACACGTGTCAGGTCACATGACATATCACGTGGTCGTTCTCTCTCTCTCTCTCCAGGCGGTCAAGTATCACTGCTACCTCAGCATTCGTCTAAAAGTCACTATTTCTATATTTCTAGTATACTAGAAATATACATGTATATATATGTGTATTTACGGGCAAGATAGGTAGTACGAGTTATATAAACGACGCTCAACTATATTTTTATGATTATCCAAAACGTATTTAAATAATATCTCATTTTTGTACAACAACACGGAGAGAATAATTCGACTTTTCATAATACAAATTTCAGTATCATTCATAATTGAATTGACAATTTAATTTATCGCAATCGAACATTTTCCTCTATTTTGTATAACTAATCAGAAATTCGAATAATAATAGCATAATAATTAGAAAGTACCCCCTGTGTGAGTATATATTACGAGATAATCTCTAGTTGTCTCCTTTGAGCGGACATCGTATTTACTAAAGTGTACTTTCTGAACTCGATAACTATAGTTTATGAATATATTCGCTCATTCATTCATTCATTCATTTATTCATTTATTCATTCATTCATTCATTCATTGATAAGTAGTGTATTATTAATCAATACGATATGTACCGGTACGGTGTTGACGGGGTACGTGTGTGTGCGTGTGTATAGTGGGCCGATTACTAATAGGCACGATATCACGTGGTGTGGTGTGGTGTGGTACCAGTCCCCCCCCCACCCCCGCCCCCCCCTTTGCCTTTGAGATCGCCTCACATAAAAAGCGACGACACGCGTATGACACACATAACCGCGCGGGACTTAGGGACCCGCTGCGCTGATTAAAATCAATGCACGGCTCTATAGCCGACAGTCAGGCGATGTCGACACGATGATGATGATGATGACGATGATGATAATAATAATACATATATCACGTGAATAATTGATATTCGTAATCGGGAGTCCGCTAGGTAGAGACACCGGTCATCGGAGCCGAACATTCGCTATCGCATACATCATCGTTCCGTATGATGGAACGATTTTGGAAATATGGCTATGATATACTATAAGATAATGTACCGCTATCAACAACTATATATATATATATATATATATATATATATATATATATATATATATATGTATATATATATATATATTATAATACGTAATACATATAATGTATTAGTAAAATACATATCTTACATTTTAATCATCTATATTTTAGTATTTGATAATATGAATGTATATATATAAAATATATAAAATATATATATATATATATATATATATATATATTATTATTATTTTAACTAATATTATTATTATTATATCAGATTTAGTTGTTTTATATACATAGATAATTATAGAAGCAAAAGCCTATCTAGACAATACAACTTCACATATATGTATATTAATTTAATATAAGTGATATTAAAATAATTGACTCCGGAATTTCAATAATAGAAACAATTATTTTACAAAGTGTATTACATAATGTTTACATATACGGTTTACCTAGTCTAAATCAGCTTTAATTCCTGTAAATAATACACTATTGTGTATAATATATTATCTAATCGCTATTATTCCTATACGTTCACATAGCATTCCGTATACCATTGATTAATATCACACACACACGCACCCACGCACTTGCACCCACACACGCGCACACACACACTCACACACACACACACGCACCCACACACGCGCACACACACTCACACACTCACACACACACTCACACACACACACTCAAGTACACACACATCATGTAGGTAATCCTATAACACGATTGAAATGAAAAACTTATGGCTATCGTTAAGTGTGACCATGGTGTTACTGATATTGACCGTTTCCTGCCAACACAATGACGATAGTGACCGGTCGTTTGTTCCCTACGACCAGACCATCAGAGAAGATGCATTAAGGTATACATACTTTATATATATATATATATATATATATATATATATTATTGGATTATTATCCTCTTTGTGAGTATAGATTACAAAATAATCTCTAAATTGTATACAAAGTATACTTTCCTGAACTCAATAAACTATTTTAATTTCATTCATATATATTATTCTAATTAACAGGTATGGATAATGAGTTTACTTATTGTGTATGCATATTGATTTTATGTATTATATGTTTATAATATTTATTTATTCATATTTTGTATTATCATTGATCTATCTATTGCTATTATATATATATATATATATATATATATATATATATACATAAACATATATACATATACTATAATATATTAATATATACATTTTTATAAATACATTATATATTATATATATTTTCATTTTTTCATAGCCATTATTTATAGCGGCTTTACTTGACTTAGTCTCTACGAGAATAAGTAAGCTGTACAATTGATTTAAATCGCATATTATGATATGTATTTATGATCCTATAAATATACAAGTTATTAGTAATATAATAACTTATTACCATCATTATTTATATAATTGAAATTTAACTATTTCTACAAGTAAATCAAAAATCACAAATTAATAATATATATATAGCATATCTGTACGCCCTAATACGGGTTCAGAATAGTAACCTAACATATAATGATGTCGAAATAAACAAAATATAACTAATAGGTTTATGATGTCTATAGAGAATGTCGCTGTTTTCATCGTAAAAAGGCCCGATATCGTAGCGTACACATACTCGTGTGCGTGTGTGTATGTGTGTGTGTGTGTATGTGTGTGTGTGTGTGTGTGTGTGTGTGTGTGTGTGTGTGTGTGTGAAGTACGATACAATAATCAATGCGGGCGATAAACAACGATATTCTACGCGATGCATCACGTGATGCGCATTCGAGTTACGATTTCGCTCCGTATAAGGAGCGTCGTACACTGAGAGTGATTTTAAACATGATGTTGATCGTTGATCATTTTTTTAAAATTTAGATCAATATTGGACATGCGAAGCCCTGGTCACTTTAAAAAAAATGTAACATGGGAATAGATAGGAAAATCTAAAAAAAAACAAAATATGAATATTTTTCACATTGATAATTAAGCTACAATAATGAAATTTTCAGAATATGTGTAATGTTTATATATACTATAGTTCATATGAATGATATAACATTTATAAAAAATAATTATTTTATTTCTATGATTTTTTTTCAAATTATAAGATTTTCCATAATTCTTTTTGACTCTCATAATTTTTTACAAATTTTCATATTTGGTAAATTTATATTATATATAATAAAAAAAAACAATTTATTAATCATTATATATACACATTTGACTGAAAAAATAATAACTACCTTGGAATTTATTTAATTTTGTTAAAAATCATCAATAAATGATAATTTTTTCTGTGGACTGGTACCTTTACAAATTTTAATATTTTTTTTCTACATCATCTTAAGATGTTATATTTTAACGTACAAGTATTATACATTTTTTAAAATAGTTCTTTATAATTTTAATAAATAGTCAAAGTGTCTTAATTTTTAGAAAATTTGTATATATATATATATAAATTTATTTTATTGTTTAAATTAATTATCTAATATCTAATATTGTAATTAGGGATACTATAGATAATATGTACTATATATTAATGTTATCTATTAGAAGAATATAGTATTTAAGAAAATTATTCATTATTATATATTCATTAATTTAATTACCCATTACAATAAAATACAAATAAAATGTACAAAATTCAAATAAATGTCCCTAAGGACAATTTTTTATAAACATATACAATAGAATTACATATGAGTAACGACATTTCGAGATTTTTTTAATTTTAATTTTTTTTTAAAACCTCCATTGCATCACCAATATTGAACCAAAATGTATATGTTTTAATAAAATAGTATCATGAACATCGTATCTATAGAATCTAATATGAAGAAGTATGATCTGCACAATAAAATCCCTCTTAACGTACACACGTTCAGTGTACACGTCGTACACTCTCCTAATAAGGAGTGTACACACGTTTGTCCTCGCCTAAGAACGCACCGCTATCCTCGCGTAAGAACATGCGTGTATACATGCGTACACAAACATCGTATGTGTAGAGTTGAAGTACTTGAAGTACTCGTATACTGGTACCACGTTATACCCGAGATAATTCAAGTCCGCGCGTCCGGATCGTAACTATAAGTAACTATACGTAACTTTAGTTATTACTCCACCCATTGGTTTAAATATGGGTGATAGATGTTTAAAATGTGAGAATTTGTCTAGTATTTACGCCATTTTTTCAAATTTATATATATTTTAATAAATAGGTAATGTACAAAACTATCGAATTTACCATATATATATATATTCTAAAAGTTTCAGAGGATTAAAATATATAACATATCCATTAAATAATATTTTTCCCAAATAAAAAAATATTGAAATATTAATCAACAAATTTCAATACACGCGAATCGCTATATACTAGAGTAATTCCTGTATCATACTGTTAATGATAATTAGGAATACGAGAGTGTATTATAACACATGGGCACACACTCGAATGTGTAAACAAACACACATATATACATACACACAAATATACTTGTATATATAGGTTACATTTTAATATAATTTAATATTTTGTTTTTGGTATAACAATATATATATATATATATATATATATATATATATATATATAGAAATTCCTTTATTAATACAAATAGTGTATGTATTTTCAAAATTGTAATTCAATTATTATTTTAATATGTATTATCACATTTTAAACATATATAATGTTGTATATACATTATATGTATATAGTATATACAAGTATATAAGATATCTTATAATGTATTGATATTATCATTGTTATTTATATTACTATTGCTATCACCCATAACAGTATTAATGTTCTATTATTACTAATTGTAATACATTCTTAAATAATAATTAAATGATTATCTTAGTTATAATCCTTATAAGGGTTACATTGTTCTTAATGATAATTATTAATTATTATTATTATCATTATTATTTTAATTGTATTTTTATAACTATTATTATTGTTATTATTATTATATTTAGATATTTACAATACATATATATATATATATTATATATATATATTTATATATAATACTAATTATGTATTACTAATTTAATAATTTTCTATCGAACATAATATGAACACTATTCGCCGTGTCACAAATCACTGGTAAATTGAGCACATCCAAATGTAAACAAAACAAATAAATAAACGATAAAATGACGGTAAAATAGCATTGCTTGTAGTACGCACAACCGAAATACACCGAAATATAATTAATTTTCTCGAGCAGGTAAATAATATATAGTAAACATACTCTCGTAAATATATGAATAAAATATCACATACTAAACCTATATATTCAAATATATATATATATATATATATATATACTTATAAAATATACTTATACATATAAATAATATTATATTCTTCCTATCATTCCACGTGTTCACGTTGTATGTATGTCAAACTTAGTATATTTGCGAATAATAATACGGCCACAGGACACGCTAAACGCACGCATACTTCACTAGGACACGCTATACGCACGCATACTTCACTAGGACACGCTAAACGCACGCATACTTCACTAGGACACGCTATACGCACGCATACTTCACTAGGACACGCTAAACGCACGCATACTTCACTAGGACACGCTAAACGCACGCATACTTCACTAGGACACGCTATACGCACGCATACTTCACTAGGACACGCTAAACGCACGCATACTTCACGGCTATATAAAGCTAATCCTCACGACTAACCCCACAAGGTTAATACAAATGTTGGCCGACAACAGAAGGATTATAGCAGAGGTTAGAAATACGCTCGCAGATATCGAAGAACACTTCAGTGAAATTAGGTTAGCCAGCATGAGTTAACGCCGCATAGTAATGTACTGTATATAGTATATTGCATATACTATATACTATATGTAGCACTGTGTACTATACGAATACCACTATAGTAGGGGAGAGTACTCGAATACCGACACCCTAACAATAATACACCATACTTTATTATGTCGTAATTAAATATTTCAAAATTTTATTTATAAGTATTAAGTAGGTACATATAATATATATTTAAAAACTTAATTTATTTGTTTAACTCTGAGATAACGGGGGTGTCGATATTACGTGTAATTAGGGTGTCGGTATTATGAAAATGTATGTTGCCTTGGTAAAAGTTAATAACTTTGTAACGAATTATGAAAAATACAATATCTTTTCGGCACATTGTAAAATATAAATATATCTATAAGATATATTTTTAATATTTAAAATGTTTACATTTTTAATGATTGAGAATCGATATTGTACTTCAACAATTTCATAAATTCATAGTTTAACGACGAAATCAGTTTTTTATTTATAATTAAAAAAATATAAATATTTAAAAAAATATGTATACATTGATAGAATTATATTGATTACAATTTCATACATTACTTATTTTTTGATTGCAATTATATTTTAGGAGATCTCTAATGTGTCGAAATTACGTGTATGTCGATATTATAGCACTCGCCCCTGGATAGTTGCCTACAACAGTGCTTAATGCGTTAACCTTGATCATGATTACGCTAAACTCCACATACTATAGTTATATAGTATAACTAGAGATATTTAATAATAGTTTAAATACTCCGATACGCTACAGCCTATTCACATTATAATTTGAATATCTATAATTCGTGATGTGGCAATATTTGCAGTGAAAAGAGATCGCCGGCCAGAGATAAATCTTTAGTGTTTGCCTCCAAGATTCTCGATAATTTGGACGTACAATTAATGAAACAACAGTTAGTCAGTGTTGTGTGTGCATAATTGTATTGGAATACGTCTATAGACTATATATATATAGGGTATAACCTATCAATTTGTGATATGTGGCTGCCTAATATACATTAGAGAATTATATATATATATATATATACATATTAAACTACCTGTGTGGTTTAATCGAGTGATATTGCAGATACGCATGTAGCGAGCCCCATCTGTACCAATAAAATAGGTCTTGAAATAATATTTAGAAGTGATCGTATATAATTGTATATACGTAAATGATCGGCTCTCGTTAAAACCACGGATGCCTTAACACGAGCGTTGCTTCGAAGGGACAATAGAGCCATATATGGTTATAAGTGAACATTCATCTAATGTCCTGGATGGGATGAAATGACTCCACCAAAATAAAAAAAAACAATAATAACTCTAAACTATAATCTCAATAATATAATATATTAATGATATATTACTGTGGCAATTATTGCATATATATATATATAGTTATGTAACGATTGAATATAGTATTGGGTATCGATGCGTGTAACTAATTAGTTTGTATTTAGAAATAAATTTAAATAAACACTGTACTACATATACATATATAATAATAATAATAATAATAGAAAGTTTATTGACTCAGTTGAAAACGATGGACGTTTATGTACGTCAAGTTGAAATAATAAAACGAATAAATAGTTACACAAATAATAATACATTCAAAAAGAAGATTATTATATGATTTATAACCATGGGGAACACCCGTAGGAAACGATCGTGTCAGGTAAACCTAGGAGGCCATTGCGCTACGGAGAGTGCGGCCAGTGTGGCTAACCAGTGGCATTACCTGAACAGCGCTATCTCACCCGGCCGTAAACGAAGACACGCACGCAAGTGAACCCAGTAAGTATACTTACTATATATATATATATAGCCCCCCCATTGTTGTTACTACAACGATCGTTAAACTTTACGATATTAATTGCTGACATTTTTTTATGAAATAATTTTAACTTTTCATATTGATTTCAAAACACGTTATATATATATATATATATATATATATATATATATATATATATTAATACACGATACCATTAAAACATTACTTATGTCAAACATGTCGATAGATCACAGATACATTAATCATCATATTAACAATACTAATCAATACGTATTTACACTCGATAGTTACCCTTATAGTTTAGCCATATACTGAAAATATACCTTCATATATATATATATATATATATATATATATATATATATATTTGTTTATATATAGGATGGTTTATATATATATATATGTGTGTATATACTTAATATATACGACCACACACACACGTAATTTTAATACGGGTGTTAAACGATCGCTGATAATCGACGTAGCCGGACGTGCACTTCACAAAGGCCATGTCCTTGCGAAGTCTGTCCGCTCTAGAGTACCTAACCATCGGTAATGGTGGTGGCGCCACTAGTACTACGTCTAATCGCAGTGTACGACAAGCTCGGCACGTCGGTTGCTCAACACTACTAGTTCAGTGATTTATTAGATTATATAACAATTGTGACTGATTTTCGTGCTACACTAAAATATGTGTATATACACACGTATATATAACTATATATATATGTATGTATATATATATATATATATATATATATATATATATATATATATGTGTATGTGTATATGTGTGTATATACGAATATTCTCACGTATTTTTTATAAAATAACGAAGTGATAAATGTGTCAAAAATAATGTGTCAATATTGATATTTTTCAAATATTAAAATTGACATTTTCCGATAGAAAATATTTATATAACGTACTATTATATAACACATGTTTTATAATATTAATCGTGTATACGATAGCAGATTTATTTGTATTACGTATATATATTATGACATAATATAGACTAAATATATATAATCTATATAGATACATATTTGATAATTAATATATAAATAAGTTAATAATTGTTTTTAAATAATATATATATATTTATATTGATTTATATATATATATATATATATATATATATGCATATATATAACTATTTATTCTATTATTATATTATTATTATTATAGTTTTAACAAATAATATTTAGATTCATGGGTTATTTTTGAAAATATAAGTTTAGATTCTCGGGTTAATAGCGTGTGTAAATTCTAAGATATATAGATGTATTATTGTTCATATATAAAATATACCTTAACTCGTATTCGTTATACCTATTATATAAAGGTATTCCTACATCATATATATATATATATATATATATATATATATATGACTGACTTAGTTGCTTAGGTTGCAAGATACATGGACACTTAATTATCGTAGAGATGTCGATCTATATACTACTTGTTTTCCAGAAGTGGAATGCCGCAATTCTCTCTAATGCCACCCGATCATCTCTTAAGTGGACTGTCCTACCGGCCTATGAAGTTCATCTTGTAGCTAGCCTTAATAATATCTCGGCTCCTCGTAACATCACAGAAACAATACGCTTATCTTTTCATAACTATATTACGTTCAATGACTTTCGAATCACTCGCGTGTGTTTTTCTTTTAGCTCGTAGGGTGCCTTCATTTCGAAAACCAACGAGAATTGATCTATTTTGAATTCATACGAGTCAATATTGTCCATGTCTCTGACCTGTATATAGCTATTGGGATAATGAGGGATTTGTAAGGTCTAATCTCGATTTTGGATACATATCTGGAAGTCCATATAGTAGCTCTCAGTCGGCCAAAAGCCTGGGTTGCCATCGAAATTATTTGCAGAACATCCTCTGGACAGTTGGGTACGAAACTTGAACTGGTTAACTTTGGGGATAATTGTATTACCGTTTTGATATCCTTTTTTCCAGTTGTCAGAACGGCACATTTAATAGGATTGATCTTTAGTCTTCATTTATTTCAATCGTTGTAAAGCTTTGATGTTGCTATTTGCATTTTTCAAAAATGTCCGATACAAAAAGAGAGTCATCTGATTACCTGATACCAATTGATATGTCATCATCCGGTCGCAGATTTCTATCTAAGCATGTGAGGCCCTTCATTATATGTTCTAGGAATATATTGAATAGTCTGGCAACAAGATTTATCCTTATCTCATGCCCATGTTAACAGGGAACCAGACTGTTAGTTGCTCATGTGTTATTATTGTACAGTTTGTATCGTTATATAGGTTTTTTACTATCGCAACATATTTCTGAAGGATTTCTGTCTGGATCATCATTCTTCAAAAGGCCGTACAGTTTTATATGGTGTTATAATAATTATAGAAAATTTTTCGGGTGATGTCTCGATTATTGAACAAGATTGTCAGTATTTTAATCATCGTGTCACCCCTGGCTTTGATTAATTCGGATGTTATTCCGTCAATCCCTGGCGAAGATCCGTTAGATAACCTTTTGATATATATATTATTGTTATAATTTATATATTTATATATATATATTATTGTTATAATTTATATATTTATAAATATATATATATATATATATATATATATATATATATATATATATATGCATACCAACATATAAACTATTAGTGAATTATCTGTAATAACTGTATGCAGTCAAACACATATTCACCGTATCAATATCGCTAAAGAATACACAATCTAGAACACCACACAAGCGGTGAATACACTACACATACTCGCTCCACACACACTACACATACTCGCTATAGTGCAGATTTATCGCTGTACGTATACACTGATATCTTAATAATTAATACGCTACGACCGCTCATGCGCGCGTGATCAGAGGATAATATCCCTCAGCCTTCACCTTCCCGTCACCTCGTCTCCCGGTAGACACCTGCTCCGAGCTAAACTCTATGGTTACGTAATGAAAGGTATCAGAATTGTTACGTAATGAAAGATATCAGCATCTTTACGTAATGAAAGGTATCAGCATTGTTACGTAATGAAAGGTATCAGAATTGTTACGTAATGAAAGGTATCAGCATATTTACGTAATGAAAGGTATCAGCATTGTTACGTAATGAAAGGTATCAGAATTGTTACGTAATGAAAGGTATCAGCATTGTTACGTAATGAAAGGTATCAGAATTGTTACGTAATGAAAGATATCAGCATCTTTACGTAATGAAAGGTATCAGCATCGTTACGTAATGAAAGGTATCAGCATTATTACGTAATGAAAGATATCAGCATTATTACGTAATGAGTGCGCTCGTCAGACCGGAACGCATATTTGCGATAGTTTTAAAAATAATTTAATTTAAACATTTACTCTCAATATATCCCTCTCGTCTGATCGTAAACGTTCTTATTTATACTAACATTTATATTATAATATAGCGCTATAACAATATTCAATATCGGTATACATAGATTGTATACATATATTGTATACGTTATTGTATACGTATATTATATACATTTATTGTATACATATTATACATGTACGGACCACATTGTACTTATATTGTACTTATAATGTACTTACAATGTACTTACAATGTACTTACTGTGTACTTACATTGTACTTATATTGTACTCACAGTGTACTTACAGTGTACTTACAGTGTACTTACATTGTACTTACATTGTACTTACAGTGTACTTACTGTGTACTTACAGTGTACTCAAATTGTACTTACATTGTACCTACTTACATGATAGTCTATGTATTGTAAACTCTATTAAATATTAACTCGGACACCGATATGATATTACCCGTGGACCTACTGCTTATCGTATCTAAAGTTCAGCGTATACATATACCTACCTACCTACATATAGGTTATTATATAACATTATACTGGCGTACGTGTGTAGTTAATACTTATATAGCACTTCTATTTATAGTTACAAGTACATTAGATAATGGGAAATCGATAAATCATAAATTATACGTATATAATAAATTATCAACTTCTCGTTCAACTAATACTTTAACATTCTTTATAATATATATTATAATACATGATATCATGTTGAAAATTTAAACAAAATGATTATTTTGAAAATCTATAGCAATTCGTAAATATAAATGCAAATATATACATAAGTTTAGTTGTCCAATGGATAGTGTCGATGTTTCAAAAACTACACCCTAATACTATTTACGTAAATATATATATATATATATAAATATATATATATATATATATATATATATATTTATATATATGTCATTCATGTGTTTCACAATATCTCTTAAGACACGCCTATGCATACTACCGCAATACTCTATAGAGTTAGACAAATATTGTACGGTATACCATATATGGTATTTGAAAAGGATACAGTCCTTTATTATATATACAAGTGGTTCCCAATATTTTATCACCATGACCCTTTTTTTGACAAATTTTAATTTAAAATTATATAATGATCCAATGTATAATGTTATTTTTTTATTAATAAACTTTAGTCATAACTGAATAATATAAACTATAGTACGTTGGATATAAATATTATTATAAATATTTGTATAAATCGGGCTCATGACCCAAATAAATAGCCCGATGTCCAAAATGTGGGTCACGACCCATAGGTCGGGAATCACTGCTTTATAATATCACGCTGTGAGATGACAAGCCGTCCGTTTTCTTGTACGTGTGTGTATGTGTGTCTATTAAATGTAAGCTGTCATTGGTGATGTAGTGTGTTGCGGGCCATATCTGTGATATAGTGTGTGTGTACTCCATGCTATTACTACGCTACATAGTGATTAACATTGATATCTATCACGTGTACATTTGTGTATAATAATGTATATATATACATATACACACACACATAAATATATATATATATATATATATATATATATATAAATAAATATATATATATATATATATATATATATATATATATATATATATATATATATATATATGTATATATTATACATCACACACATTCTATATCCAATATACCCTATCCACTGTAGGTACGGCGTAGGTTGGAATCTTACTGTTCTGTTAACAATAATAGCTTATAAAACTCTTTATTTCATCAAATATTAATAGGTAAAGGGTTTCGCTTAACCAAACCCTTTACTAGTATTTCATAGTTAACTAAAGGGTTTCGAGAAACCATTTAGTTTTTAAAGCTTAGGATCTTAAATTCGCATATATAAAGGATTTATAATTTATCAGTCACATACACAATCATACTATTCTAGTATGATAATATGAAAATACATTATATTATTTATTGTTAAATAAGTAGAAAATATTACATTTCAATTAAGATATACAATTATATAGCAATATCACTAATTTGTATGAGGGGTATACCATGTATACCATATGTATATATACAATAATGCATATTTCAATTGATAACAGATTCGGTCAGTATAAAGGAGTGGTATCGCTGCTATTTCCAAGCCCACTATATTTTCTCATATATATATATATATATATATATATATATATATATATATATATATATATATATATATATGTATAAGTGATTTGTATAAGTATTATATACAAATTTATAATTCAACAAAATTATTATGCCAACTTATTTATTTTATATATAAAATAATATTAGTTTATAAAGATTTTCATTATTTTATAATCTATATTATATTAAAACCAATGACAAATTAGTAATCAATTATCATTTTAATTTTATATTAGATGCAATATTCTTAATTATATAAATAAATTACTATTTTAATATTTAGATTGTATAATAATATATCTTCCAGAATAATCAATATCTCTTCCAATGTTATAATCACTAACTCTGGTAATTACACAACTACCTATATATCATACATGTAGATCATAATGTAATGCGATAACATTATATAATATAGTGTTATTTTCTCCCAGATTCACGCAGATTCTCCCAGATTATAACTTTTATGCCACTCTTTCTTTATATAAACATACAATATACAGTACATAACCTATAGAACATATACTATAAGTCATATACACATACTAATTTTGTTGTATATATAATTTAAAATTAGTTTATCTCTTTTTTTCTTTCACGTTTTATTATTCTTAATGTTATCGTTGTCATATTACATTGTATTATTATATTATTGGAGGGTACCCTCGTTGTGAGTATAGATTACAAGATAATCTCTGGTACTCTCCTTTGAGCAGAAATTGTATATACCTAATTATATTTTATTTCTACCCAATAAACCATATTCAATTCAATTCAATAATACCTGCATTGTCACACAGGTCAGATGACATCTATTTATCCGGAGAATATGTAACTGAACTACCGATTATATATACACACACATAATATTATCCGTTTATATACAATAAATATTTAAATATAATTGTTTTAACTAATACAACACTAAATATTATCGTTAACTATATTGTAATTCAGCCGCATAATACACCGTAATGATTTATTATGACGTCACATTGTTTAACAGACCCCTATCACGAGTGTATCACTTTTATTATAACGTTCACATTTATTGAACTTCATGGTTAATATATACTTTAATTATTATATTCTTTAATTAATTTATTTTATTCAATCTAAAATAATTATTTATCAAATATATATATATTTATTTGTAACTTCTTTAGTTATTCAATTCGATTATTATTATTAGATAATATCATTCAACATCGTTTAAATATATTTCTTAGTTTTTATATATTTCAATATATTTTATACCCTATTATTATCATCTTATATAATAATAATAATAATAATAATAATAATAATAATAATAATAATAATAATAATAATAATAATAATAATACTAGTAATAATACTTAGTAAAGTAAAGAAGCTAACATTATTTTCAATAAACTATAATTACTATATATTCTAACTAATTATTGAACGAATCAGGAAGTATGCCTAACATCTTTGTTGTCGGTAATCATCTGTATGCAATATATCTTCTTGTATATCCATGAATATCCTTCGTTTTACTATAATTAAATATTTCTATTATTACTGTCTATCAATTTAATTACATACACAATTGGTTTACATTTTATTTAGTTATTATGTATAAGTAATATTCTAACATTTATAATTGGTTAATCTACCTACATTTATTATATAACACATATAGAAATACATTAATGTAATTTAATATTTACTATAGTTTCCTTTTTAATAGAGAATAACATATCGCATTCATTATCTCTAGATTTATATGGAATTATTATTTATATTTCCAAATATTTCGGATTTGCGTGAACTATTTTATTTCAAAATAATAACTTTTATTATAATTAGAATGTTTAATAATTTACAATTTATAGAATGTAATCTATTAATAGAATTAACCTTATTATGTATCTGAATATTATTAAATTAAAAAAATATAATATTGTAATGCATTATAATTTAAATATCCTCGAATCACTTTAACTTATAATACAAATAAATATTAAACAAATATTAAATAGATATTAAAATAATATATTTAAATAAATATAAATTAGACGATACGAATATATTCTATTATAGTAACATTATATTTTCATTGTATTTTAATTTACTTAAACATAAACTTGGAATATATTATTTACATTATGAATTATTTAGATTAGTTTATTCTGAAATAGAAATTTCAAAGGAATTAAAATAAGATAAGTTGTGTTCTCTTAAAAAATCGAGTACTCGATGTTGGTTTGATTTAGTTTAGAAGTAAGAACATGGTAGAAAAAGAAGACATAGGTAACATTTCCTAATATATAGATATGTATACTTAATCTCGACATTTATTCAGAGTTGATTAACTATTTTAGAGATAAAATTACATTCGTATATGATAACATTGCATAAGGTAAACATAATACTTACTTAGTTACTTAGTCCCGTGACGTCGCCATCGTAGGGGGATCACATGACAGTGATGATAACAACTTTATCCATTTCGAACGATCTTTTACAATATTTAAAAGTTGCCTAAGAGAAAGATTAGAGAATTCGAATATATCATTTATCCAATTTCTCTTCGGTCTTCCTATTTTTCTTTTGCCTTCAACATATCCATGAAGAATAGTGCTGGCTAACGAATCGTAGCGAGTTATATGTCCAAACATGGTCATTTTTCTTTTCATGATGATATCCAGAATGGGTACATATATGCCGACTTTTTTTATTATCTCGTTTCTTACAAATATATTTGTTTTTCTTTGTTTGTAACTTATATTTAAAAGTCGTCTGTGATATTTAGATTAAAACTCTCTTATCTTCTTCTTAGATTCTTCCAGTAAAGTCCAGCTTTCATAGCCATACAACAATGTTGAAAGAACCAAAGAGTTGTAGAGTCTGTACTTGAGTTTAAAAGAAATTTCTCCGCTACCCCAGATCTTCTCCAATGTTACTAGTGCTGTAACTGCTGCTGCTAATCTTATTCAGATTTCTTTCTTTGAATTGTCGGTGTCAGCGAGCATTGCTCCCAGCTATTTGAAGTTTTGTATATTTTCAATTTGTTCACCGTACATAGTAATCACAGGTGGCATTGAAGATTCTCCATTTACAATTATTTTGATTTTGTCAGTCAGTTAGAATTTGTAGCTCACTTTATGAACCAGCTATGAGATATATATCATCAGCGAATCTCAAGTTGTTAATTTTCTACCATCTATTGATATACTCGACGATTGGTCCTATAGAGGGTCTTGTATTATTCTTTATAGAAATATGTTGAATAAAACTAGAGATAGTAAGCAACCTTGTCTAACACCTACTGTCGTATTGAAATCTGTTCCTATCTGGTTGTTCAATAGTACATAACTTTTTGCTGAGTTATAGAGTGACTTTATGATTTTTATAAGATCGTTGCATATGCCAAATTCATCATATGCCAAACATTCTCATTCCACACTCTATCGAAGGCTTTCTTAAAATCTATGAAATTGTGATAGACTTGTCATTGTTGATACATATGTTTTTCCATTAATATTCTGCAGTTCAAAATTTGTTCCGATGTACTGCGATTTTTTCTAAATCCTGCCTTTTCATCAATTAGAATCTCTTCTGATTGTGGTGTTAAGCGATTCAGTATGATTATTAAGAGAATTGTTCTTGTATGACTGATGAGACTTATAGTACGATAATTCGAACATTTTTTAAGAACGCCTTTCTTTGGAATAGGAATGATTAAATAAGTTGTCCATGCATCCGGCCATTGGTTTGTAGACCATATCTTCTGACATAGCTTACTAAGTATATCACTTAATGCCTCACATACTCCTTTGATAAGTTCACTCGGTACATTATCGATACCTGGTGATTTTCCATTTTTCAAGGTTCTTATAGCGTTAATTACTTCTTCCTCTAGTATTGGTAATGGTTGTTCTTCATATTTTTCTCGAGTATTATTCAATTTTAGTTGGTATGTTTTAATTTGGTAGTTATACAAATCCTTGCAATATTCTATCCATCTTTCTAATCTTGCACTATCATCTTCTATTGGTACACCGTTGGCATCTTTAATATTTGACATTTTCCTATTTATTGAATTAGTGATTACTTTTATCGTGTTATAAGCTCTCATGCTGTGCACACCTCTTTTTAAGTCGTAATCAATTGAATTACATTGGAATTTAAGCCAACAATTATATGCTTTATTTATTAAATTTATTAAGGCATCCCCATATTTGACGAGAGGTTATTATTTATACACAATTATATAATACCGATTCTTTATGTTATTCAATATACATTTTAATGAAATAAATGGGGATTTATCCTGTATCCTACTACATATATCTATAACTACTTAGCCAACGTATTAAGCTCATTAATAGATTATAATTAAGCACGATTTATTTTTCTTGATCTCTATTTTACCATAGGTAGTATTTTGCTGACATTCATAATTAGGTATAATATAGAGTAATATATAGGTTTTTATGTTTTGATTACTCATTTTATTATTATTTGTATTACTCCTCTAAATTATTTAATTTATTATCTATAGATAGAACTTATACCTTATATTCTTAATATTTCTAAAGATATTGGATAATTTCATAATATAAAATACTCCGATAATAATCATTATACTTGAAAATGAGTACTGATTGTTTTAATTGTCTAATCAATTTACCTTTAAATATTAAAAAATGTTTTATATCGGTAAATTTTGTCCATATCTTTTAAAATTAAACTACTTAATATTACCGTTAGAATTTTAATTTTATAATATTATTTGTAATACTCTATTATCTAAATGATTTTGAAATATCTCTTACGTAATATTGGATTCTAAATATTAAGATTTATCTAATTAATCAGTTCGCATTTTATCTGGTAATTTTAATAAATTGCATGTAAAATAAGAAAGTAGGCGTATGTATCGACAACAACCATTAAGTATTATAATATACCATTATTTGTATCTATATTTCAATATTGTAATAGTTTACTTTTTTATTATAGAATCCATATGTCTTACATAGAATTATCGAGTAATCTATCCGATTTTTTATAATATAAATCCTAAAGTATATTACCAAATTAGTATTAATTCTAATAAGTAATATTACTAGTAAATTAAAGTATTTTATAGTGAGAATTGTATAGATTTTTCTTTGATAATAGATTCAAATTTGAAATTAGATTCATTATTAATAACACTAATAGGTGTTAGTTTATACATTATAGGCATGTGACCAGTGTTATTATAATACATATTAGTTAATTTATAATAGATTATAATTATTATTTATCTGATATTATTTATCTGATATTATTTATCCTATTTGTAGATATTTAAATTTAGACTGTTGTTTTATTTTGTGTAGTTTCCTATTTGTAAAAGTAATATTTGTAATCAAATAATATATACATTCCTGACTATTCCTGAACAAAGGTTAATAAAGGTTACATTTTAGCAAGTAAAAGAATTGTATAATCTAATTGATAGCCATCATATTTTATTTATAAATCACTATGATTTTATTTCAAAGTCTTCTGTGATATAGGTATGCATATAGGTACATATTACGGATATAAGTGTATATCTAAATAATAATTCGATTCGATTCGTTAAAAATTGTAATAATTATTTAATATTCGAATCGTTTAAAAATTATAATATTCATATCATGTTCAATTAGTATAACATTATATTATTCGTTTCATATTCGATTGGTCTATTTTACTCTTACTTTAAGAATATATGGTATTAAATAATGTAAAACTTAAGCTATTATTATTAATTAATTAGAAGAATAATTATTAAGAAGAAATACATGTAGGAATACATCCTATGTTGTTTATAAATATTAACTTATCTACATTATCGTAAGATAATCTATTACGATTGTTTGATAATATATATATACCCAGAACTTGACAACATTCTTTCATTTGGCAACTGATGTTGCTTATGCGATCAGATATGTGAAACCAATGTTATGTAGTGTTAGGTATATTGATTAATTGTGCATCAACCAATTCATAGTAGAAGTATCGTAATCAATTCTATCTTGCTTTTTATAATCCTCTAGTTCGGTTTGTAACTGAATATATATATATATATATAGTTTTATTTTATATTTTTATTTATTTTTACTCACTTCAGCTTTATTCATATTACATTTTTACCAACATTATATAATAACATTTGACATTTTTTGAATTTATATAAATATTAAAATTTAAACGTATATAGTTTTTATAGTTTTTATTTGATTTGATTCAATTCAGGTTTATTTTTGATTTATGTCAGGCTTATTCAGTAATACATTTTTTCAACATTATATAACTATAGTAATTAAGCTTATAATTCTTTTAAATATATTTTATTTATATATATATATATTTATCATTTATATATATATTTATCATTTATATAATTGTATGTTAGTTATTAAATCTACATAGTATAAACATTAAGTGGAACATTTTATATAATATATATGGCTGGTGAGATTTTTAGATATATTCATGATAATGAAACTAATGATACTGATAATATGAAATTACTAAAACAAATGTACCTATTCTATATATAATAAATTCTAAGATAATATATAAAACTCAAAAAGTACATGGAATATTTATAATAACTTGATTAATAATTTAAATATATATATATATATATAAGTAGTAGTAAAGAGTCTTTTGATATATATATACATTTTCTAATTTTTACCAATATTAGCTAGGGTAATATTGGTAAAAATTAGAAAATGTAATAGAACATTCAGATAATATTAATACGTATGATACTCGCGAAAGGAATAATAATTATGTATAACTTCTATAACCTCCGTAGAAATTGTTAATATAATTTCAAACTGTAAATCTAAATTTGCAATGTGTGTTATATTAACCAATATTTTTAACAGATGATTAGTTGAAAGAATATTTCCTAGCACATTTAAATAAGCAAACATTGTACCATTATATAAATCTGGTTTAAACAATGGTATGCTTAATTTTCAATATATAACATAGTTTATTAACCTGGAAAAATATTAGTAAATACTTAATTAATCAAAATATTATAATCAATTAAAAAGTAATAATTACAATTAATTCTTTAAATAAAATAATTATATTTCAAATCTAAATTAATGTAGGATTAATCCTATATGATACTAATATTTTGATTTATATATGAATTTAGTCTTATAAAGTGGTAAAAATATATAAACCAACAATAAACTGAAGAAATTATATAAATTGAGTCATTATTGAATAATTTACAATTAATAGCAAATTAATTATCAATCAATCAATCAATAGCGCACAAATAATATAATATATTTGTTCTATTATTATATTTTTGAATTTTAAACAAAAAGTAATGCTATAATTATGTACTATCGGTGTAAATAATATTGTAAAGTATACTTCCGCCAATTTTAATATTACTATTCAGGTTTTATTTATATAATTACGAAAAAATTAGCAATACATTATTTTTCGTTAAAAAGTTACAACATAAATAATTAATGGTAATATTTATCTAACTTTTTATCAAATTTGAAATTATATATTGATATAAAATACTTTTTATTGAAAGAACTATTTATTACAACGATATCTACTTTAGTTACTATAACAATAAATTATTCAAGCTATTTTATATAGTAAAATGAACTTATTATATAACACGTGTTGTACAAATGATATTCATTTTTAATTTTAATTAATATAATTTATTATATTATATGATTAATTTTATTTCTAAAAAAAAACTCATATAAAGTTATATTATACCAATTAACATGAAAAATAAGATATGAAATCTAAAAAAAAATGTTATCACATAGAAAAATTTCACTCTATAATTTTGATACATTTAAATAATAAAATGGATTAATATATGATATGTAGTAGTATCATAATAGTTGCTCAACAGAAATCAATAGCTCGGACGAAAAAGGTTAATATGGTTTTATATCAGGTATATCGATGTAACACCTGATATAATAGCATTGCATATCAACCAAATTTAAAGTCGCATGATTTATAGCGTTATTTCTATAAATGAAAAAAAAATTAAATTTCAATAAATCTAATTAATTTCGACCTACATTCAGATAAGTAGTTCTCTATATTATACGGAATTATTGTCAATATTTACGTAGTAATTCAGTATAGGATAACATTTTAAAATCGATTTATAAAATAAGAAAATTGAAACATTAAAACGCTATTTATTTTGTAAACTAAACAAATCGAATACGGCAATTTTTCAATTTAAAATCATTGGGAAACCCTTGTTAAAAATATATATAATATATAATTTCTAAAACTATATAATTGTAATATATTTATTACATTAAAAATGGATTTTAGTACCTGTAACTTAGAAATTAATAACGAAAATTATATAACATGTTCATGTGGTAATAAATGCTTATATAAAGCACAAATTATGAAAACAAATTGGTAAAATAAATCACCACCAAAATATGCTATTCAGTTATTTAGATCACCAAATTTTACATTTAAATATAATAAATGTACAAATAATAATAATGATAATACACGAATATATCTACCTAGTTTAAATAACTCATTACCATCGTCTACTATTATTGATAATAGTAATATTAATACTTTAATACATAGCACAGAAACAAAATTAAATATGTTATTTTCAAAAATCACTGAAATAAGTGATATTATTGTTGTTAAAAAAACATACGCTAACGTAACCGCTATTGTAACCTGTACTGTAACCTATACTGTAACCTCTACAGTAACCACTTCTGATATCTATACTGACAATTTGGTAAAATCAGTAAATATTATTAAATATTATATAGATAGCAATAATGATATAATTATTCACAATATAAATATTCCTAACAATAAAAACGATAAATCGTGAGTATTATCAATAGTTCAATTATCATTTAATAAATTAAAATTAATTTTAGATAATGTGATATCAAACAAAATTATTTTATCAAATATTAAACGAATATGTAGATTACGAGATCTACAAAATTCATTCATTAGAACATCTCTAGATGAAATATCACTAGGACGTCGTAAACAAATTATAAAATGTATTTATAATTCTAGAAGTAGGTAGTCCTAGTTCCTATGAACTAAGATATATTATAAATAATAAAATTGACTGGAATATGTCAATTGGTGAAGATAATTTTACTGTATGGAAATTGTCATATATTACTTATAAAAATTCCATTATTAATAAAAATAAAATTAAAACTACAGGTTCTAGATGACTAACCGGCAATAAAGATGAAAATATTAAAAATAACAATTTAAATATATATTATGCTGATGTTCGTAATATTAGATATGAAATTTTTGGAATTGTTACTTTCATCTAATAAATATCTTATATTTTATATCTTTCATCTATATGCTTAGTTGAAACATGTTTAACAGTGGATTATAGATATTCTCTATATTTAATCGGTGGAAAAAATTATATAATATTTAGATACGATAAATTAATTCATAGAGGAGGTGTTGCGATATTTTATAAATCTAGTTTATGTCATGTAAGAAATTTTATTTCACACAAATGTTCAATATATACATTTAAAAATTAATTCAAAAATTCCATTTAATATTATATGTGTTTATATAACTTTAAATTGTAATGAAATATCTCATGAACAGATAACCCAACACAATTATAATTCGTCTATAATTATAAGAGATTTTAATTTACCAAATTTGAATTAGAAAGAATATACATTTCCTATTTATCAAAAAAGTTATGCATTACTTTACAATTCTATTATTAAAAATTCATTTTCACAATTAATAAATAAGCCAACTCGTAATAATAATATAATTGATTTTCTTTTTACTAATGAAAAAAATTACTATCTAATATAAATATTGGAGAATATTTCGGATTATACAAAAATAAAATGTACCACAAATCTTTTTCACTTAATGTAAATATTGAAAATCACCAATGTAAAAATATTTTATAATAAAACAATTTTGATGTCAATAATTCTAATATAAAATTGATTAAATATCATCTATCTAGATTTAATTGGGCATATCTAAATTCAAATGATTATAATATCGATCAAAAAGTATAATATTTTAATAATGTTCTAAATAAATTATTTATATCACATGTTCCTGATAAATAATACAACAGGTACTTCCGAAAAATATATTGAAATTGAAAAAGTAAGTACAAAATATATTTCAAAAATCTAAAACTAACTTGCAATATAAATATAATTGGAAAGAAGCAAAAATAAAATTATCCAAAGAATTAGAATCTTTAAATTTTAAGAAAGAGATTAATGCAATTAATTCAAAAAATAAATTAAAGTTTTATAAATTTATGAAAAAAAGACAAAATTTAAAATCTGGAGTATCTCCTCTAATTGATATATCAAATAATACTATTTTATATTCAGATATAGAAAAAGCAAATACATTAAATTCATATTGTAGTTCAATTCAACAACATTTTAATTGAAATGTGACCGAATTTTATAATTTAACCTAACACACATTTGATAATATTGATTTAAATCATGAAATAATTAAAATATGTTATAATAGATTAAAAATTACACATAGGTTACTTATGGAATACCATATGATACCAGAAGATATCTTCTATGTTAACATTAGTATCTAATGAATTATGTGGGCCTTTATATATTATTTTTAATTTATTTATATTTATATTTCTTTAATATCCATATTTTTTTCAAATAGTTCTATTGTAAAATCTGGAGTACCACAATGATCGGTTTTAGGTCAAATTTTATTTTTATTATATATTAATGATCTTCTTAGTATATTATCTTCATACATAATACATATAAATTCATATTGATTTATTAGCCGATGATACAAACATATATTTTTCTTACACATCTAAGAGTGAAAGATTTCTTTTACAAAATAATTTAAATTTATTTTCACATGTGATTTTCACATTGCAATGCATTGTGATCCCATGGGCACATAAATATCAATTAAATATTTCATTATCTAAATGTGCAGTTATGACTTTAGGGAAGGTTAATCCATCTAAATATTGTATAAATAATATTTAATTAAAAAACGTTACGTTTTATAAAGATTTAGGAATAATATTTGAGAATAACATTTTATAACCTATAATAAACATATTAATTATATCTATAAAATAGCTTATTTTTCTTTGAATTACATTTTTAGATGCATACTACAAAATCCCCTAGAGCATTAATAAATGCATATACAATTTATTGCAGACCAATTTTAGGATATGCATCCATTATTTGGTCACAGTTTAGTAAATTTCGTAGTCTCATAGACCAAATTGAAATAGTACAAAGATTATTTACTAGAAGATTAATTACAAAATTCGTAGGATGTACAAATTCATCAAATATTAATTATAAATCATATATAGAGAGATTGGTGTATTTTAAATTAGAATCACTTGAACTTAGAAGATTAAAAATAGATCTAACCACAATTTTTTAAATTTCAAATAATTATACAGATATAAATATATCTGATATCCTTAACATTTCTAATAATTGTAGAACTAGAGGTAATTCTAAAAAATTAAACGTAATACATAATTACAATAAAACAATTAAAAATATAATTAATAATAGATCAGTTAATATATGGAATTCATTAAATAATTATATAATAAAATCTGTATTTGTTTCATAAAAATAAAAATAAAATAAACACAATCTGTTTTGACAAACAAATTTTTTTTAACAGAAATTTATAATTTTATATGGATATATGTTTCATTTTGTATCTTAATTATTGTATTTTCTCTTCGGGGTTTTTACAAAATTTATTTTTGTTGTAGAAAAGTTGGGTTTTTATATCTATATTTCAAATATACTATAATATAAAATTAATAATTCATTATTATTACAGATTTTAAAGTGGAAAGTATTACTTTATTTTTGTTTGTTCTGTATTAAATGTTTGTTCTGAATATTTTGTTGTTTATATATATTTTGTATGTTTCAAATGTATTATATTAATAAAATACAATCTTAATAATTTACTATTATTTCAGATTATAGTGATAAGTATTATAGGTTTGTTATTGTTATTCCTATTTTCCTGTTATTCCTGTTATTCCTATTATTCCTATTATTTGTTATTCCTATTGTTTGTTTCGTAATATTATTGGTTTGTTTTATTATTAACTTTTTCTGTTTGTATATATATATATATATATATATATATTTCAAATTTATTATACAATTAAAATATAAAATTAATAATGTACAGTAAATATATAATATTACAGATTTTGAAAAGCATTATTTGTTTGTTTCATTCTAGTGGTTTATTTGATTTTTAACATTTTTTGTTTATAATATAATTAACATTTATATATTAAATATAAAACTATATAACTAACAATTTATTAATAATACAGGTTACAAATATAAGAAGAATTCTATAAAGTTAAAGTAGAAATTGAATATTTCGATGCCACTTACAAAAGAATGTATTTTATTTCTATTTTCGATCATTTTTCGTTTATTTTTACGGTAACTGTAAAACGTTTTAATTTCTTTAATTTTGTATTTCGTATTATTCTTTGTTTATTTCTATAACGTATGTTATCGTTAAAAAATATTTATACTTTATACTTTCGATTATAAATTTCGACTAGGTATTTGCTTAAATAAATTATCAATAAAATACAATGTAATAATGACAATTGTTTAGAGTAATCTGGACAATTTTAATAAATGTGTTGTAGTATCGATTGATCTTAAAAAGGCTTTTGATACAATTGATCATGATATTTTATATCAAAAACTTGAACATTATTCGTGATTAAGCATTGAATATTTTTAAAAGTTATTCAAATAGAAGTCAATGTGTTGAATATGATATTGTTCATCGGATTTCATTAACGTTAACTGTGGAATACCCAAGGGTTCTGTTTTGGGACCTATTTTGTATTTATATATATGAATGAACTACCAAATATATCAAAACATTTTATAAATATGTATACATATCTATAGATGATATACATTTAATACTTTCAAGTAATACTTTTTCTAGTTTAATATGCTTATGAATATAGAGTTAAGTAAATTATATTCATTGTTAGCTATTAACAAATAAACTCAATGCAAATAAATATAATTGTATGGTTTATCATATAGGTATATACGTAATATACATTCTGGAAGTACATTCAATAATTAAATCAATAGTAATACATTAAATTCCAAAATATCTAGAATCTTTATTGACAGTAAAATGGATTGGAAACGACAACTTAATTTTGTTTCCGTAAAATTACGAAACATGTTCCTTCTTAAAAAATTCTTTACCGAGTATTATAATTAATTCACCGTCTTTAATTAATATTTACATTTTATTATATATATATATATGTATATATTTTTATTTTATTATATCTTATATAGTTTCTTCTTTTACCTTTTATCATTTTAAAATTATATATTAGTAGAGTATTTATTAAATTTAACATGATGAGTTACAGCTAAAATTTCGTTTTATATTTGTATTTCAATATATTCATTCAAAATATTATTTATTATATATTGAAAATAATATATATTATATATATATATTATATATTATATATAATAAGTAATATTTTATTTGGTGTCCAATAAAATTATATGATGTCATATTATACTTTCGATATAAAATATTCTTTGATATTGTAAATCATGAAATAATTAAAAAAAATATAGAATATTAAGGTTTCAGAGGTAAATCAATAACCTCATTAAATAACTAAATAAGTAATATAAGTCATATTACTAAACTAGGTGAAAATAGTTCTACAAAGGCGAATATAAATATAGGAGTAATACACGGCTCTACTTTAGGAAACGTATTTTTTATATTTTCATTTTTGTACAAGTATTATAAATGATATAGATAAGCGTTTAGATTTATCCGATAATAAAAATGTGATACTATATGCCGATGATATAACTATATCAAACGTAAAAATAATAATATAGTGTTAACTAATAAATTACTATCGGATGTTAATGCATTATATGAGTGGCTAAAAGTAACCAGATTAAAATTTAATTCTACACAAATGTAGATGGGACCTATATATATATAGGTCCCATCTTTAGGACATAATTAACTTTTAATATTTGTATTGAAAGAAACCATTATAGTTATGTAATACGTTAGGTGCCCTTCTATTTATTAAAACATTAGATTTGTAAAAGATGCGTAATAAATATTCACATTATCTAAAATAAATATATAAAAAAAAACTCAGTATGTATGTTAACCTACTATCATCATCGTAAATATTCTAAATGTATTATGTTATACAATTTTATTACGCCATTTTACTGTATTGCTTTGGAAAATGTCTACTTTAGTAATTTATAAAATGGAATTATTACAAGGAAAATAATTATGATTATTAATAAAGACGTTATTAATTCTGATATTTAAAAGTTTCGAGATCTTTTTTTCTACATAAATATAATTTGTAGCATGACATAGGCACCTACTTTTAGAAACATTTCCAACAAATATGAGTAATATTCTTTTGATGTAAGATACAAATAGAGGAAAGTAACCTAATACTGACACTCTTGGTATCTCAGAAACCATAAATCCTACAAAAAAATGTTTAATGAATAAAATATTCATAATTATATAAATAGTCTATAATAGTATTTTTTAATTTTTTAATTATTTAAAATATTGCTGATATATCCAATAAACTGATTTTTTTATTAGTTTTTAAATTTATGAAACAAAATGTCAACTTAAAACCTTCTCAAGAATATACAAATGTATCAGTATATTATTAAAAATTAAAGCATTCTAAAAATTATATATATAATTTCTATATTTATTATCAAATATTCATTAAGTTATAAGCATATATCTAGAGGTCATATAAGTTCCTAATACGGACACTCTAAATTTCTTAATACGGACACCCTATAACCAATCAGCGCGCACCGTATGAACTATTCTGATTTTCATTAAAATCGCGTGCGTTATAATAGTAATACCACCAATAAAGCTAAATCTAAAATTTGTATTATTTATATACTTATATTGTATTATTAATTAAAAAAATAATAAAAATAAATAAATTATTAACTAATTAAATTAGAATAAATTATTCATAAAATTAATTATAAATAATGTAATTGTAATTTATCTATTTGATTCATCAATAATATATAGTTTATCTAGTGGTATATATGCTGTCCGTATTATAACACAGGGTTTCCGTATTCGGGCATGGGTACCGAATACGGACACCCCTGTTATCTAAGGGATTGAAAGATTAAATACAATTTTAAAATCACAATACTATCTATAATCATATAATATTAATATATTATAATTTTTGAATAAAAATAATGAGTCATAAAAAGTTAAGACCATTTATTGTTAAAGTGTCCGTATTAGGTTACTTTCCCCTATATCAATATATATTACAATACATTAACATATATGTATAGTATACTATACATACATATATAATAAATACACGATATCATATAGTTATGCCTATAGTTATAAGAAGATATTCCTTAGAAAGTGTGTGATAACTCAATATTAAAAGTAAAATATAGTAGTATTAGTTACATCTAATATACATATCTATGATTAGTTTCATCTTGAAAGTATGATGACTTCTTATGCGGTTTTAATGTGAGATATTTTTCCAATTCTGATACGATGAACAATGGTGATTTTAAACATAGGGGAAAGTAACCTAATACGGACACTTTAACAATAAATGGTCTTAAGTTTTTATGACTCATTATTTTTATTTAAAAATTACAATATATTAATATTATTTAATTATAGATATTATTGTTATTTTAAAATTTTATTTAATCTTTTAATTCCATAGATAATGGGGGTGTCCGTATTCGGTACCCATGCCCGAATACGAAAACCCTGTGTTATAATACGGAAACCATATATACCACTAGATAAACTATATATTATTGATGAATCTACCATACACATTATAATTACGTTATTTTAAATTAATTTTATAAAAAATATATTGTAATTTAATTAGTTAATAATTTATTTATTTTTATTATTTTTTAATTAATAATACAATTTAAGTATCTAAATAATAACTTTTTTAGATTTATCTTTATTGGTGGTATTAATATTATAACGCACGCGATTTTTATGAAAACCAGAATTGTTCATACGCTGCGCGCTGATTGGTTATAGGGTGTCCGTATTAAGACATTTAGAGTTTCCGTATTAGGAACTTATATGACCTCTAGATATATGCTTATAACTTAATGAATATTTAATTAAAAATATAGAAATTTAAAATACAATTTTAGAATGCTTTATTTTTTAATAATATAGTGTTATATTTTTTTTATATCGATACATTTGTATATTCTTGAGAAGGTTTTAAGATGACATTTTTTTTCATAAATTTAAAAACGTAATAAAAAAATCAGTTTATTGGATATATTAGCAATATTTTGTATAGTTCAAAAATAAAAATACTTTTTTAGATTAATTTTATAATTATGAATATTTTATTCATTAAACATTTTTTTGTAGGATTGATGGTTTCTGAGATACCGCGAGTGTCCGTATTCGGGCACTGTCCGTATTCGGTTACTTTCCCCTATAGGTATATTGTATTCAAGCCTTCTAATTTTTATTTTTCATTTAGAATATTGTTGTTTATATATAGATATATTTATATATATATATATATATATATATATATATATATTGGTTTCTTCCTAATAATAGAGTTATGAGTAGGCCAATGAATTTTAAATAAACATATATTATCATAAAGAAATAAATTTAATTATCTTCTTTTTTTTGTAATATTTTATAATTGCTACTTATGTAACCACATCTTTAATATTATAAATTAATCCTACACATGATTTATTAACTTAATAAATGTATGTAATCTATAATTTAATTTAATTTTTTTTAAATAAGTAAACCATTAACATATCATAATTTAGATTATATGAGATTCCAATAATGCAATAATTGATACCGTACTCAAGTATTATCTTAATTTGTTTATATTAAATATATTACAATTATCAGATCTACATTTCGAAGTGATGAATTGAGTACATCTAATTTATAATATAATATTAATCCAAGATATTTAGCACAATCACTTTAAAAGATATCAGCAGAATCAAAGATAATAGTAGGAATTATAAAATGTTTAAGAGTAATATTAAGTAGTTAGTTTAATAAGAGTTAGGACAAATGTTATTAAGAATAAGCCCCTTTCTTAAATTTCAAGCACAGAAGGTCACTTCATTAGGAATATCAATATTACCAGTAGTAACTTTCCACTGTAACTGAATAACGTCAGCATATATGACATAGTTTATATTAGGACATTGTTTAATAAATTTAGAGAGAAGAAGACTATAAATCATAAATAATAAAGGATATAATATAGACCCCCGCGGAACTTCATATATTAGAGATTACTTTTGTGAATAAATACCTTTAATATATATAGAATATTATCTATCAGATAAATAAGAAATTAACCAATTTAGTTTAGAACCATTAAAACCTATTGATCTATAAATACGAATATTATGATCTAAACTATCAAAAGCATAACATATATCATGGAGAAGTAACTGCACATAATCAGAATAATCTAAGTACCTTTATATCATTAGCTAACATTAGTATTCTGGTTTCATAAATCTATCCTGGACGTACGATATGCATCATGGAAATCATCATAAATATCGTTAATCATTAAGTACCCTCGAATTTGTTTAATACAACATTTCTAAATTATTTAACTTAGAATAGGTAGTTTATATATAGGTATTTAATTTAATAGATTTGAATAATATAGGTTAGATTTATTTAACAAAGGACTAACTAAAACATGTTAAATATAATATGAATATAAGAAGTGTCCAAATAAAAGTTAACAATAGAAAAATAATACGGCACTAAAATATCATTAGAACTAGTTGAAGAAGATAACATAATTTTATCATATACTTACAAATCTGAAACTATGTAAAAATCTGAGAAACTATAATTGCAAGAACAATTAGAATCACGAATAAAGTCACAAGTAAATGGATCAAGATTAATATTAATATTAGATATAGCAAATGTAACAGTATCATATATCATAGTAAGTTTATATAGAAATGTTTAATATAAGTTGAACACTTTTTTGATTAGGTATATTAGGTATGTGAGTAAGTGGGACTTCATATTGGGATTTATATTGGTAATAAGAGGGATGGGTAGATATATCTGTAGATATATATATATATATATATTAACGAGAGGACTCTAAATATAGATCGTTTACGGGAGACCTACTTGAATAGCGTGTTTAATGAGTCAGTAGAAGAATAGTATACACATACATATACAACGTATATTAAATATTGAACGACAACGGTGATTCTCTATAGACTATTCAGAGGATCGAGTAATGCATCAGGGAGGTGATAGAAAAGAAAGGAATAGTAATATAAACGAGATCTAACTAAATAGTTGACCAATGATAGTGGTAAGAAAACTATTTATATGTTTGCGAATAAGACGTATCCTAAGCAGATGATAACTTAACTAGTTGTGCACTTTTGAGATATACGTGGAGGACGTATACTTTTCTAAGGATACAACGATATTTAAGATTGATGCCAGCTGAGAATAGGTTGATAATAAAAACACAATGGAGGACATGAAAGATAATATGTTGGCATGCTAATATGGATAGGCATTTCTATATTTATCAGTATTAATATGCTAATTTGTACATTTTGTAAACATGTCTTAGATAGGTAGAATATATATTTAAATAATATTGTTCAAAGAACATAACCTCGAAGGACACCACGACGTAGAGGACGAGATATTAAGAGGACTCACTTTAACTATATATGACCTATTTAATATGTATAATTATAACCATTTAAGGCCGTGTAATTAATTCGTATCATCGTAAGTCTTGACAAAAGAATATAATAGCGTACAGAGTAAAATGTACGTGGAAGATTCAAAAGAATAAATTTACAACAAATATAAAGATATGCTTTTGTGTAAATATTATTTGAGATTCGTAAGAGGAAGTTTCAATAGAGTGCCCTATTTTAATGATACTCTGAAGGATATCATGATAATTATTCAGGGATATCGTTAAAACCATGGATGCCTTAACATGAGAGCGGCTTCGAAGGGACATTAGAGCCATATATGGTTATAAGTGAAAACTTCATATAAGTTCCTGGATGGGATGAAAGGACTCCACCAAATAAAAAATAACAATAACAATAACAATATACATCTTTATATTTGATATGCATCAGTGCGCATAAATATATTATGATTAGGAGTCGAAGTAGAAGACTAGGATTAGCATTTGTGAGAGGAGATATATGTGGTGTATATAACAATAATTGGAGAATAATAGATTATTAATTTCTAAAGTGAATAATATTCTTATTTAATTGAAAAAATGTGTTTAACCTAATGGTAATGCTTAAATCAAAGTGATCTGTTATAAGATCAATTGTTTTGTAGTCAGTAATACATTCACATTTACCATGACATCGTCAGAACATGTTATTAATAGAGATTCCGGTAATACAAGTATCGAAATTAGTTACTTGATTAAAATAATGTGAGTCCTTAAAGTTGTTAAAGTTTTTAGTTAAAAACGAATTATTTAAGAATAAAAAGAATACCTGTAATACATATCGAGTAAGAAAGTGTTAATTATAATGGCCTTTATTTAGGACGCCTACCTACCACTATATATAGTGTATACACATATCCTAAGCATCCAAAAGTTGGTTCAATACTTAGTAATCTGTGATACTGAAAACCTAAGAAAGTGAACCAAGTATGGACCAAATAAAACCTAAGAAAGTGAACCAAGTATGGACCAAATAAAACCTAAGACAGTGAACTAAATATGGATCAAATAAAAACTAATTCAGTGAACAAAGTATGAACCAAATATGGATCACAATAAAATGTAGTTAAGATATAATAGATTTATTAAAAATATAAAGTTAATAAATTAATAAATTATTAATATAGATAAACATATATTATAATTTAATAATAAAATAAAAACACGTTTTTATAAAATATATAGGTGACACTGCTTGATAAGTATAATAATAAGTAAATATCTATATATAGATAAACATATAAGTAAATAACTAGATACAGATGAACATATAAGTACTAAGTTAGATACAGATGAATATATAAGTACTAAGCTAGATACATATGAATATATAAGTAAATAGCTAGATACATATGAATATATAAGTACTAAGCTAGATACATATGAATATATAAGTAAATAGCTAGATACAGATGAACATATAAGTACTACGTTAGATACAGATGAATATATAAGTACTAAGCTAGATACATATGAATATATAAGTAAATAGCTAGATACATATGAATATATAAGTAAATAGCTAGATACAGATGAACATATAAGTACTACGTTAGATACAGATGAATATATAAGTACTAAGCTAGATACATATGAATATATAAGTAAATAGCTAGATACATATGAATATATAAGTACTAAGCTAGATACATATGAATATATAAGTAAATAGCTAGATACAGATGAACATATAAGTAAATAGCTATATATAGATAAACATATAAGTAAATAGCTAGATACAGATGAACATATAAGTACTAAGTTAGATACAGATGAATATATAAGTACTAAGCTAGATACATATGAATATATAATTAAATAGCTAGATACATATGAATATATAAGTACTAAGCTAGATACATATGAATATATAAGTAAATAGCTAGATACAGATGAACATATAAGTAAATAGCTAGATACATATGAATATATAAGTACTAAGCTAGATACATATGAATATATAAGTAAATAGCTAGATACAGATGAACATATATGTACTAAGATAGATACATATGAATATATAAGTAAATAGCTAGATACAGATGAACATATAAGTAAATAGCTAGATACATATGAATATATAAGTACTAAGCTAGATACATATGAATATATAAGTACTAAGCTAGATACATATGAATATATAAGTAAATAGCTAGATACAGATGAACATATATGTACTAAGATAGATACATATGAATATATAAGTAAATAGCTAGATACATATGAATATATAAGTACTAAGCTAGATACAGATGAATATATAAGTAAGTATCTAGATATAGATGAAAATATAAGTACTAAGCTAGATACAGATTAACATATAAGTAAATATCTAGATACAGATAAACATATAAGTACTAAGCTAGATACATATGCATATATAAGTAAATAGCTAGATACAGATGAACATATAAGTAAATAGCTAGATACAGATGAATATATAAGTAAATAGCTAGATACATATGAATATATAAGTACTAAGCTAGATACATATGAATATATAAGTAAATTGATAGATACATATGAATATATAAGTAAATAGCTAGATACATATGAATATATATATACTAAGCTAGATACATATGAACATATAAGTACTAAGCTAGATACTGATGAACATATAAGTAAATATCTAGATACAGATGAACATATAAATACTAAGCTAGATACAGATTAACATATAAGTAAATAGCTAGATACATATGAATATATAAGTAAATAGCTAGATATATATAAATATATAAGTAAATAGCTAGATACAGATGAACATATAAGTACTAAGCTAGATACAGATGAACATATATGTAAATAGCTAGATACATATTAATATATAAGTACTAAGCTAGATACATATGAATATATAAGTAAATTGCTAGATACAGATGAATATATAAGTACTAAGCTAGATACATATGAATATATATAAGTAAATAGCTAGATACAGATGAACATATAAGTAAATAGCTAGATACATATAAATATATAAATAAATAGCTAGATACAGATTATCATATAAGTAAATAGCTAGATATAGATGAACATATAAGTACTAAGCTAGATACATATAAATATATAAGTAAATAGCTAGATACAGATGAACATATATGTAAATATCTAGATACAGATGAACATATAAGTACTAAGCTAGATACATATGAATATATATGTACTAAGCTAGATACATATGAATATATAAGTAAATAGCTAGATACAGATGAACATATAAGTAAATATCTAGATACAGATGAACATATAAGTACTAAGCTAGATACATATGAATATATAAGTAAATAGCTAGATACATATGAATATATAAGTACTAAGCTAGATACATATGAACATATAAGTACTAAGCTAGATACATATGAACATATAAGTACTAAGCTAGATACATATGAATACATAAGTAAATAACTAGATACATATGAACATATAAGTACTAAGCTAGATACATATGCATATATAAGTAAATAGCTAGATACAGATGAATATATAAGTACTAAGCTAGATACATATGAATATATAAGTAAATAGCTAGATACAGATGAACATATAAGTAAATATCTAGATACAGATGAACATATAAGTACTAAGCTAGATACATATGAATATATAAGTAAATAGCTAGATACATATGAATATATAAGTACTAAGCTAGATACATATGAACATATAAGTACTAAGCTAGATACATATGAACATATAAGTACTAAGCTAGATACATATGAATATATAAGTAAATAGCTAGATACATATGAACATATAAGTACTAAGCTAGATACATATGCATATATAAGTAAATAGCTAGATACAGATGAATATATAAGTACTAAGCTAGATACATATGAATATATAAGTAAATAGCTAGATACAGATGAACATATATGTAAATATCTAGATACAGATGAACATATAAGTACTAATCTAGATACATATGAATATATATGTACTAAGCTAGATACATATAAATATATAAATAAATAGCTATATACAGATGAACATATAAGTACTAAGCTAGATACAGATGAACATATAAGTACTAAGCTAGATACATATGAATATATAAGTAAATAGCTAGATACAGATGAACATATAAGTAAATATCTAGATACAGATGAACATATAAGTACTAAGCTAGATACATATGCATATATAAGTAAATAGCTAGATACAGATGAACATATAAGTAAATATCTAGATACAGATGAACATATAAGTACTAAGCCAGATACATATGAATATATCAGTAAATAGCTAGATACATATGAATATATAAGTACTAAGCTAGATACATATGAACATATAAGTATTAAGCTAGAAACATATGAACATATAAGTACTAAGCTTGATACATATGAATATATAAGTAAATAGCTAGATATAGATTAACATATAATTAAATAGCTAGATACATATGAATATATAAGTAAATAGCTAGATACAGATGAACATATAAGGTCCTTGCATTGCAGTGTTGCTGTTGGATTCTTGTGATCATCCCATATAAGTATAAGCTAGATACTAGTGTTGGAAACGGTTTCGAATATCGAATCGAATATTATGATATAGGTTCATTCAATTTGCATTATATGATGTCAAAATTATCAAATAAACTTAAAGTGCTACTTATATAATGATTATTTAATAATATATTATGTAAATACTTAATAAACAAGTAGAATTATAAGTTTTGGACATTCAGAATTATATAACATTAACTAAATACATTTAAAAATTATTTCAAAGTTATTAGGAATTGAACTAATTTATTATATTCGCATGTAATATTATTCACTATATTTAATTAATATAAATACTTAAAATGTTAATATATTAACATTCGTTTATGTCAATATATTCATAATAAATGAATTATTTAAAACAAATTTTTAATTTGAAAATAAATAAACCCTTAAATAAAACTGAATGAAATGAACATTATCACAACAAATAATTCGATTATATAGTTTAAAATACATTTTTCATTAACAACATGGTAATACTTATATACAATGCTAATTATTTAATATCCAATATTATAATATGCTATTATAACACTGTAAATTACATTAATGCGAATTAAACAATTTATGAGCGATAATATAAAGGTCAAAGTTCATTTTGTATAACAACTGGAGTTTGATTATCATCTCTTTACCTTCAATCGCTCAATATAACACCGGTTTTTAACATCTATTTTAATAAAATAATAATAATATACTATAAATAAATAATATATTTAAATTATAATATCCAATATTATAATATGCTATTACACTGTAAATGTGAATTTAAAAATATGAGCGATAATTTAAATGTAAACGTTCATTTTGTATACACACTGAAGTTGGTATCATCTCAATACCCTAGGGTATTGAGCTCAATACACTCAATACCTTCAATCGCTCAATACGGCACCGGTTTTTAACATATATTTTAATAAAATAATAATACTATACTATAAATATATAATATATTTAAATTGTTAAACGTATTTATTTATTTAAACACCGATGGTTAGGTTTATATTCACTTAATTAATGAATTTAATATGTAAAAATATTAAAAATAAAAATGTATGTAAATTAAATATCACATTTCATAAAATGTAAATAGTAAACTAATAAATAGTAAATAGTAAACTATTTTAAATATTTATCATAAACCTAAATAAACGTTATGTTGGTACATAATGTATCTAATTATTTAATTTAATACTGGAAACTATTTTATATTGATAAAATATGTTAAATACAGAATAATATATACACTATTAGTGATTAAAACCTTATATAGAAATCGTAATAGAAATCCATGAAACAAAATATTTTATTTTACACGTTAAACTTATTACATTTTGTTATATTTTCCTATAATGTTGAATTTTTGTTATAAACATTGGAGGACATATCTAATTTTAATATTATTGTATTTAGATATGTATTTTTATGTAGATATTAATTCATAATTTCACATAGGTCTAAATCACCTAAATATAATAATTCTTAAACATGATTATTTAATTAAATGACAATTATATTTAAAATTATGATTATTAACCAATACACATACTACTATATATAGGTGGACATGTCTACCACTTATGTATTCAAATTTGATGAAGTAAAAGATGTTCGTGGTACGAATACGAATGTAGAATATCTACTACACTGGAAGGGGTGTCCCGAGTTAGTTATAATATATATATATATATATATAATACAAATAATATATATATATATATAATGATATATATATATTATCTGTATTATATATAATTTCACATACCACTTATTTATCGTATACATTTATATAACTATATATATATATATATATATATATATATATATATATATATATATATATATATATATATATATATATATTATTTGTATTATATATAATTTCACATACTACTTATTTATCGTATATATGTATACATTTATATGTATATATATATATATAACTAAAGTGACTCTCGTTGGATATAAATACTTATTATTTAGATCTGATTGTTCTTGGGTACTCCTGGACTCGATAAACAAAGGAAATCTTATCCGACCGCTTTTGATTGAGCAATTCGATATCGCCAACTCCAACAACCTGCAGGTGTGTAATGTTATAGATACGATATTAAATATATGGAATCATCGAAGCGTTTATATTTCAGTAGTTTAGTATATTTAAATACTTTTTATATAATTTATAAAATAAATAAATTTTAAATAATCTATTTTCTAATTAAAATAATTGTTCACGTCAAATATAAAAACTATGAAAAACAGATTATTTACAAATGATTGATCTTCGAAAGGTACCAGAATAATTATTTATTCGTAAATTGAAAATTCATATAATAGTTTATAAATATTGTATTAAATTACTATATACAAATGCGGTTTAAATTAAAAGATGTCTACATGTTATTGGTGTCGACACTATATATGACATACCGTAATACACATTAACCTATACAACAATGTCAACATAATCGTGATATTTATATTACTAATTAAAAACGAGTTTACTATTATTTAACATTAAATTCAAAGACGAGCTCGTTTACAGTGTATTGCCTTATAAGGAAACACGATAACATCATTCGAGTACATTACAAGTTTCAAATCTATAAGTAAGATGATATCTTTACATTAACTATGTATACTTTCTGACTTAATAATTCTTACGTGCATAAGTTATAGATATAATATAAAGTGTAAATCAATCACTAAACATATTTATATTTATATTAATAATAATTTAACATGATATTTGAGTTGTTTTTATATATATATATATATATACTAGCCGTACCCGACCCGGCGTTGCTCGGTTTTGATTATTTTCCAATATATTATATATTAATTATAGCTATTCCTGATTCTTAATTGATATATATAATAAAATAAATGTTAGCTGACATATAAAACAAAGTAGAACAAATTTTCAAATAATATGTTAAAAAATACAACAAATATTTCAAATATTACAAAATATGTTTTAAAAAAATGTCTAAAACCCAAACCTAAACCCAAACACAAACCGTACACTACCCTGCGTTGCCAGGTTTTTGATTATATACCTATTAATTGTAGCTATTCCTGATTATACTTAGCTAATATTTAATTTTTTTCTTCTAACTAATATTTACTAATTCTAACTGTATCCGATGTAGACTCAGCGTTGTTCGTTTTTAAGATTATTTGTAAAATATTTGGTAAGATTACAAATAATAATTTAAATTATTACAAAATATATTTTTAAAAAGTGTCTAAAAATATTTTAAGAAATATAAAAAATATTTCAACATATTAGTAGCCATACCTGATTTTGAATGCCTATTTATATTTTTATTAATTATAGCTATTCCTGATTATTCTAAAATATATAATTGCTAAAAATTGCAAAAAAATATATAAAATATTACAAAATATGTTTTAAAACCAAACCATACCTGACTCGGCATTTCTTGGTTTTTGTTTGTTTGCCTATCTATTATTTATTATTTATTAATTAGGGCAATTTCTGATTCTATATTTCTAGTATATACAATTAAATAAAGTTTATTTAAAATACAAACAAATATAGAAAAATATTGTTTATAATATTTAAAAAATTAGTGAACAAATATTTCAAAAAATATTTTAAAAAATACAACAAATATTTCAAATATTACAAAATATGTTGAAAACCCAAACCCAAACCGTCCCAACACGGCGTTGGTCGGTTTTTAATTATATGCCTATCTATATATAGATAGTATAAAGTATACTTTATTAATTATAACTATTCCTGATTTAGAATTGTTTGCCGAACCCAACCCGACGTTGCTCGGTTTTTTATTATTTGCCTATCAATTATTAATTATAGTTATTCCTAATTATGCATAGCTAATCTTTAATTGTTGTCTTCTAACTAATATTTAATAAATCTAACTGTATCCGATGTAGATCTAGCGTTGTTCTTTTTAAGATTTATTCGTAAAATATTTTGTAAAAATACAAAAATACAAAAATAATTTAAAATATTATAAAATATATTTTTAAAAAGTGTCTAAAAATATTTTTTAAATATAAAAAATATTTCAACATATTAGTAGTCATACCCTACCCGGCATTGCTAGGTTTTTGATTGTTTGACTATTTATTTTTATTAATTATAGCTATTCCTGATTATTTTAAAATATATAATTGCTAAAAAATACAAAAAATATTTAAAATATTACAAAATATGTTTTAAAAAAATTTCGAAAACTCAAACCTAAACCCAAATCCAAACAGTACTCGACTCGACATTTATCGGTTTTTAATTGTTTGCCTATTTATTATTTATTAATTAGAGCTATTCCTGATCCTACATTTCTAGTATATACAATTAAATAAAATTAAACATATGTAGAAACATATTTTTTTTAATATTTAAAAAATTAGATAAAAAATATTTCAAATATTCCAAAATATGTTGAAAACCTAAACCCAAACAGTTCCAAATCGGCGTTGCTCGGTTTTTTATTATTTACCTATCTATCATTTATTAATTATAACTATTCCTGATTTGGAATTTCTTGCCGTACCCAACTTTGCTTTACTCGTTGTTTGATAGCTTACCTATCTATTATTTATTATTTATGGCTATTCATGATTCTGCTTTTCATATACAATAACATAAATTGTTGCTAAAATTCAAACAAATTTATACAAATATTAATATCTCAAAAATTAGTGGAAAAATATTTCAAAAATATTTCAAATAATATTTTTAAAAATACAACACATATTTCCAATATTACAAAATAGTACTTAATAAATATCGAAAACCCAAACCGCACCCTTCGTTGATCGATTTTTGATTGTTTGCCTATCTATTATTTATTAATTATAGCTATTCCTGATTCTGTATTCCTAGTATACAACAAATATTTCCAAATATTACAAAATATATTTTTTATAAATGTTCTACAAATATTTTAAAAAGTATATTATTATATCTTATAATATTTATATATTTATTATATAATTATAATATTTTAATTATATCTTAAAATAATAATATTTCAACGAATAGTTGAAAAATATAAAAAAATATTTCAAATAATATTTTTTAAAATACAAAAAATATAAATAATATTACAAAATATTTTTTAAAAAAATTTCAAAAAAATGTTTAAAAATATTTCAAAAATATTTCAAAAAATGTCAAAAATATTTCAAAAATATTTCAAAAAATTTCCAAAATTTCCAAAAATTTCAAAAAAAAAATCAAAAAAAATTCAAAAAAATAGTTCGAAAAAATGTAAAAAAAATATTTCAAAAATGCGACGCCGAAGATTTTGGACGACAAAAAATCATTTTAATGGCAAAAAGTCAATTTTTCAGGTTTTTCTGGGGTACGCGGTATGAAATTCAAAAAATTTTCCGGACCAAGACCATACTGTTGCAAATTTATTAAGATCGGGTATAAAATATTTTCGCGACGTACCCCGGTTCTCGAGTTACCTCACCAGATACACACACACACACACACATATATATATATATATAATTAAATAGACTTTCTTTTATATAATAGATATATACAGTATTTAATATTTATCGTTTATTATTCAAAATACATGTATACATGTATGTTACATATATGTTAATATATAAAATATATGTGTTTAATATTGTATAGAATATACTATAGTATATGGTAAGAGCATATGAATGTTAAGGGATGTCACAATGCGTACACAATGTATACAGTGTATACCGTGTATACAATGTATACAGTGTACGGCGTGTATACAATGTATACATTGAACGGCGTAGAGTTTACCATGTAAATAGAATGGCAGCAGGTCTATCAATAGTCTTGCGCAGAATTGTATTCATGGAATCAATCTATTGTTATTTGTAATATATTTATTATATACACATGTATATTATAATATACATATATTTATAATATTTATGAAGGATATATTTATATTACAATATATGTATGTGTCTCTATTTTAATGTATGCACAAATGTTCTCTGTATAATACAAACACAAATAATATAACTATAATAATTTGTATATGCATAGCCTTTATACATGCACTGTTAGTGTTAATTTATTATTTCTATAGAAATAGAATTTTAAATTATAAAAATACAATATTATCATTTATATTAGAAAATAATATTCATATATATATATATATATATATATATATTAGTGTTGGGAATTGAACTCGAACTTCGAACCCGAACTGATACAGTTACGATTATGAACCCGAACTGATACCGTTATTTGTAATACTCTCTAACTCGAACCCGAACTGATACAGTTAATTTTAATAATTTCTAACTCAAACTCGAACTGATACAATTACGTTTTCAATTCATACAGTTACATTTCGAACTGATGCATTTTATATATATAATATTATTTTAGAATATTTGTATATAAAATAATATTATAGCGCGTATAGTTTCGGTATATAGTATACACTAGTAATTACATTAATACACCCAATACTTATACTATAATTGCGTATTACTATTTAGTAGATATTGTTTATGTCATTTATAATACATTGTATTTGATTTATGTGAAGATAAATACAATTGTCAGTGCTGACCAAACTTCAGTTAATAACAAATGTAGCGATGAAATATTAACGGATGAAGTTGCGCAAGTTTGTGATATATTAATATTGTTAACATATTTATCATATTACATATAATTGTTCTAATTGTTATAATTGCGGCCGAGTTCAAGTTGTGCATGCCTAAATCATCGATATAAAGAAAGTCTTTCTTTATATCGATGGCTTAAATATATAGATTTATAGTTTATAAAAATACAAATATGTGCCTAAATGTGTCAATCAAATGTTAATCAAATGTAAAAGTTATGCTCTATTGATTCAAGGACATGAACATTTTATTCATGGACATGTACTTGACAAATTCTGCGCGCTAAAAACCATCGATATAAAGAAACTGTCTTTATATCGATGCTAAAAACACGTAATTCGTTGTAGACAAGTGACGCCCGCAATATTATATATTATCTGTATATAATATGATTGACCATTACATATATATTAATTACATATATATTAATACTCACACATACATATATGCGTATATATACGCATACATACACAAACGCATACATATACGCATACACATATACACATCATTGATATAAAGAAAATGTATTTATATCGATGGTATATATATACCATATGTATACACATACACGTATACACATACACACATACACATACACATATGAATAAATGAATGAAATCAGTTTACATACTATGTATATCATACTCATATGGATGATCAGTGAAAGCCTAGGCTTTATTTGGTCGATACCTCCAATATGTTCATATGAACAGATGTACAGATTACAATATTAGTAAAAGTAATAATATAAGAATAATGATTCATGTGTTAGCATTCTTTGTAATATAAGTAGTAAATGAAACTATAACATAGAAGATACATATATATATATATATATATATATATATATATATATATATATATATATATATATATAAATTAATACAAATAATAAAACACTGTTTATGAACATAAGTTATCATCATATTTCAATACATTAAAGTAAATAATAAAATAAGTTAAAAAAAGAATTGTATAATATTATAATGTATTAAAATATATATTAGTAAAATATGTAACTTTATAATATTGTAATATTGAGAAATTATTAATAAAAATAGTAAATTATTATAAATATGTGTAAATAAAAATATCTAAAAGTAAGTTATAAAATTAAAACTACTAAACAAAAATTAATCGTATTTAAATAAAACGTGCAATGGTACCACATTCCTGTCAAATTACAGATGACTAATAATACGAATACTAATTAAAAAAAATATTTAAAACAATAAACGAAAAAATATGTAAAACAAGATATAAAACAAATATAAATATTACAAAAATAAATATTAAAATATATAAAAAAACTATAAAAAAAACTAATATTTACTTATAAATGAATATTTTTATGTTTTTTTTAGAATAAATACATTATTAATATTATTTATTCGTAAAAGATTATTAAACATTAATTCATTATATAACTTTGGTCCTTTAAAAAATATTGTATTTTTTAATGTATTTGATTTCATAATTGGTAGAATACATTTATTTTTTAGTTTATTTAACTTGAAATATGAGTTATAATCTAATTTATATTTATTATTTAAGAAATTATAGATTAATAATGTGTTTCTATATAGTGTTCCTATAATTAGATCTTCAAATTTTAAAATATTATTTAAAAAAAGAGAACCAGTATGTGTTAGACGTTATTAATGGTAGTTTTGATTTATCTATTATTTGTTTATTAATAATTCTTATAACTTTTTTCTGTAACATAATTAATTTAGTAATATTTGATTGATAAGTAATTGACCATACTTCAATCCCATATGATAAATTAGATAAATAGAATGAATTATATAACAAAATTAAATTTTGTATATCTAAAAAAGATATTTTTTTATAGTATATATCATTTTTGACAGTTTATTCGATAAATAATGTATGTTTATTTGTAGGTTATTTGGGAATCTAAGTAGATCCCACAAATTTATAATTATTAACTATATCAATTTTCATGTTATCTATTTTTATATGTTTTAATATAGCAGAATTTATATATGGGAATATTTTTGTTTTTTTTCGATATTTAGCTTAAGCTTATTTATATCAAACCATTTTTTAACTTATCCATGTAATATTGCAAATAATATGTTAATAATGTATCATTTTCAGCAAATATAGTTATAGATGTATCATCTGCATATAGATTGATATTAATATTATTTACTTTTTCATTATTAAAAATATTTGATATGTCATTTATAAAGATAATAAATAGTAGAGGTCCTATAACAGATCCTTGTGGTACTCCATATCTAATAATCTATCTAGATGATAGAGTATTATTAATTCGTGTTATAATATTTCATTTTTCGAGATAACTTTTAATAAATAAATTTGTATCACCTCTAAACCCTATAGGTTCTAATTTAGCAAGTAAAATATCATGATCAACCACATCAAATGATTTCTTGAGATCTACGAATATTGTAGCTACTTTTTTTTTGGATATAGTTTAGGTAAAATGAAATGCTGAATATTTAATAATGATAAGGTTGTATATGATCTGGGAACAAAACCATATTATTTGTGTTAATAATATTATGCTTAAATATATATTTTTATAATCTATTAAAAATAATGTTTTCAAATTTTTTAGATATTTGTGGTAATAATGAAATAGGCCTGTAATTGGATATTTGTTGTTTATCATTAGTTTTATATATAGGTTTAATAATTGCAATTTTCATATTGTCAGGAAATGTATTTTTTTGGATACTTAAATTAAATATCCTTTTAATGGTTCTAAAATATATTGAATACTATTTTTAATAAGGTCATGTCATGATTATTTATATCTAATGATCTTTTTGATTTAATATCCTTAGTCACTTTAATTATTTCATCATTGTCAATTGGTAAAAAATAAAAAATATTAAAATTATTAGGTACAAATTCTTTAAAATCATTTCTATTTATATTATTAATTTAATTATTTATTTTACTTCCAATGCTCGATACATACTCATTAAATGCATTAGATTGTTCGTACGTTTCATTCATTTTAATACTATTATCTATAAAAGTATTTGGATAATCCGAGTCTGCATGTTTTATTATTTTATTTATGATTTTCCAATTTTCTTCTTGTGTATTTGCAGTAAAAGATTTTTATAGTAATTATTTTTTTAAATTTTAATATTTTTATTAATTTAATTTTTTAATTTTCTATATTTATCAAATAGACAAGGACAATTGTTTATTTTGTATTTTGTGTATAATTTATTTTTCTTTTTTATTGCATTTTTTAATTTATTATTGAGCCATGGATTAAAATTCTGATTCAATTTAATTCTTTTTTTAACTAGAGGACAGTGCTTATTAATACTCTTAGTTAATATATCAATAAATGTATTGTATAGTTTACAACAATTCTGATTATTTAAAATGGTATTCCAATTTATTGTACCTAGTTCTAGTTTTAGATTATGTAAATTTGATTCATTAATATTTTGTGAATATGTATATTGAGCCTTTCTTCACATATACATATACACATACACATATACACATATACACAAATGCACATACATAAAACCATATTAATATATTTTAAATAAGGTATTAATGTTATTTCATATATACCTTTAGTATATCATTAGTATATCATTAGTATATATATATATATATATATATATATATATATATATGTATATATATATATATATATATATATATATATATATATACATAATTTAATGTACTGTTATATTTCTATAATAAATATATAATATATATAGGATATTCATAATTTTCAATATTTCAACTTCTTAAGAACCACATTTTAAATATTATAACTTCTGGATAACTTCAATTTCAATATTCTAACTTCTGCAGAAACAAATAACCAAATTTTCAATATTTATTTCTCGAGAACTACATTTAAAAAATGTTAACTTCTGATGAACTATCATTTTCAATATTATACTTCTCGAGAACATATATATTAAACTTTTGTTTATAGTAATATAATTTATCGTAACATAAACATTTAATTATTATTTAGATTTTCGTATATTACAATTTTATTTTTATTGTTCAAATTATTTTCGAATTATTTCGAACAATTCGCTATTTCTAATCAAATTTTGTTTTTCAAATTGAATATGAAACGAATTATTAAATTTTCAAACGAATCGAATAATTTTAATTTTACTATTCGTTTACATCACTACTTAATATATACTTGTTATATAAGATATGTTATAACCTAATTTTTTGTTAACTGTTTCGAAACATTTAAGAGATTCGAAACATTTATTTTTGGTTTTAGGTCAGTATCAAAACTTCAATCTTGACCCGTTTACAACACTAATATATAGGGGAAAGTAACCTAATACAGACACTTTAACGATACATGGTCTTAACTTTTTATGACTCATTATTTTTATTCAAAAATTACAATATATTAATATTATATGATTATAGATATTATTGAAATTTAAAAATTTTATTTAATCTTTTAATTCCCTAGATAACGGGGGTGTCCGTATTCGGTACCCATGTCCGAATTCGGACACCCTGTGTTATAATACGGACACCCTATATACCACTAGATAAACTATATATTATTGATGATCATCATTCGAATCAATCAGACAAATTACAATTACGTTATTTATAATTAATTTTATGAAAAATATATTGTAATTTAATAAGTTAAAATTTTATTTAGTTTTATTATTTTTTAATTAATAATACAATGTAAGTGTCTAAATAGTAATTTTTATAGAATTAACTTTATTGGTAGTATTAATATTATAACGCACGTGATTTTTATGAAAATCAGAATAGTTCATACGCTGTGCGTTGATTGGTTATAAGGTGTCCGTATTAAGACATTTAGAGTGTCCGTATTAGGAACTTATATGACATCTAGGTATATGCTTATAACTTAATGAATATTTGATAACAAATATAGAAATTAAAAATAAAATTTTTAGAATGCTTTATTTTTTAATAATATATTATTATATTTTATATCGATACAATTGTATATTCTTGATAAGGTTTTAAGTTGAAATTTGTTTTCATAAATTTAAAAACGTAATACAAAAATCAGTTTATTGGATGTATCAGCAATATTTTAAATATTTGAAAAATAAAAAATACATTTTTAGACTATTTTTATAATTATGAATATTTTATTCATTATAATTTTTTTTGTAGGATTTATGGTTTCTGAGATACCGAGAGTGTATTACCGAGTCCGTATTCGATTAATTTCACCTACTGATATGATATAACTTTCATATTTATTCGATACGATACTAATACGATATAATTACTTAAATTACTAAATCTTGAACCGAACAATACAGTTTCTTTACACTTTGAACCGATACAATACAGTTACTTTACATTTTGAACCGTTACAATACAGTTACTTTACATTTTGAACCGTTACAATACAGTTACTTTACATTTTAAACCGTTACAATACAGTTACTTTACATTTTGAACCGATACAATACAGTTACTTTACATTTTGAACCGTTAAAATATAGTTACTTTACATTTTGAACCGTTACAATACAGTTACTTTACATTTTGAACCGTTACAATACAGTTACTTTACATTTTGAACCGTTACAATACAGTTACTTTACATTTTGAACCGTTACTTTACATTTTGAACCGATACAATACAGATACTTTACATTTTGAACCGATACAATACAGTTACTTTACATTTTGAACCGATACAATACAGTTTCTTTACATTTTGAACCGATACAATACAGTTACTTTACATTTTGAACCGTTATAATACAGTTACTTTACATTTTGAACCGTTACAATACAGTTACTTTACATTTTGAACCGTTACAATACAGTTACTTTACATTTTGAACCGATACAATACAGTTACTTTACATTTTGAACCGTTAAAATATAGTTACTTTACATTTTGAACCGTTACAATACAGTTACTTTACATTTTGAACCGTTACAATACAGTTACTTTACATTTTGAACCGTTACAATACAGTTACTTTACATTTTGAACCGTTACTTTACATTTTGAACCGATACAATACAGATACTTTACATTTTGAACCGATACAATACAGTTACTTTACATTTTGAACCGATACAATACAGTTTCTTTACATTTTGAACCGATACAATACAGTTACTTTACATTTTGAACCGTTATAATACAGTTACTTTACATTTTGAACCGTTACAATACAGTTACTTTACATTTTGAACCGTTACAATACAGTTACTTTACATTTTGAACCGTTACAATACAGTTACTTTACATTTTGAACCGATACAATACAGTTACTTTACATTTTGAACCGTTAAAATATAGTTACTTTACATTTTGAACCGTTAAAATATAGTTACTTTACATTTTGAACCGAGACAATACAGTTACTTTACATTTTGAACCGATACAATACAGTTACTTTACATTTTGAACCGATACAATACAGTTACTTTACATTTTGAACCGTTACAATACAGTTACTTTACATTTTGAACCGTTACAATACAGTTACTTTACATTTTGAACCGTTACAATACAGTTACTTTACATTTTGAACCGATACACTACAGTTACTTTACATTTTGAACCGTTACAATACAGTTACTTTACATTTTGAACCGTTACTTTACATTTTGAACCGATACAATACAGATACTTTACATTTTGAACCGATACAATACAGTTACTTTACATTTTGAACCGATACAATACAGTTTCTTTACATTTTGAACCGATACAATACAGTTACTTTACATTTTGAACCGTTAAAATATAGTTACTTTACATTTTGAACCGTTACAATACAGTTACTTTACATTTTGAACCGTTACAATACAGTTACTTTACATTTTGAACCGTTACAATACAGTTACTTTACATTTTGAACCGTTACTTTACATTTTGAACCGATACAATACAGATACTTTACATTTTGAACCGATACAATACAGTTACTTTACATTTTGAACCGATACAATACAGTTTCTTTACATTTTGAACCGATACAATACAGTTACTTTACATTTTGAACCGTTACAATACAGTTACTTTACATTTTGAACCGTTACAATACAGTTACTTTACATTTTGAACCGTTACAATACAGTTACTTTACATTTTGAACCGTTACTTTACATTTTGAACCGATACAATACATATACTTTACATTTTGAACCGATACAATACAGTTACTTTACATTTTGAACCGATACAATACAGTTTCTTTACATTTTGAACCGATACAATACAGTTACTTTACATTTTGAACCGTTATAATACAGTTACTTTACATTTTGAACCGATACAATACAGTTTCTTTACATTTTGAACCGATACAATACAGTTACTTTACAGTTTGAACCGATACAATACAGTTACTTTACATTTTGAACCGATACAATACAGTTACTTTACATTTTGAACCGATACAATACAGTTACTTTACAGTTTGAACCGATACAATACAGTTACTTTACATTTTGAACCGAGACAATACAGTTACTTTACATTTTGAACCGTTACAATACAGTTACTTTACATTTTGAACCGAGACAATACAGTTACTTTACATTTTGAATCGAGACAATACAGTTACTTTACATTTTGAACCGATGCAATACAGTTTCTTTACATTTTGAACCGACACACTACAGTTACTTTACATTTTGAACCGTTACAATACAGTTTCTTTACATTTTGAACCGATACAATACAGTTACTTTACATTTTGAACCGAGACAATACAGTTACTTTACATTTTGAACCTTTACAATACTAAAACATCATTTTTTTGAACGATACGATACCGATACAGCACAATTTTGAAAATTCCCAACACTAAATATGCATAGCCTTTATACATGCACTGTTAGTGTGAATTCATTATTACTATAGAAACATAATTTTAAGTTATAAAATACAATAGTATCATTTATATTAGAAAATAATATTCGTATACATATATATATATATATATATATCCTTTTTGTATAAACTAATTTAATATATTATAGAGAATATATATAATATAATTTATATTAGTCCATCATTTATATTATATAGATTTATAAACTTATTATAGTATACTTTAGTATACTATAGTATATTGTATACTATATATATAGTATATACTGTATACTCTAGTATATACTGTATACTCTAGTATACAGAATAATGTAGACTACAGTATGTAGTAATTATTATATTAGTAATATAATATAATGAATAGGTATATATAATATAATATATAGTATATGTAATAATATTGTAATAATAATTTAACAAATATATTATTTCGTAAGTATATTAGTATATACTCATAATAGTATTCAGAATATAATATAATGAATATATAAAACGACTTTTATGTCATTTCTAGACTATTTTCATGAATAATTTGTTTCATGAATAATTTGTTTATAGATAGGTATAAATGTTTATAGATACATATAAATCATATCATTGAGTATTATGAAATAAAAACATTGTAAAATAAAAAATCATTAGATACCACTACAATGTTAGCGATATCCGCTTAATCAATTATAATAGGAGTTTGTATTTATTTAGTGTTAATATCCCTAGGTTATGATTATATCAACTTAAGGCTAACAATAGTTATTGTTTATACACAAAAATACACGTGTATACTATAGTATACTATAGTATACTATATATAGTATAGTATATATGATATGCATACAACTACTATAATACATGTACACATTTAGGAATATATAATCACATATCCTATCTAATTACGGGTATTGGGCAATTGTTTTCTTAAATCTAAATAAGTTAACACTGACGTTTCTCGATTATAATATACATTTACTATAGTAGATAGTATCTACTATTTTTTTTTAAATTCGAAATATTCAATATACTTTATTAATAATGTATGGTAATGTAGGGTAAAGTCTAAAATATCCAACCCCTACATAACTATTTGTATTAGCCTATTCAATATTTAATATATTTATTTGAAATTTTGTAATTAGGGATATATTATGACAATAAATAATTTTACTATTTTAAATTGTTGATATAATTGCAATGATAATAATGAACAGAGTAGGGCGATTTTAATCCAATAATTATTGAAGAATTAGTCGTAATACCGACCCTCTTCTCCAATTATCGGTAAGCATTTCGAAGTGGTCGATAATTGGAGAATGTTCCCTAATAATGAATATATTAATTATAATTTTGAGAAATTGTGGAAATCATATATATTAAATTATTACTAAGTACATTTTATTATGTACATATTATTATTACTAAGTACATTTTATATAGTTTATACTTTTTATTAATGTCTCTTTTTATTTTATTTGTTATCCAATTTTTTGAAAGAATATTTGAAGATATTTTATTTGTAAGTAGTGGTTAATAAATTGGTTAATTATTGATGTATATATGGTATGAAATTTGTTGTATAAGTTTTCAGCATCATTGTCTTCGAGGACCGAATCCCAATTCATATTTTTAGTGCATTAACAAGTCTTTTAGTATTATTTATAGTTATTTTCCTTGTTTTAATTTCATTTGAGTTATTTCGTATTTTGGTTTTTATTTTAATTATTGTATAATGGGAGGTGGTCTGTCATGTCTTCTAAGAGTATTCCACTATTATAAATATTTGTTGTGTTTATATTAGTGTAAATTTGATCTATAGTTGAAGTGTTACTTTTATTGAATTGGGGTCTAGTGTTTTGAAGAATTTGAGGCGTTAGTCCTAATTTATTTATTAAAATGTTTAATTGAGATGGTTTGGGATCATTTGTTATGAATGAATGAATGAATGAAATCAGTTTATAGACAATTGTCTGAGGAGGATCATTGAAAGCTATAATTAGCTTTATTAAGTCGATACCTCCATAGTATATGAATATAATAGCTTTGGGACATTTATACAATAATAATAAGACTTGTGTACTAGAATTCAATATAATAAGAGTAAAGAAATATATATAAAGAGAATAATAATAATAATAAAAATAATGTCCCTCAGCGTATTTCATCATGTTTCATCAATCCATTAAATAAACTAATAAAATAAAATGTGTTAAAACTTGTGCAAACAAATATAAAACAAAAAGTGCGAATAAAATAATAAAAAATTATTGAAATGTAATAACATAAAATGATTCAAATGGTTTAGTATATACAAATTAAAATAAAGTATGTTTAAAACTTGTGCAAACAATTATATAACAACAAAGTGCGAATAAAATAATAAAAAATGATAAAAATATAATAACATAAAAATGACCCAAGTAGTTTTAAATATAAAAATTTTAAAAATTGACGAAGATTAAAAATATTAAAAATGATTAAAATGCTAAAATATAAAAACTAATATTTATTTAAAAAGTAATTCTTTAATACTTTTTTTAATTTGTGTATATTATGTATATTTTCAGATTTTAATATATTATTACTCATTATATTATTATAGTATTTTGGGCCTTTAAAAAAAATTGTGTTTTGAAATTTCGTTGTTTTCATTAATGGTAAAATAAATCTTGTTTTGTTTTTATTATAAATAAAAAATGTATCTAGATTAATGTTATAGTTATTATGTAAAAGGTTATAAAAAAATAATATTATTCTAAAAGTTATGAGTTCATTCAATTTTAAAATAGAATTATATTTAAACATATTATTAGTGTGTGATAAACGAATCAGAGGTAATTGAGACTTGTCTATCATATTTTTATTGATAATTCGAATTGTTTTTTTTTGTATTAATACTAGTTTTTTTAATCTATCTTCATAAACATTACCCCATATTTCTATTCCATATGACATATTTAATAAAAATAGTGAATTATATAATATAATTAAATTGCGTAGGTTAAGAAATTTTAGCTTCCGAAAAAGATATACAATTTTTGATAATTTATTACACAAATTTATAATATTAAACGAATATGTTAAATTACTATCTAATATAATACCTAAAAACGTATATCTATCTACTATTTCTATGTTCACATTTTTTAAATTTATATTATTTATAATTTTTGTATTAAAATAAGGAAGTATTTTAGTTTTTTCAATATTCAATTTTAATTTATTTATATTAAACCAATGACATAATCTATCTAAATATAATTGCATATTACTACTCAATTCTTCATTTGAATTTTCAAATATAGAGAGTGATGTGTCATCTGCATATATATTTAAATTTATATTATCATCATTATTAAATATATTTGATATGTCATTAATAAATATAATAAAAAATAATGGACCTAATACTGATCCCTGAGGAACATCAAAACGTACATTTCTAACAGATGATACAGTATTATTTATTCGAGTTTTAACTTTTCTATCTAATAAATAATTTTTTAAAAACACATTTACATGACCCCTAAAACCACAGTATTCTAATTTTTTTAATAAAATGTCGTGGTCTACAACATCGAACGCTTTTTTAAGGTCTAAAAATAGCGTAGCAATTTTTTTATTTAAACTATGTTTAGTAAATAAAAAATGTTGTAAGTTAAAATGTGAAAGGGTAGTATTGGATTTTTCTACAAATCCATATTGGTTATCATTAATTATTTTATTTTTATATATAAAGTCCATCATTCTATTATAAATTATTTTTTCGAAGATTTTACTAATTTGCGGTAGTAATGAAATGGGTCTATAGTTGATTATCTGTTTTTTATCATTTGCTTTAAATACTGGTTTAATGATAGAAATTTTCATATTATCAGGAAATTCAGAATTACCCAAGCATAAATTAAATAAATATTCTAATGGTTTAGCAATAGAATTTATTAAAAGCTTGATTAATTTCATGTCCCAGTTATTTATATCTTTGGATGATTTAGATTTCATATTAAGTGTAATATTAATTATTTCCTTATCAGTAATAGGTAAAAAATAAAAACTGTTCTCAATAGAGTTTAAAAAATATCTAAAATCATTATCATTATTCATATTATCACTAGTCATATTATCATTAATCAAATTATTATTAGTCATATTTTTATTTAAAAAACTTGCATTTATTTTAAAACCCACATTTGAAAAATAATTATTAAAATGTTCACATTGATCTTTTATATTTATAATTTCTTTTCCTTCATATTTAAGTATTTTGGGTAATTCATCAACATTTTGATTAATTATAGTGTTCAAATGTGTCCAATTTTCTTTTTGATTACAATTTGAAAAAATATTTGAGTAATATTTATTTTTTTCATATTTTATATTTTTATTAATTTTATTTTTTAGTTTTTTATATTTAATAAATATGATAGGGCAGTTTTTAGTTTTATATGTGTTAAATAATTTATTTTTTTTTCTTATTGCATTTTTCAATTTACTTGTAAGCCATGGATTGTTAATGCTATTTTTATTTATTTTTTTTCTAGATATGGGACAACATTTATTAAACATTTCATTTAATGATATTAAAATCACCCATAATTATTAAATCGTGTGCAATATATTTATGAAATTTACTATATAACATATTTATAAGATCTGCAGTTTTATTGAAAGGGCTATTATAAAGGCATGAAATTATTATTTTTTTATTTTTTTTAAGTTTAATTTCTATTGTAAGTGTTTCTAAATAATCTTTTATATTAAAAGTAAGGTCTTTTATAAGTTCATATTGAATATCTTTTATAACATATATTGAAACACCATGGTGCACCACCTCTACATTTATTTTCTTTCTGTCTATAGTTTGTTTGATATGTGTAGTGTGTTATATTATTATTGAAGTCATTATTACTATTTAACCAGGTTTCAGATAAACATATAATATGAGGTTTGATTATAAAGTATCTATAAATACTCTTAATTTATCCAGGTTTTGAGTAAGACTTCTAATATTTATGTGTATAATTATCAGATTATTTTTATTTATTATTAATTCTTTTGTTATACTATTAAATTGTTGTGTTGTTTTGTATTGGTTTGGTATCATATTATATTTAATTATCTCGTTTTTTTAGTTCAATTATTTTAAAAGTATCATTTCTATGCCGTACTACATATTTATTATTTATGGTTGATTTATTTTTAGCCTCGATAGATAGTTTTTTAATAGTCTCCAACTCAACTTTATTGTATTCTTTTGATATTCTTATATTTTTGAATTTATATTAATACTTTAGTTATGCTATATTTTTCTTTTTTTCATAGTCATATTAATTATGGTTCTATTATATGGGGAAGTACTTACCATAGCAATATAAAATGCATTCAAATTTTACAAAATAAACGTATGAGAGCAATATATAAACTTGATAACAAAACCAATATTGATTACATTTTTTTAAGACATTAAATTCTTAAATTTAAAGATATAATAAATATATCCATTTATAAATATATGTTTAGAATATATAACAAGCATTATTTGCATAGTTCAATTTGTAAGTTATTTACCTATAATTGCTCAATATATACTTTTCGGTTAAATAGAACATTCTTAATACCAAAAATAAGATCTGATCATGAGAAATTTAGTATTCGTTATAAAGGCGCATTTTTATGGAATTCTTTAAATACAACCATATCATCTTTGACGAATTTGAATACTTTTACAATGTATATTAAAAACTAGCTTTTAAATAATTGTATTTAATCACTTACACATTATCTGTATTGTTTGTTATTTTATTTACATGGTCATCTTTTCTTCTTTTTAGCTCTTTTAAATATTTCGTATTGTATAATTATTTTTTATCTTTGTAGCTTTACTTTGGTCTTTAGTTTTCTTTGATTTTTTATAGTTCAACTTTTTACATTTTTAAATATTTTATTATATATTTTTATTATATTTTATTATTATTTTATTGTTATATACATGATGATTTCTTGGTATTGAGAGATTATTTAATTTTATTGTATTGATTTTGTTATGAGACAGAACACGAATGAACAATATATAATTGTCAAATATATACCAGGTTTCAGATAAACATATAATATGAGGTTTGATTATAAAGTATCTATAAATTCTCTTAATTTATCCAGGTTTTGAGTAAGACTTCTAATATTTATGTGTATAATTATCAGATTATTTTTATTTATTATTAATTCTTTTGTTATACTATTAAATTGTTGTGTTGTTTTGTATTGGTTTGGTATCATATTATATTTAATTATCTCGTTTTTTTAGTTCAATTATTTTAAAAGTATCATTTCTATGCCGTACTACATATTTATTATTTATTGTTGATTTATTTTTAGCCTCGATAGATAGTTTTTTAATAGTCTCCAACTCAACCTTATTGTATTCTTTTGATATGCTTATAATTTTGAATTTGGAGTTTTTTAATTTGTTTGCATTTTGTATTATATTATTAATTTCTATTTCAGAGTTTAAAATAATTTTTAAGGGCCTGATGACATTATCATTTTCTTGGTATTTTCCTAATCTAAAATAGTTTTTTATATTATAATTTATGTTGATTAGGTCTAACATTTCTGTTATATTTTTTTTTCTTCACAATTTCTTGTTTCGTAATTAGAATCTATTGTTTGTTTAACATTATAGAGTATAATAGTTTTATTTCTTATTTCATTTAAGTTTTTTTCATTTAGGGTTTTATTTATAGTCGTTGATAGATTTTGAAGTGTATTATTGAGGTTAGTTTTAGTGATCTCAGCAAATTTTTTAAGATCAGATTTATCAGCTGCTTCATTTAGTTTTTTTATTATGTTTTCTTGATTTTCTATAACTATAGTCAATTTTTCATTATTTATAGTTAATCTGTCATTATTTATAGTTAATTTTTCAATTAAGCATTTGAGATCAATTATTTCATCATTATGCTCATCTGTTACAGATATCGTTTGTTTTTTTTGACGAGCCATTTGAAGCTTTATATCAATTAAATTCTAAATATCACTAATATATATGTTGTTAAAATATATTTACTTAATTAATTTATTGAATAAATAATAATAGTTTTTCTAAATTTAAAAGATAATTTTTATATAATATATGTCACACTAATTTATTATGAAGTTCCTAGGGTTTATATTGGGTATATTATATACTGTATTTATTATATCAAATATACAAATATATAGCAATTAAATTATATTACTACATTTTATATTAAAAACAAATTAAATATTATAGAAATAACATAGTATAATAATAATAATAAAATAATATGCAGTATTTAAATATTAAAAATACAATAGTACAAATATCCAATATAAGTATATTTAATAAATATAAGTATATTTAATAAATATAATTTATATATATATATATATATATAAATGTATTAATGCAATATATATATATATGTTTTAATTTTATGATATTTAACAATACTAGGAAATTCAATACATATCTTTTATGGCTTTTTTATTGCATTTTCAATTATAATTTAAAAATAATAATAAAAATACATAAAATGTATATACCTAAATGTATTTATACAATATAATAATAATAAACAGTTGGTAAATAAGATTAATATGATATTAATACAATATATTATTTAAATATAAATAGAGGATAACTAATCTATGAATAATAATAATCGATTAAAAGAGTAAATAAAGTAGTTGTTGTTATTAAATATGTAAACAGTAAGTGAACAGTATCTTTGTGATTAATATATATTTGTTGTTGATTTTAATTTTGATAATCATAAAATGTAAACAAATACTTAATGTAAATATAACTAAATAAAAAAATTAATATAATTTCAAAACCAATGTAATATATTTAAATATTGGTAGATATTAATATTTGAATAATACTAATAATATAAATAACAAACAAATAAATAAATACGCACCTATATTTATAATTATAATACAATTAAACGATATTTAAAATCTAATCTGTGAATAACGCGTCTGTAATTTGGTTGCTATGTAAACAAAGTGATGAATTAGGATATATTGAATAATAGTTAATATGTAACCTATATATCCAGTAAATGTGTGTGTTTTCTTTCCCTGTTTTACCTCGTGTAAAAGCTGGAAATTTTACACGATTTTTGAAATTTTACACGGTAGAAATTGAAATCATAATTATAAATTAATATATGATATAGAAATTAATCTTCAATTAAATATAATAATGTATTTACATTTATTATACACACAAATATTTTTTTATATAAATATCAATACATTTGTAAGGTGACTAATGTCCGTGTTTTACACTGATTAAATATCCGTGTTTTATATCTAAAAATGTCCGTGTATTACATCGACATAAATCACTATATTATTCATTTATAAATACATTATTTAGTCTAATATAGAAAAAATATACTATTTTACCTTTTCTTTATTTTGATATATTGATTTAATTCACTAGTGTAAATTAATCATCACTTATTATTTTAATTTATAATTAAGTTAATATTATGTATACATAATATATTTAATGAATAAAGTTACTATTTTAAAATCATAAATAATTTAAGTATCTATGGTTTTTTAAAATCATCATAATTTCATTTAATTGCCAACTTAAACAATTATTATAATCATAATTATATTGATATTTCATGAACATATTCCAATAGTATTTTACAACTATCTACGTTTTTAATTTGATTAATATGAAACCTACCTTCCCCACTCTACCTAAAATATAAAAACTATTTTATTCTTAAATATAAATTGTTAACATATTAAATATAGTTATATTATATATACACAATATATAGATGTATAGATGTAATGTTATTTTAAGTAATATAATTTGATAATTACAATGTTGGTATATCATGTTTTTATTATATTATCATTCTATTTACTTCTAATAAGGCATTCATTAATATTACTCTATTATTTTAAAGATAATATAATATTTATAAATATATTATTTATAGATATTGTGATCGTATAAAAAGATGTACTTTTATATTTTTTATATTGGTGAACAAATTATGTAAACATATTTAAAATATTTAAAGTTAAATATTTTTTTAAAAAGTTGAAGTTTTATAACTATTTAGTAGGTATACTACTAGGTACCTAGTATGTACCTACTATATAGTGTTATATCTATGTATACCTACTCCCGCCAATGATATCCCCATTAAATAACATAATTATATAACTATAGTTATCTATTTAACTATAGTTAAATATTCTATCTTTTTAAAATGCAACCTATTTTTAAATATTTTCGTAAATATCTAATATCAGTTGCCTAATAAATATTATAGTGTAATAAAAGATATAATCTATATATGAGTACAATTACTTATTGTTTTTAGGTTTACGTTTTATTAACCCTAATGATAACTATTTCATGATAATGTGTTTACATCGTTTATTTGACAGGCAAAGATACCAGAAATAATAATTTCGGTAATAATTCGATATGGAATGATTCAATTCATAATTAAATGGTTAATTAATAACGATAGTAATGGAAGTGTATGTGTATCATATACCACCTATTATAATATATATATATATATATATATATATATATATATATATATATATATCGTGTATATACGTAGACTATGTAAATAATGTACGTGTTTGGGTATGCACATTATGAAACATGCTAAGTATGTCTATAAAGTGATTATTATAGTTTCTGTAATAATCACCTGTGATGGCATTTTATAAATTAGCTTTGTAAATACTTATATATGGAAGAGTGCTCTAATATCGACATGCACGTAATATCGACCCATAATTAATGTATGAAATGTTAATATTATATTGATATCAATATAATTAATTCATATAAGTATAATTTTTGTTTCAATATTTATATTTTTTTAATTATAAACAAAAAACTGATTTTTTCATTACTCTAAATTTATGAACATTTTAAAATTAAATATTGATTCTCAATCGTTTACGAATTAAAATTAAAGATATTTAAAATACACATTATAGATCTAATTATATTTTACAATGTGCCAAAAAGAGTTTGTATTTTTCATAATTTATTATAAAGTTATTTACTTTTACCTAAGAAACATATATTTTATAATACGAAATCCTAATGGCACGTAACATCGACACCCCTATTATCTCAGAGTTAAATAAATTAAATTAAATTTTAAAATAGCTAATACGTAATACTTATAAATAAAATTTGGAAATATTTAATTTAGAAATCATAAAATTATGGTGATTTATTTTTAGGGTGTCGGTATTCGAGTAATCTCCCCTATTATACTATATAAGTATACTATAGATTCCATAGCGTAGTAGCATATATTATAATTATAATTAGGTATTACTATACTAGAATGAGGTATTCTCAGTTATAATGTATATACGTAAAGAAGGATTACCAAAGATACTAACAATAATCTCGTGAAATTTGAATCATCAAATGCGTATAATCTATTAATAAATATATTGTAATATTTATATTAAAAAAGAAAGTTCTAAGTTTTCCTATATTCATAAATAACTAAAATTATACAATTCAGAAAGATCAAAACAGTGAATGGTTAATACCAGGGACAGTATACTGACAATATACTGGACGTATACGTCTGCTAATGCTTATTTTACAAACAAATTATTTTCTTCATGAGTGATTTTATCGTATTGCAACATGGTCCAGGTGTACATTTACCACCGGAAAGTATCTAATTCGGAGTGCAACATTCAACCATCGAAGAAATAGTGAGCGACGTACAGTTCTTGCTAATCCTACATATCGTATTTATGAAATAAGTAAGAAATATATAAATTCTTGAACATTAGATATTATAAAATTATATGTTCGATTAATTTTAAATTTAAATACGCAATCTAATAGTTACTATACGTATACGTAAATTAGGTATACCTAACTACCTAATATAGACGTATAACATACATTAGAGATGTCATAGTATATTATAATATAGTAGGATGTAATAGTATATAACAAACTTTTAACCGTCAGATAAAACATGTAAATGTACTAATTCAGAGCCTAGTATCAAATAATATATAGGATATATGTTATAACTTACAACTGGTAAGATGTGTATAGGTATATAAAAGTATAGTACATAAAAAGCGAAGGCTTTGTTATGTTTATTTGATTACTACGAATAGTAATAGCAAAGTCTTTGGTATTATTACCTACATAAATAGGAGGTTATTCATATAGTAGGCTACATCCAGCGCAAGGAGCGATCATGCCTGTCGCATAATGTGGCCTGCCATTCCAGTTTGCATTGATTGACAGCTATTCGCGTGCGAGCAGCTGTCAATCAATGCGTGTAAAAAGTTACGTAAGAGACCGATACCTCGAGCCGTGTACGCAGCGTATGTAACACTACCGCATATCCATATAATACCTATTATAATGCAATATTAATTTCCTAATTATATATATATATATATATGTTGTACTTCATATTTGTTAAGGTTTATGTTTGAAAGTTATCGAAACTATTTTCTGACATCATATTTTTATAAACTCGCCGATTGTAGCATCACCTATGCGCGTATCATTCACCCTATCACGTGTCAATCTATCCTATAACGGTGCTGTTCACTACAGGAAAGGTGAAGATGTTTGCGAGATGATATCTCTCAGGGATGCTAGTGACAAGTATCCTCAGACCGTCATTGAATTCTTTGAGACGAAATCTATGCGAATTAGATCCTTATTTAATGAATAAACGTTGTCGTTGTTATTATGTTATATATATATATATATATATTGTATATACATTATATGAAATAAATATTAAATGCTTTATCTTACAATATATATTTATTTTACACAGACATATTTAAATTATTAAAGCCAATACATATTTATAAACAACCATATATATTTATTTTTTTTACATGCGAAATACATTTAATTACAATTATAGTACATAGTTAATATTATATAACTAATTAAACATTAATAGAACCTATTTTTACGATTAAATATGACTATTTTAACCTAAGTATTATACCTTATTGTTTCTTATAACCAAATCAAATTTATGCGTAAGTCTATCTGTAATAACTAACCTTACTATTAATATTATTATACCTAGTAGTAGATTTATTAGTAAAATCAGTACTAGTAGTTGTAGTAGTAGCAGTAGTATTAGTATTGATAGTAGTATTATTAATACTAAGAGTAGTAGTAGTAGTAGTAGTAGTAGTAGTAGTAGTAGTAGTAGTAGTATATGAAGGAATAAATTATATTACTTTACTTACTATACATATATATGTATATGTATATGTTTAAAGATATATTCGAAGTTAAAATAGTTTTTCTAATTAAGAGTATTATTGCATACTATAAATGCGATTAATAACTTAATAGTCAGTAACTGGTGACATTAAAGCTCGCAGTATTGTTATCGAATCTTGATTCAAATGATATGTTCATCTATTATATTATATTATTAGCATAGTATAAATAACTGGTTCATAAAATTCTTTAAAAACTATATACAAGTTGTACCGTATATCCCATCTAGTTTTACAAATGTCTACTCTAAATCTGGATGATTCTGGAAGGGAATATTTATTATTATTGGATTATTGTATAAGTTTTCTTTTAGGTGAATATTTAAAAACATACTTCTAATATAACATATATCATATTTTGAATAAAATAAATGTCAACCGCTGTCACAATTTTCAAGTTTAATTTTCTGAGACATATATTCTATAGTTGATATATCAGTTGTTTAATCTGCCAAAATTATAAATATTTGGCTTTTTAAGTTTACTAATTATATCATATTTTGTAAACTCTTACATTCATAAATAAATTCATTCTTCGTATTTTTAGATGTGCATCTAATGTATGTATATAAATATATTTAGCAATATTTACAGAATTAATAATGTGGTTTTTAATAACAGAAACTTCTGATTGGGAACACGGAATTTCAATAATTACCATGAGTCACAGATAGATTCCCTAGATAATGTTCATCTTCATTATTCCTATATAGGACATAATTTGTTTACCACAACAGATAATCGTTTTAAAAATAGATTTTAATAAATATACGTAATAAACTTAATAATGTTGAGATGTTTGTGATATAGGTTGATATATATTTGTAATTTAATTATCACAATAATTAAATATATTTATTTGTGTACATTTGCCCCTAGTATTAATACCAAGTGATAAAGTCAAATATACTGTACCTATAGGTTGTTTCATTATTAATAATAATAAAGTTTATTCATTATAAAAAATGGTTTCATAATTTGTATAATAAGGTAGGTATATATATATATATACTATACTAATTAGTTATAGTATTTAAAGTAGTTGTGAAAGTAATGAAAAGTAAAATTTATTCAAGTATGTACTTAAATACTAATAATGAAAATATTAAAAATTATAGGATAATTTGACAATTAATAATTAACAATAAATAATTGGTAATTATTATTAATACTAGTTTTATTATTTCAAATTGTTATTTACAAAGGTAAATAGTAATAAATTAAATAAATTAATTATATATATATAAGTACTTCAAGTATGTAGGATTCATATAGTAGGTATATTCCTATATATTTTCTATTATTAAATAAGAATATTTAATATTTACGATAGGTTTATTTAATTGTAATTTAAGACGTACTTACCAGAGCCAGCTTTAGGGTGGGAGGAGGTAAATCGGGCAATTTCGCTGGGCTAGATATTTTAGGGGCTCATTAATAATTTTAAACACACATTTTTTACTAATTATTTAATTTATATAACAACAAATATGTACTTACATTATTTTTCTTATATATATATATATATATCCCCTTTCCGGTGGAGTGTCGACCCAATAGGGCGCGCCCCCAGGTTGCGGATAGGGTCATGACCTCTTTAAGAGGTTAACTGTGAACTAAAATAAGTAGCCGCGGACAAAACGACGCACCTGATGCCTTCCAGGATCCCATTTGATTGGGAAAGACTAAGGGAGAAACCCCTGACAGAAACCGGGAATAGGAGGTTCTCTTAGGCGGTCACTAGTCACTCTGTTTAGTAGCCGGCACAGTTCACCTAGAATGTCCTTGAGCAAGTGTCTAGTATAAATGTCTCAAAAACAAACACACGAATACAAAGAAAATAACGCCCCTCAGTCCCGGGCAAATAGAGAATGCGAATAATCTCCCGGTTAGGAAGGCTACATGGAATACTAGAACAATAATTGATAATGATACTATTGACTTAATAATAAATGAAATTGAACACATAGAAATTGATATGATTGGCATAACTAAGACCCATTGGACAACAGATATACCTATGATATGGGAGAAAGATGAACATGTCATCATTCACTCACCACGACAAGACGGAATACACAGATAAGCTGTCGCTTTAATACTGTATAAAACCTAATTGAGCATATTATTAACTATAGTTAAACACTCATATATGAGTGTATATCAAGCCGATTATTGTAGGTTACCATAGAGATTAGATCAGATAGAATAACATACTTCGTTGTGTACGCTCCAGACTCTAGCTACGAAGATACACATGTAGAATAATTTGTTGGAACGTTACAAGATGAGATCAACATCCTACCACCAAGCTATAATAGTGTCCTACTAGGTGATTTTAACGCATCATTAGGAAGCCACATGCAAGAAATCTGGACAGAAGTAGTTTGGAGTTATGGTGCAGGAGAACACAATGAAAGATGTGTTAAACTACTTCGATGTTGTGCAATAACAATCTATTTATAGAAAACACAATGAAAGGCTAAGATATACATGGATTTTACCGAAACGTACAGAGATACAAATTGATTTTATTATAATGTCTAAGAAACTAAATTCTACTTTTAAAAACTGTAGAACCTATAACTCTGCAAAAATAGGCCGAAATAGGGTCAGATCACTCAGTTGTCATTGCAAACTTAGTTATGAAAAAACCAAACATATAACAAAAAAACCACCGAAACGTTATGACACAGATAAACTGCAAAATGAGGAAACATCCAAAAAGTGTGCATCTATAATAGGAGATGGGTTCGCTAACCTATTAGATGAGGACGATGAAATAACTCTAGATGAATTATTTTACATTAAATTACAAAAATCTTACATACAGCAGCTGAAAAAAAAATCGGATACAAACTGTTATATATATATATATATATATATTAGATTGTAATTATATGTTGTCACCCTTTTTTTTAGAGATTTAGCACTAACTATTAAAATGACACGTAAATATACGCCCACTTCCTTATATACAATTAATACTAAAATATATATATTAGTGATACTCAGCCACTAGGTATTTTTTCTATTATCCTTATATAATATGATGACAGCGGCGTAAAACACTAGTAATAATTGTGTACTAAAAAGAGACATTTAATATCGCGTATTCATAATTATAATATCAAATTAAAAAAAAAATTAAATAGAATTTATTTTTTATTTAAATTTACGAGTGTGCAAAAGAAATTGAGAATACACCAGAAAAAGTTAAAATTGGAATTTTCTTGAACATAATAGGAACTGACGGAGTGAAAATATTCAAGTCATTTAAAGAAATCACAGTCAAAGTGAAAGACAAAAAAGAAAAGATTATTGGTAAATTTAGTTTAGCTTGGATAAAAAAGTCTTTCAACAATTATTCTATTCCACGTAGGAGTGTCACGTATGAGATATATGTTCTTCAAAAGATCTCAAGGAGAAAACAAAAATATAGACGCATACTATAGAGAACTGAGAAAATTGTCACTAAATAGTAAGTTTAAGGGTTTACAAGATTCCTCCTCAAATATAGATTAAAAATAGGTATGAATACAGCGTCTTATACAATAGTCAGAGGACTCAGAAATAATAGCAGAACAATTCATTGAATGCGCAAGAACAAAAGAATTAGGGAAATTAGAGGTTTAGATTACGAGAATGTCGATTTTGTTCAGATCGTTACAGAGACAAGAACTTACATAAAGGGAATGAACGAAAGAATTGCACACATTGCTATAGAATCCATCAGTGGAAGAAATGTAAAGATTATGGGAAAAAATATTAAAATTGCAAGAAAACTGGACACTGGGAAGTCTGCTGCAGTGTAAAGAAGGTTGACGAAATCAGAATAATAAGGAATAAAAAGGAAGCCAATCATGAATTTGACGAAGAAGAAAACAACCAATTTCCTGACGAGATTTCATACAGATAAGAAAAAGACCCATGGATACGAGAAATATAAATAAATATGAAGAACAGAAAAGAAGTGATGACATTTAAGATTGATACAGGAGCTAGCGTAACTCTAATTGAAGACATTACAGATTTACCAAAATTAATACTTATCACAAAAACCTTTATTGGACCAGGAAAGACTAACATGAAGATACTAGGGTACTTTATCGCTAAATTATCATATAGAAAGCAAGAAATAGAAGAACAAATATACGTAATTAAAAATCAACAAACTGTACTGTTGTCCAGACAAGCGTCGTTGAAACGAAATGAAATTAGTATGATATCGTTAATAAATGAGGTACAAATATTTATGAAGGGCTGGGACAATTGAATACAGAGTACAGAATAAAATTAAATAAAGATGCAGTACCGTATTCCATATACGTTCCAAGACCGGTACCATTGAGATTGTAAGAATAATTCAAAGGCGAAATTAAAAGAATGCAAAAGTTAGACGTAATAGCAGAATCTGAAGGACCATCAATGTGGTGTTGTCCGATGGTAGTGGCAGCAAAGTCAAATGGTAAACTACGAATTTATAGCGACTTAACAAAATTAAATAAGAGTGTACAAAAAGAAGTAAATCCACTGGCAACAGTGGAGAATAGTCTATCTAAAAGCAGAAGTAAATATTTCTCAAAAATCGATGCAAACGCTGGGCTCTGGCAGATATCTTCGGAAAAAACGTCATGGGAATTAACAAATTTGTTGACACCTTGTAGAAGATTTCATTATAGGAAATTTCGGAGTGACTTCCGCACCCGAAATTTGCAGTAAAGAGATGAATAGGATATTAGAGAATTATGAAAATGTTAAAATGTTATAATACACATGGACGATGTATTAATAATGGGGGAAACTGAAAAGAAATACGACGAGAACATAAATATCGTATTAGACAATATTAAATCAGCTTGGATGATTCTGAATAAAAATAAATATTATTTTAAACAAAAAGAAGTTGAATTCTTGGGATTTAAAGTAAGCAAGGAAGGTATAGGAGCAAGGGAAAAGATAAGAGCGATCGAACTATTCTCAGTCCCAGAGAATGTGAAAGCGATAACAAGTTTTCTAGGTTTAATAAACTAATACGCCAGATTTAGCAAAAACATAGCAGAATATAGTGCACTAATATGTAGTTTAATCAAAAAGGATGTACCTTGGCTATTTAGCGATTGTCAACAAAAAAGCTTTTTGAAGTTCAAGGAAGAATTTAAATCAACTAGAGTAATAAAAACATTCAGCATGAACAAGAAAACATACTTGACCACGGATGCTTCAAACTATGGCATTGGTACAATATTATGGCAGAAAGAAGTCGTAAGAAATAAGGCAATTATTTGAGCAGCTAGCAGATCCTTGAATGAAACAGAATAGCATTATTAAATAATAGAGAAAGAAGCATTAGGAGTTGTATGGGGGCTGGACAAATTGTATTACTATATGTGCGGAGCACCAGTAGTAGTAGATACATACCACACACCACTAATACAGTTACTGGAAAGTAAAGAAGTGGAAAAGGTACTATTGCGTATTCAACTATTTAGATTAAGAATTATGAAATATAACGTTCAGATTGTTCATATTTCAGGAAAAAACAATGAAGCGGCTGACGCATTTTCCAGATATCCAGCAGAAGCAATGCAGGAAAATATATTGGAACTCGAAATAGAGGTATTTTTTAAACATAATACAATAATTTACGAAGGAATACATAGGTGGAATTACTTGAGCAAATCTCAAGAAGAATATATAACAATACATATGGTAAGAGAAAAGATATTTAATAAATGGAAACGAAAGGAATCCACAACGAAAGGATTTAGATCGATATTACTAAATTAGACAATACCTTTTATTAGTACAAGGGTGCGTAATGTTTCAGAATCGGATAATTGTACCGGGGGAAATATAGGAGAGAGTTTTGAAGTAAATTCATAGTTCACTTAAGGAATAACAGGATATATATCACGACCTAAAAAGTGGTTGGTGGTTTGGCATAACCATAAGATATAAATATATATATATATATTGGTTCTTGGATACAATGTCAAATCTATAAGAATAAGAAAGTAATAACGCTTGAAATGATACCGTTACCGAAAGGATCTTGGGAAACGGTATACCGTATATGGAGTGATATATTTGTATTGAAGGGAATTAAATTCATACTATAGTAGTGGATTAATACTCAAAATATATTGATATCGCGATACTGGACAAAGGAGAGAACTCTAAAATCAATATTCTCTAGACATGGTATTCCTAATAGACTTATATCTGACAATGGGACACAATACGCATGTGAAGAATTTAGAAAATTTGCAGAATCCTATAAATCTATTCATACAACGTCCTCGCCTCGATATACAAAAGGAAACGGAATTGCAGAGAGAGCGATACAAACTGTGAAAAAACTACTAAAAAAATATGAAGATCCATATTTGAGTATGTTAGATTACAGATCAATACCTCTAGAAGTTGGTCTTTCACCAGCGAAATTACTAATGCATAGAAATGTAAGATCCATATTACCATCTATAGGCGGCAGGAAAATTACTAAAATAGGAGAACATATCCAATATCAAGAATGGCAAGAGGAAAAGATAAAAAAAGGTGAAGGAAAAATATAATCAAAATCCAAAAGTTAAAGATCTAAACAAATTAGAGATATGAGACAATGTATATATTAGATATATTGTTCGACCAGCCGAAGTTATTGAAGTACAGGATAATGGAAGGAGTTGTGTCGTAGAAGGAGAAGGTACGGTAAGATGGAACCGGACAGCATTATTATATACTACTGGTTCAAGTTATACGATACGCTCAGGAAGGAAAATATTCCCTCTTAAGGGGTATACAGAATAATTGCTAGATGTCACTGAGGGGTTAAGGTTTGGTAATGAACAAATTATAGTTAAACGATTCTTATAAAGTTTATTTATTAAAACCTATGAAATGTTACTATTATATATATTTTGATATTATTAAAGTAGTATTATAAAACATTAGAAAAGGGATGTTATATATATATATATATTATATTGTAATTATCCGTTGTCACCATGTTTTAGAGATTTAACACTAACTATTAAAATGACACTTGTAAATATACGCCCACTTACTTATATACAATTAATACACAAATATATATATTATCGATACTCAGCCACTAGGTATTTTTGCTATTATCCCTATATAACACACACGACATAACGTAATCCCCGGTCTGTCAAGTGAGGTAAAAGACACATGTGCACAACGAAGAAGCGCTTAAATAATTATGTTACAAAACCAGTATAATGAAGAATATATAAATAATTATATAGAATTAAATAAAAGAGTAAAAGCAGCAGTTAAAAAACAAAAGAAATGATAATTTAAGTGAACTATCTGAAATGGAAGAAAATTTAAAAAATAATAACACACATAAATTATTCAAACAAGTTCGTGAACTAAAAGGAAAAAGATATAGATCTATAATTGCTATGAAAGACTCCCACGGTTATCTAAAGACGAAAAAGCAAGATGTGTTATATATAACTTTGAGAAACACCTCAACACACAATTCAACCACAACGAAAATGCTCTGCAAGAATTTGATTCAGTAGATGTTAATAATTAAAACATACCGACAATAACTGAACAGGAAGTTAAGTACTCAAAAAAACAGCTAGCCAACAGAGAGTCACATGAGGTTGATGGAATAACTTCTGAATTGATAAAAGCTGAAGGTGATATTATGAATAAAACACTAAAAAACCTGTTTAATAAAATAATTGTGACAGAGAATTCATCAAATGACTGGTCCAATATGATAATTACTCATATCCACACAAAAATGTGACATATTTTACGCCGCAAACTATAGAGTAATTAGTAATTACTAATTACCCTATTACCAATACCAGATAAAATATTCTGCAAAATCTTGATGAACACATGCTCGTACATAATTGAATCATCAATGTTTGACTCTCGATTCTGTTTTAGGCCTATTAGAGGAACCACTGATGCAACATTTATTATAATGCAGTTAATTGAGAAAGAAAAAGAGCACCAAATACCCCTCCATTTCCACTTTATTGATTTTAAAGCAGCATTTGACACTATTTGGAGAGAGGCACTTTGGAAAATGCTGCTTAAGATAGGTATCCCAAATAAACCTATCGAGACGACCACAAATCTCTATGATAAAAAGCTCCATAATAGCTGGAGGATAACCAACGGACTAGTTAATATCCCAGTTAATATTGGCGTTAGACAAGGCTGTAGTATGTCACCAAGATTATTTAACATATTCCTTAAACATAGAACGAAGGGTATTCAAATTTGAACCGTGACTTTCAATTAAATGAAAATATGTCTGTTGATATCAGATATATTAAATTCATATCTGCTGTATTCGAAAAATTGCAATTATCTCCATTGGAACTTGAACAAGCTTGTCAAAAGTGGTGTTTGAAGATCAATCTTCTTAAATGCGCAATAATGACACCAGTTAGAAAAGCTGAAATTGAAATTGACAAGTGGTTCCCAAAGTTTTCTATTTTCTTATTTTAATTCTAATTTTAGTTTATATTTGTTTAATATCAGGTGGCAACATGTACTACTTATATTATTTATAATTATTATTATTTTATTTATTAATTTCTTTCGGGTTTATTCTATTTTATTTTATTTTATTTTCTAAATGATATTTATTGTATTACCCACTTTTATTATTTGTATTTCTATTTATACATTTTCGAGAGATAATTGATGATTTATTTAAGCGTCTAAATAAATTTCTCGAAACATCTTAGGGAAATATCGAGTCAATCATGGATCACGGATGAAATTCTCGACCTATGTGATATAAGAAGAAGGATGAAGAATACTAAGCGACTAAATGCTATATAAGCAGACAGATACAGGGCCATACCAAAGATTTTCCGAAGGAAAGATATAAAACTTACGCGAAATCGTGTACTTCGAATTTGTATACAAAAGACCCTGGTGCCACCTATAGCGGGTTACTTTTAGGAACTATGCGTTGTTTATAATGTAAATTCGTATTTAACTATACACTTTTAAAATGTTAAATAATATGCTTTAAATTAATATTGATATGATGAAAACTAAGTGTTCATTACTAATATATAACAAACAAATATGATATTTATGTTTTAAATGCTATAAGTATATATGTAGTAAGTAAAAGTTAATTTATATTGCATGTAATTTAATAGAGCAATGAAAACATTGTTGTATGCAAACAGAGCCGAACCTAAATCTATTTCAGTGATTTCGATACTGCTGCTAGCAGCGGCTGGGGATATTACTAAATTACGTTGCATGCATAGGGATTATATATTTGCTTCGCAACATCTTTGGCCATACTACTCTGAATTATACTGAAAAGACTAACACCATAGGCGGAAACAATCCTTGAACAAGCCGGCTTCAGTAAAGAAGAAGCACTTTATACAACAAATACTAAATTATATAAGCGATGAAAAACATATATATCAACAGATACCTTTATATTATAACTGCATAGACTTTAAAAAAGCCTTTGATCTAGTTTGGAATATGGGGTTATGGCATACCATGACAACATATGGTATACGTAAGGAATTTAATCGATATGTTATCAGCTCTGTATGCCTCTTCATGAAGCTCAGTACTAGTTAATAATCAAATAGGATATTCCATTTAAACTATAGTAGGTGTTAGTCAATGTTTCGTGTTATCTCCTTTGTTATTTAACATATTTTTTGGAGAAGATAATGCAAGATACACTAAAAGAGCATGGCTCTACTATATCTATTGGAGGCATTTCTATCAACAATCTTCATTTTGCAGACGATATAGACCTCATCGTAGGTTTATCTAATAAACTACAAAAATACACAGACTCGCTAGCAAAAAGCGCATCTAGATATAGAATAGAAATAAGTCATGAAAAGATTAAGATTTTATTCAATTATCCGGATCCGAATAAAGATAATAGTAATAATTTGACAATAAATATATATGGAAAAAACTATAAATAATTAATTAGAGGTACATTACGAATAGATTATATATATATATATATATATATATATATACATATAATTGGAAATAATAAATTTCGATTGACTATCTATTTGCATGTAGATGTCTTAAGGCCCTATCGCAGTGTACAAGCTGATCAGACCACATTTTCCAGATGTTTTAAAATACAATGTATATATATATATAGGAATATACATGTCTATTCAGAATACATGTCATGATAGAACTAATATCTGTATTGAGTCACTTTTTTTTGTATAGTATACACATTATATAGAAAAACAGTATTACTATAGAACCTTCATAATATATATATCGTTATATATTTATACATATATCTAATAATATATATATATATTTTTTTTAAGTATTATTTATAAATCAACTTATGGAACTATTTGAAATAATATTTTTATAATATTCTATTGTAATGATATCCATATAAATATATTTTCTATAAAGCAATACAAATTATCAAAAAATATCAACTGATTTTCCTGTAGAGCAACTAATGCATACATACCTAGAGTGAACATATTGATCACTGAGTAATATGCATTTGAAATTTCATAGCATAATATTTGTAATAATTATTTCTTAACTTTAATAAACTTATTTATTATCTATCACATTACATTTATAAATGACATTAATGGTGTGTATAATATATAATAGTATCTATATAATAATGTACTATAATAAATATTACTATATTCATATTATATAAAAATGTATATATAAATTAAAATATTTCTACTTTTTTAAATATAGTAGGGTCATAAAAACATGTTTGTATGTGATTTATATATCGTTTTTGGATGCAAATTTTTCATAGATACTAAATTACACAAGTGTATGATAGTTTTATGGAATAATATTTATTTTGTATTTTTATGATATTTAACAATTTATTGCGCAGGGCCTTAAGTTACAAAAATAATATTTATCATCCTTAAATATCTAAAAAAAATCCTTTATTTATATTGTTACATGTTTATGGAACTACCTCCCATATATATATATTATATCTACCATTATCATCCATCCTATATCATGCTCATCAAGGCAATGAATATTTTCCTCAATCTAATAATAATCCTATTAATTTATTTTGAAACATTCCCCATAATTATTTATTTTTTACAAAACATGGTTTACTTTTATAGTTTATTCTAATTGATTATTGTGGTTAATTTTATATTATTTCATTTTTAAATTACATATATGAGTGCAAGAAATACTTATTGTATATTTCAATAAACCACATTATAAATCATCATATATACATAATATATAGGATGATTTGATCAACATTATAATAAATAATATAAACATAGGTTATAGATAAAATAGTAGGAGGTAATTATCAAAAAGAGATAACTACATGATAAATAATCATATGGAACTATAAAAAGAAAATAAATACACATATGTAAGTGTCTAAAAGCAATATAAAAGTAATCACTTAGTACTTCAAAGAAGAGTAAAGTCTAAGCGATATATTTCGAATAGAATGATTAGTACAATAAGATGATCTAGAAATTAATAGGTTATGCAATTAATTATAGTTTATTATATATTATAGATGATAGAGTATATATATATATGTATAAATATATATATATATATATATATATATATATATAATATCAGTAGTAGTAGTAGTAGGTGGCGAATTATTATTTATAATGGTATTGCAATTCCTATGTGTATAATGCGCATCGTTATATGGTCAAAGATATGGATAGTAGTAATACTAATAACCATATTCTTGTTGTATCATCTTGTTCCATGATCATTATCCTAAATATATCAGACCCTTTGCAATACTATCCTTATAGCTAGAATGTCATCTACTGATGGTACTGACCTACTTGATTCATCTCAAATATACCTTACGTAAGGTACCTTATATTGCTAATTAATAAAAAAAATCATTTATTTCTAAACCTCGCGAAGTTATGCACGGAGTACCCCAAGTTTTCATATTGGCCTATTCCTAGTCGATATCTACCTAAATAATTTTTTAATAATATTGACACATACCTCATGATAGACTACTATTCATATACCAATGATATACACTTGTACTGTATGACGTATACTGTACTGTACCACCTATACTGACTGACCTTAATGTACACATACTTATACTTAGCAACATATTTAATGTGATACATACCTGGCTTACAAAACCCACTATTGTATCCCTTCCACCATATATATCCACCAATAATTAGATTATTTATTTATGTATTTAATGATGTATAGTATGCATATGTGTACTTATAAATACATGTTTTAAAATACTGCATTAGGGAACAGGTTGTGTGTTCAGAGTTTACGATTAAAACATGACAAACCCATTACAAATATGTTATATACATTACTATGTATATGTGAATAGATGTGAATATATACAATTATAGTCTATAGATAGGATATTGTGAAGAAAATATATGTTGATTGATAATTTATTTAAGCAAATAAATAGTCGAACATATAATCGAAAGTATAAAGTATAAATATTTGCTAACGATAAAAAAAATTTGACACTTATTCGAAAGATAGTATTGATTGCAATACAATGTACCAGGCATTTTCTAAGACAACTTTGGAGACCGCGAATGAAAATATCCCACTAAAACCTAAACTGAATAAAAGAGTCCCCTGGGAGAATAATAAAAATTCAGAAAAGAGTGAATACCTTAAGCGAATGTCTCTGTTAAAAGAAGAGCACCAGATAACTACAATATAAAGATGTATAATACAGCTAGGAAATATCTAGTAAATACATACAACTCAGAACAAGAAACATATATTCAGCTCCAAATCGATATCATACAATCAGCTGCCGACAACAAACAATCTGCAATAGCATGGGATATAGTAAATAAAATAAGTTTAATAATTAGAGAGTGTCAACAAATTAACATTAAATTCAAATTCCCAAACGGGCAGGATACATATATGGAAAGACTATTTCTAAAAACATCTAGGTTCCAATCCTTCACATAATATTCAACAAATAAAATCTGTTCGAGAAGACGATCTTCAAATCAAAACAGGGCCATTCACAATGAACGAATTGATAGTAATGTTGAAGAACATAAAGTTAAAGAAAGCTGCTGGAATAGATGAAATACCACCCGAAGTCTGGAAAACATATCTATTAAATTTACATTTACTTATATTCTGCAACAAAGTATATAATGAAAGCGTTATTAATGTATGGAAAAAAGGTTGTATGCTTCCGTTCTCAAAAAAGGAGATATATCTAGTTAAGTAGAAAAGTACAGGGGAACCACTATAATATACATAGCAGCTAAAAAATACAACACAATGTAATAACACAGAATACAACCTGAAATCGACACAGTATTGCGCCCAAATCAAAATGGATTTCATCAGAGTAGATCGAATTGGGACAAGTCTTAACCGTTCGTAGACTTATTGAAGTAGTAAAAGATAAAATATAGAGGATTGCATTATTTTCGTAGATTGTTCCAAGGCATTCGATTCCATTTATAGAGGTAAAATGTAACAAATACTAAGAGCTTACGGCATCCCCATCGAGACAATAAAGGCAATCATGATGTTATATAATAACACTATATCCATGGTTCGTTCCCCCGATGGAGATACAGACTTTTTATATCAGGGAAGGAATATTACAGGTTGACACGCTAGCCCCGCTACTATTTATTATTTGTCTATACTACGTTCTACGAACATCAATTGATCTTCATTTTGAAAAAGGCTTTACACTACATAATTCTAGAAGTAGACGATACCCTGCCGTAACAATTACTGATGCAGAATATGCAGATGATCTTGCTCTCTATACTGATACATGTGCATATGCAGAACTTCCAATTCAAGTAGGAATTGCGGCTATTGAATTGAATTCCTACTAGAAATTGCGGCATAAGAAACCGGACTATGTATTACAATTAAAAGACTGAATGCATGCTTCTTAACCATAAAGGTATTATAAAATCTCTTAACGGCTAAACTCTTAAACAGGTGGAAAACTTCAGATACTTAGGCAATGAAATGTTATCGACCGCAAAAGATATGTCATCGAGAATTGGTAAAGCTTGGATTGCATTGAATAAATTATATACAATTTATAAATCTACTGAAAATCGATGGCTGAAAATGAACTTTTTTTGAGCTAATGTTGAGACTGCATTATTATACGGATCAGTAATATGGATCTTAACAAAAATGCTCGAAAATAAATTAGACGGCAATTATACCAGAATGCTTAGAGCCATTTTAAATAAGTATTGGCGTGATCACCCAACACATGCTGAATTATATGCTAATATCCCTCCAATATCACATATTATACGCGAAAGAAGAATTCGATATGCTAGTCACTGATATAGAAGTGATACAGAAAGTATAAGCTAAGTTATAATTTGCAATCCAAATTATAGTAAAACGAAGGTAAGGTGCACTCCCTAACACCTTTCTAGATCAGTTGAAAAACGATATGGACCTGGATATTGGCGATATGAAAAATTAAATGAAAGACAGGGATGTTTTGAAAAGAATTGTAACGAATGCCCGAGCAACCGGCTCGATCCAGTAAGTAAGTAAGTAATTAAGTAAGTAAAACGTTTTACAGTTACATTAAAAATAAATGAAAAATAATCGAAATTAGAAATAAAATACATTATTTTGTAAGTTGCATCGAAATATTCAATTTCTACTTGAACTTTATAGGATTCTTCTTATCTTTGTACCCTGTATTAGTAATACATTATTAGTTATATAGTTTAATATTTAAATGATAAATATTAAATATATTATAAACAGAACATGTTAAAAAACAAATAAACCAATATTAAATGAAACAAACAAATAATGTAATACTTTATATATATAATATATGTACCATATAATATATATACCATCAAAATATGTAATAATAGTAGCCTACATTATTAATTTTATATTTTAATTGAATATTAAATTTGAAACATATATATATACAAAAAGAAAACGTTAAAAATAAAATAAACCAATATACCTATAAACGTACAGAACACGTTAATAACTAAACAAAGTAATAATATTACCAAACTAACAATATATTATATAGGTATAAGTATACTTATCACTATAATCTGAAATAATAGTAAATTATTAATATTGTATTTTAATAATATAATAAATTTGAAACATTTATACAAAATATATATAAAATAAAAATAATATACAGAACAAATAAAAATTAAGTAATACTCACCACTTTAAAATCTGTTACTTATATTCATTTGTGAAATTTATAAATATTGTGCCATCTGTATTACGAACTAAATATTATAATTCTACTTTTAGATTATATTTGTTTACATATAAATTTTATATGAATGAAAAGTTATGTACATTTTTAAATACAATAACTATTCAATTTATCGTAATTATTTTAATAATATAACATTATTTGATTATAAAAACAATTTGTCTTAAAATATACAACCATATTCGAGAAATTGATAAATAAATAGAATAATTTTTAATGTAAAATTATACATATTTTATAAAATGCTTAATTAAAAATTAAATGCTTAATATAATATAAAATTATTAATAAATCACAATTTGCTATTGGAATTATTTAAAACGACAGTATTATAACCTATATTTCAAACTAATTTTCATTACAATAGTCAATCTCAAATTACATGGGTGAAAATTCTTTTTCAAATAGTTATATTGTAAAATCTGGAGTAAGATCCTACCACAAGGATCGGTTTTAGATCAAATTTTATTTTTTTTATATATTAATGATCTTCCTAGTATATTCTCTTCAAAAATTCATATTGATTTATTTGCCTATGATACAAAAATATATTGTTCATACGCATCTGAGAGTGAAAGATTTCTTTTACAAAATAGTTTAAATTTATTTTCACAATGGGTAAATAAATGGCAATTAAATATTTCATTATCAAAATATGCAGTTATGACTTTAGGGAGGTTATTCCATCAAAATATTTTATAAATAATATTCTATTAGAAAACGTTACTTTTTATAAAGATTTAGGAATAATATTTGAAAATAACCTTTTATTTAATAAACATATTGATTATATTTGTAAAAAAGCTTATTTTTCTTTGAATTCAATTTGTAGATGCATTACTACAAAATCCCCTAGAACATTATTAAATGCATATAACATTTATTGCAGACCAATTTTAGAATATGCATCCATAATTTGGTCACCTTTTTCAAAGGTTAGTAAATTTCGTAGTCTCATAGACCAAATAGAAAGAGTGCAAAGATTATTTACTAGAAGATTAATTACAAGATTCGTAGGATATACAAATTCATCAAATATTAATTATAAATCATATATAGAGAGATTGGTATATTTTAAATTAGAATCACTTGAACTTAGAAGATTAAAAATAGATCTAACCACAATTTTTAAAATTTCAAATAATTATACAGATATAAATATATCTGATATTCTTAACATTTCGAATAATTGTAGAACTAGGGGTAATTGTAAAAAATTAAATGTAATACATAATTATGATAATACAATTAAAAATATAATTAATAATAGATCAGTTAATTTATGGAATTCATTAAATAATGATATAATAAAATCTGTATCGGAAGTATTATTTAATTGTTGTTTGTTCTGTATTATATGTTTGTTTTATATATATTTTGTATATATCATTCAAATGTATTATATTACTAAAATACAATATTAATCATTTTCTAATATTTCAGATTATAGTGATAAGTATTATATTGTTTGTTTCATAATATTATTGGTATTTTTGTTATTAACTGTTTTTGTATAGGTATATTTGTTTATTCTATTTGTAACGTGTTCTGTTTATATATATATAACCAAATATAACTCTGAAATATTTTACAAAGCAAGGAATCTACTAAAAGATTCAAAAATAAAGTATTGTTGGACAGTTAATGGCATAACGTTTATTAAAAAAACAGAATCTTCTGAAAAGGAAAAATTTTTAAATTTAATTGATTTTAATTCTATATTGTAGTTTTATTAAATTTTGTATTATATTTATATTCTTGTTTTTATTGTTCTTATTATTTACGTTACTTTTTTATTTATATATATATACTTAATCTTTTTTATTTACATTAATTTATATTTTATATTATGGTTTACAATAATAATAACTATTATGACAGTAATAATGAATTATATAATAATAATGAAACGCATACTAATTATGAATATATGTCCGATGAATATTTAAATAAAAATATACAAATAGAATGTAATTATGTTGAATGTAAATCAATAAAATATGTATCTAATCACGGCCTATCAATATTTCATTTAAATGCACGAAGTTTCGTACAAAATTTTGATGACATAATAATGTTATTAGATTCAATAGAAATTAAATTCAACATAATTGTGATAAGCGAAACTTGGTTACAAGAATACAATAAAGATTTATATCAAATTGAAAATTATAATGCATGCCATATAACCATCGATATAAAGAAAGTGGATAAGCAATTGCCGCACGCAATGCATGTAAAAGATATACACGTGAATGACACTTTTATCGATAAATTAACAAAATGGTATCAGTGATTTTGATTGGATATTAGTCATATTATATATGTCAAATATTGAAACAGTAGTCTTTTCGTCGAAATAGATTAAAGTGACTTCTATCTATATCAATGGATTTAAATTATAAATATCAATAAAATCAATAAAATAGTATTATAACTTGAATTTAAATACACAAAATTACGAGGAATGTTGATATTATGTATTTTAAATATATAATTTTATTTTTAGTATCGATAGTATATTAAAATTGGTAGTGATTATCAATATATATATATGATAAATACATATTATTATAAATAAAAAGTAGTGGGCCAGATAGTGGGTTTCGACTGCAGCGCTCGTAGCGGAAAGTGCCATACACTACAGTCAATTGCTTATCCACTTTCTTTATATCGATGCATATAACACGTAATAACTTTATAAATAACACATATAATAACAATGCAGGTGGTGGAATTTATATCTTTATACAAAACCATTTAAACTATAATATTATGGATAATTTATGCATATCAAAACATGAATTTGTGGATATTCTTACGATTTCTTTAAATATTAATAATAAAAACATTTTAATTAGTGGTATATATAAATCGCCTAAAGCTGATATAATAGATTTTAGTGATTTTATTTATACACATTTTAATTACTTTTCGGCTAAGAGGGACCTTTTTTTGGTGGGAGATTTTAATATTAATATTTTAATAAATAACAATAAAATTAAATAATTTTTAGATAACATTTACAGTTTAGGTTGTTATCCATTAATTACAAAATCAACAAGATATGGAATACATATTAACTCATCAATTGATAATATATATTGTAATTGTAATTACAAACCTATAGTCAACGATATTATAATCAGTGATGTAAGTGATCACCTTCCTATATATGTTGTATATGAATGTGAAACAACAAATTATAAAAAAAAACAAATTGAAATATAAATATATTAGACAAATTAATGATACAACAATAAATAATTTAAAAGATAGTATAATCAAACATAACTGGGATTATATATTTAATAAATTTAATGTTGATTTAATAAGATTGTATAATGATAAATGTCCTATTATACAAATAAAAGATAATAAAAAAATTAAAAAACCATGGATTTATTCTAGTCTAATAAAATGCATAAATAAAAAAAATAAATTGTATAGAAATATTTTAAAAAACAAAACTATAGAAAAATTTATTTATTATAAAAAATATAAAAATATATTGACAACTTTATTACGAAAATCTGAATATTTGTATTATTCTTCAAAATTAACAAACAATCATAATAACATAAAAAATACATGGGCTAATATAAATAAAGTTATAAATACAAACAAAAAAGAAATTAATTCATTACATAATCCAACTTCCATAGAATTTAACGACTATTTTAGTAGTATTGGACCGACATTGGCTAAACAAATAATTAATGAACCTAGTAATGAATCTATATATTCAACAATGAATGAAAATACTAAAGAATCATTGTTTTTATTACCTACGACTTTAACTGAAATACAAAAAGAAATATCAAATACAAAAATAAAATATAGTACTGATTTCAATGATATTAATATGTATATTATAAAAAATATAAGTACAGAAATGTGTCCTATTATTACTCATTTATTTAACCGATCTTTATCAGATGGATATTTTCCGAATATATTAAAAAAATCTAAAGTAATACCACTATATAAATCAGGAGATAGAAAAAAACCAGAGAACTATAGACCTATATCGTTACTCCCACAATTATCTAAGATATTAGAAAGTTTGATAAAAAATCGAATTTTGAATTTCATAAATAAACACAACATAATTAATGATTGCCAATATGGTTTCAGAAATAATATTTCAATAGCAGATGCTATTTCTGAAACAGTTGAGATCATAAGTGATAAATTGGAATCATTACAAAAATGTGCAATTATTTCAATCGATCTACGAAAAGCATTCGATACACTAGATCATACCATATTGTTAAATAAACTTTTTATATATGGAATTAGAGGTACAGCTTTTAATTTAATAAAAAGTTATTTATCTGAAAGGGAACAATATGTATCCCAAAATGGTCAAAATTCAAATTATAATAATATTACATGTGGAGTTCCACAAGGATCTGTTCTTGGACCACTTTTATTTATTTTATATATTAATGACTTACCGAAAATTTCAAATAATTTTAAACCTATTTTATTCACAGATGATACTAACTTAATATTTTATGATAAAACAATTTTAAATCTTAAAGATAAAATGCAAACAGATATAAATAAATTATTTAAATGGCTTAATATAAATAAATTATCTATAAATATCAATAAAACTAATGTCTTACTTTTTAATATCAGAAATAAAAATGAAAATATAAACTTAAATTTATATATTAATAATATTAAATTAAAACAAGTAACTGATATAAAATTTTTAGGTGTATATATTGACGACAAGCTTAATTGGAAAAAACAAATAAATTATGTAGCAACAAAACTTTGTAGAGCAATTGCTATTTTAAATAAAGTAAAACATAAATTCGATATAAAAACATTAATTTTACTATATAATTCTTTTTTTTATTCACACCTAAATTATTCTGTTCATATATGGGGAAATACTTTTGTGTCTAGTTTATTAAAAATAACTATTATACAAAAACGAGCGTTAAAATGCATATTAGGTACACAGTATAATAGTTCTAATTATAATAAATTGCATTCAACATTCAACATTTTAAAATTTAGTGATATTGTGAAATATAATACAGCTAAATTTATGAACAGGGCAATTAATAAAACGTTGCCTATAAATTTACAGAAATTATATAAAATAAAAACTTATAATAAAAATCTATTTTATAGAATAAAAGTCAGAACAGATCGAAAAGCTTTTTGTTTGACTAATGTTGGACCACAATTATGGAATAACCTAAACATAAATCTGAAATACAATAATAATCCAAATAAATTTAATAAAAATTATAAAAAATATTTAATAAGTTTATATAAAGACTAATGATATACTTTTATTAACAATTTTATTTTATTGACTAATGTTAAATTTTACAAATTAAAAAATTATTATATTATATTTTGTATATACACTTACTTTTATTCTACTTTATTATCATGTTCATCTAATTGACTAATGATATATATTTTATATAATTACACATACATTTTTACATCATTTTCGTCTAATTGACTAATGATATATATTTATATAATTACACATACATTTTTACATTACATATTATGAACTTTTACTTTTACTTTTACTTTTATACAACTATAACTAAAGATATCATTTTATTTATAACATTTTAATATTTCTTTTAATTACATTTTTTATAATTAAATAATATTCGCTTTTTTTTAGGTGGCATGCATTATAATATGTCTACTGATAAATATATAATCTTTTTTTTTTTTTTTTTTTGATTTAAAAAAAATGTTTCTTTTATTATTTTTTTATTATGGTAATATTTGTCTTGATTTATTCTATATATTATATGTTTTCTATATATCTATGATTTATTTTTATTCCATGTATATTATATATTAATTTATATAATATTATATATATGTAGGATATATTACAGTTATGCATTATGTTACTTACTATTTGTTATTATAAGTTATTTAGTATTTTACAATTTATATTTATGTTTTATACATGATGAGAGAGATTACGAGAAATATTATTTAATATTATTTTAAAATTATTGTAGTGTACTATTAATTTTTTCTTTTTTTTAATTTCTAATTTAATTTATATAATTTTTATATTTATCATTATAATGTATAATTTTTAATTTTTTTTTTTTTTATCATATATTAGTATATATTAGTGTATGTGGGTGTGTTTGGGTACATGATTGGATATGCTTGAGTCATTGGGTGTATTAGGGATGTATAGTATGCATCGGGGAATAAGGATATGAGCGTTTACACCTCTGGCAATGGTGTAATCCCTAATGATATAGGATTTGGAGCACCCTTACCTGAAAGTTGATGTTCTACGCATCCTGGGTATACTCGGTGGCAATGGTATTATCCTTTGTTGTACTTAATAGCAGCCTTATATCTAGTATTGTTTTAACATTTTTTAAATTTGTGTTTATTTTTAAAAAAATTATGTTTATTTCATTTATATTTAATTTAATAGTATTATAGATTGATTGTTTGTAATATTTTATATTATATACACTTTATGTAATACATTTTTAATAAAATCTTATTTTTATATATTTTTATATATATATTTTATTTATATATTATCGTTTACTAATATACTTCTCGTAATTTCGTAAATAGGTGAATGACCAGACAAGCTTTTGCTTTTTCATTCATCTAGGCTTTTAAGCCAACTCTGAGTATTAAATATATATATATATATATATATATATATATATATGAACATACCAGATTTGGTTGACATTTCTTGCATAATATTAATCATTTGGTAGACATGATTATTTGGAGGACAATTTCGTGTCCACCAAATAGTTTAGGGCAATAATTTATCACTTTTGGTATAAATTTGACTTTTAATAAAATTATATAATTAATATATAGGAAATAAAGTTGTATATTATTTATTAATAATTTAAAAATCAATAGAATGGGTAAGTTTAAATAATGATTGAATTTTCACTCTATATATATTGGATCCATAAAAATAACTGTTTAGTAGACACACCATTTTCAATGAAATACGTAGTATTGTTGGATATATGTCTATAGGGAATTGATGGATTTAGACTTTATATTACATATGGATCATATATATAAAATAAAAAAATAAAATATTATATTAATAAAAAATATACATTATAATTTAATTTTTATTTTTATTATATTTTGAAATAATAAATGGAATGATTCATAAATACTAAGGTAATACAAGTATTTTTATTAATTTAAAATTTAATATTTAAAATTTAATAATCTTAAAATATATATTAAGATTATTATTAAATATTTACTTAACATTTAAATAGAATAATGTTTAATTGTGTATTAAATATATAATTATATATATACATAATCATGTGTATTAAAATATAAATATTTATAAATACTAAGGTAATACAAGTATTTTTATCAATTTAATATTTAAAATTTAATAATTTTAAAATATATATTAAGATTGTTAAATATATACTTACTATTTAAATATATAGAATAATTTGTAATTGTGAATTAAATATATAATTATATACATTCATAATGTGTATTAAGTAATTTATCGTGTAAGTAAAAAAATGTAAGATTTTAAATTTTACCAGGTAAATTTTTAAATATTCTATTAATAATTAATTTAATTGAATTGGGTTTTACCAATAGTAGTTTCTAATAGTACACATACTATTAGTTGTTATTGTAAACTTTATATGGATAGTTATATTCAATATACTAATTAAATATAACATTGCATAATAGGATTATTATAATTATTATTATATTATAATGATTATAGTCAAAATATAGTTTAAAAATAATCAACACACTAAAAGCCCACATACTTCATTATACGAATTAGTAATTACATAAATATATAGTACTCATGTCATTATATAATTAATATAATATTATAAGAATACTCGTGTAATTTAAATAATTCGAATAAACATGTTACGGACATAGACTTTATCAGTGATATACTATATCAGATATAGTCTATCATATAGTCTGATACGTTAATATCAAAGAAGGCCGCCGATTATTATTATTATATTGAGTTCAATTTTTATTTTGGGGTTGTTTAATTTATTTGTTGTTTTATTTTTCTGTATTTTTTAGATGCATTATAATGAACTCTGACATTATTATAATAACAATCGGCGGCCTGCTTTAAGATAATTATTTAATAGACTATATCATAGAGTATTAAAAAAATCACGATACTTAACCTAGTACCAGGTATATTATATAATATATATTATATTATAAATTATAATTTATAATATATAATTATTATAATATTATTATAATATTATTATAATATTATTATAATAATAACTTATTAAATAAGATATACAAAATTGTACATACTTTTTTTTAATTTTTATACAACCTTATATTTATTTACATTTTTAATATAATTACTACTATATACTTCCACTATATATATATTATATATATGGGAATACGGACGTTAGGCAAACATTAAATAACTATAAATATCAAATTTCACAAATGTGGCGCAAGGCGTATGTCGCTCTAATTCATTATATGCTCTAAGAGCGTATAATGTACCACTATAGTGCACACGAAAATAAAATCTTAATGAGAAACATGTATATATGGAATAATTCCTTTTGAAAAATATATTTATAAACCATTCGTATTAATATATATATATATATATATATATATATATATATATATATATATATATATATATATATGATATTTACACATACGAGTACCATCCTATTTGCGTATTGATATTTGTGGGTTGTTTGATTTATTTTGTTTAGTTTTATTCTTCCGTTTTTTTAACAAGCACGCCTTGTGAGCCACGTAATGTTGCCATTTAATTTTTACCTACCATCCGTATCATCCTATATATATATTAACCTTTATATGTAATAACATATATATTAACAACATTTTTAGATTATTATATTATTGAATGTATTAAATATTAACAGGTAATGCCTTGTACTTATTGTTATATATTGTATTTATTTATATGCGACGATATTGTACATCTACGTGATATCAGCGAATATACGCATAGTGCCTGTTATCATAATGCACGTACATTCCTTCCATATCACATGACCCCCCCCCCCCACGCGCAGACGGCTGTGTATATATAGCGGACCGCCGCTATGTATAATCACTTGAAGAATAAGTATAACCAATAAACATACATAAGCCTTGACGTAACATCAATAAGCGTCCAACCTCACGTTCAATGAATATCATCCTGCCACGTCAACCAGTGAGAGCACGTTAGGAAACATCTACCCCCACGCCCAACGACTATAAACAATCATGAACCCTAAACCAACTCCTTCCTTCGATTAGCACAATGAAGATCGGCTAGACGAGCTGAAAATGTTGTTTAACATTTTATTTACGTCCTCGTCATTGCCCACTACATCCGGTATGATATCCTGTACACCCTCGCCGTCACTCATGACCTCCGTGACGCCCCAGCCACTACCCACGACATCCGGTACGCTTTCGCCCTTGCCCACTATATCAGGTACATATTCGGTACGCCCCCGCTGTCACCCACGACATCTGTGACGCATCCGACATCACACATAATACCCAATATGTTCTCAACATCACCCGTGACCCTCTCGATCTCACCCACAATATCCGTGACCCCCTCACCATCACCCCCACCATCCGTGATGCCATCAGCACCATACACAACGCATGTATTGCCATCCCCATGGCCACCTCCAACATGATATCCTTCTTCCATACGTGAGAAGAGGGAATGACCCCAACCCCTCTTCGATAACCAATAGGGAGAAGAGGGGATGTTATATATTTTATTTATATATATGCGTCGATATTGTACATCTACGTAATATCAGCGCATATACGCCTAGTGCCTGGTATCATGATGCATGTACAATGTACGTTTCTGCCGTCTCGCATTACCGCCCCACGCTCAGACATCTGCGGTGGTCCGCTATATATAATCTCTTGAAGAATAAGTCTAACCAATTAACGTAAATAAGCCTTGACATTTTACTCCCTATATATAAACACAACTTAACAGTGTAATATATTAGTATTACACAACTTAGACAGTGATTAATACATAACAACAATTTATATATATATATAATAATAATTTTATATAATATATTATATGTATACACAAATATCCATGCATATATATATATATATATATATATGACTAATTATCTCCTCTTCAACAATGATGGCGTACATACCGACCCCAAGTGTGAGAAGTTAATTCAACAGATAACCTCACAAGATTCTCCGCAAGCCATTGATAATTATCATTATCATAATTATTACGCCATTTCTATGAATTATAATTCATAGTTATCGCGAACTACATGTGGCCCTTTAATAAAGACCTGTCACACCTTACGATACTTCTATGTTAACTTCTCAAAAAAGATATCGAATACCTAATATATTCAATAACATGGAAGAATAAATATACTACTCTATCATATTATGCCACAAAGAAGAAGATAACAATTCAAGTAGACGCTTCATACGATTACTTTGACGCCATCCTCCTACATCCATCCAACAAGACGAAATCCCCATCACCCATCATCTAAGATATTCAGCCCCGCTGAGACTCGTTATGTAATTATCGAAAAATAAATGTAAGCCGTAATATTCGGAATCGAATGGTTTCACATTATTAAGTCTGACCACAAGTGCAGATGATCACCAGTGTTGGGGTCAAATACACTTTATCAAATACAAATACAAATACAAATATTTATTACATTTTTATACAAATACATATTATCAAATACAAATACAAAATACAAATATTAACACATTAAATATTAAATCATTTGATTTAATCATATTTTAAATCATATGATTATATTTTATATAAAATAATAATCCTTATCCCTAGATTATATATATATATAGACTATTGCATGGTTAGTGATTGATATGTATTGGATATATGATATTAATAGGTTAATTAAAGCAATGTAGATAGGTGGTATAATTTTTAAATATTAAGGAGAAGACGTAGAATTAGAGTAATGAATGGATAAATGATATATGAGTTCTAGAGAGAGAATCTAATATAAATATAAAATACAAATATTAACATATTAAATATTAAATCATAAAATAATAATTCCTATCTCTATACTAGTAAGCATAATAATTAATTGAAATCTATTTTAATATATTTAATTCCTAAAGAAAATCAATCAAATAAAAAACTGTAAACAATAGACTGATTGATTGGGATATTATAAGTTATAATTTATAACACATACATATTCTATATAGAATATTAATTTATTTATATAGTATTCATAAAATTATTGTTCTATTATATTATTTGTATTATTTAATAAATGTATTCTTTAATATAAATGGTAAATATTTTGTTAATTTTTTTACATTCATAAGGTAATTGTTTAAATTCTACATTCTATTAAATTATTAAATTAAAATATTTTTAAAAGTGTATTTGAAACTGTATTTGATCAAATACACGAAATACGACACTCAAATACAAATACATCACTAAATAATTATTCAAATCAAAATATAAATACGTATTTGACCCCATCCCTGATGATCACCCAGAAAAATCTCTTCACAGCACCAACCCGAGTCCAAAAAATGCTACTACGAGTGCAGCAGTAAGATTTCACGCTAATATTTTTAAAGCCAGGAATAGAGCTACGGATAGATTTTCACCTACCATCAGATGCCAGTGAACACATAGACCTTGATGTCCAGATAAGCCATTGAAGTTTGGGACACAGAAGATAGAATATTTAAAATTAGAAACGGGAGACGAAACCCTTCAAGCATTACTTTCTTCTGTATAAGTAACCTCTATTGCCATATGACACACTGACGCACTCATGGCAATACCTAAGTATACATTTTGTCCACTATAACAATATCACGTACCTCATTATATTTGATTTTTATACTCAATTCCCATTAATATACACTATGCGTGTGCCCATAACCAGCGCAACCATTGTAGATCATCTAAAACATGGTATCCTAGACCGGTTACTTAGCGACAACGGAGGACTATATTCGTTACAAGCGTTCCGAATATTTGCATCCGAATGGGGATTCGACCACGTGACAAGCAGGCATACCACTTCCTAAGTAACGGCCTAGCCGAGGAACCATGCAGAGCTTGAAGATTTCTGAGAACTTCCAGATGTCGACACAAAGCCCCACCGAACTGCTCTACAGCCACAAGTTAGCAAACCCTTTACCTAGCACCTAACCCGTAGACTTGTCGAATGAGAATAAATTATCATCCAATATGTCAACCACACGATACTATTAAAAAACAAGACTCATTGTACCTGTCCAACATAACACCCCTCACAAACATTCACTAGCGTGACCACATATCAAAGACATGGAAGCCAGCTATGAAACTTCGGAGTTACAACATCCGCAGTATGGATTGTTCTACCTTCGGGAGAAATCTATGAGATATCCGCCTTACTTCCCCGTCGACGCCCTGTCAGGAGGTAGTACAAACACACCGAGATGCATCAGAGAATCACTCAAGACCTCTTGCCCTACCCTCTACTCCACCGATACTCGGTTCAGATGTAGATACTCCCCTCCGTAATGTGTCATTCTCATCCCAGGGATATCGCACTCACAACTAGTCCGTTGACACCCGGTCCGGATCTAGATAATCAAACCTCGTCAACCATAGCGCTGCGTTGATCTAACAATAATGTACGATCCCCACTTGTATTATAGACTTTTAGATATAAATGTAGATATAAATGCCAAACTTATTATTGTAGCCTATAGACTGTGACACAGTCCGATACAGAATTATCTGTACATCTTATACACATCCCTAATTAGTATATATATATATATATATATATATATAATGTCACATATTACGACATGGCTATTGTTCACAATAAATCTCAGCATTATTATCCTCTCCTTCTTTCAAATATAATATTGTGTATAAACTAATGGATTTATTATACTAAAAAATCAGGAGCCGGTTACTTTGGAAATAAAATATTTCCTATCACTATCCAGAGACAATCTCTGGATAATTCTCAGTAAACGGGGTTGTTCTGGACAAAAATACATATATTACATATATATTACAGCAAAAAAAATAGCCTAGGATAGATAGAGGATGGGTTGTTCTGAGAATTGTTAGCTAATTTTATTCGCGTATGACATTCGAGTAGATCTCGAAATACATTTGTATAAAACTTGGACAATTTTATAGTACTTAGGATCACAGATAGATGTCCTTATTACATTTATAATACATAGGATAAAATATTAAAATATGAAATATAGGTCCTATATAGTCCTATAATATATATATTAGGGATGTTCACGGGTCGGTATCGGGTTTTATGAAATATAATGGTTTCGGGTTTTTAATCTGTTTTTCGGGTCGGTTTCAGAATTGTATTGAATATACTGAAACCGGTTTTGGGTTTTGAATACATCATATGATATATAATTTATATTTAATATAATATTATCCCAATCCCTGTCACATCATATCTCGCAATGCAAACATTATAAATTCACATTCGCCATTAATAACGTAAACAAATACAGATTGGATTATTTTACTGAATTTATTTATATTTATATAATTAGATTTTGTATAACTATAGTTTATACCTAACGTATACATCAATATAAACCAGTTTTATTTGATAAATGTTTGAATATATTGTATAGTATATAATGGATACTATACATATATAATATATAATTTATATCATCATATTATATTGTAGGTTGTTTATAATACTTAAATAATAAGTAAATCATTCATTAATAACTAAAATTATTTTTAATTCAAATACAAATTAATTTAATATGTATTGTAATTTTTACCTATCCCATAGTATTAAGGATAGATTTCGTCAACATTTTTTTCCATCCCTCTCTATTTTCTTCAGCTCTCATCGCTTTATTTATATTAAGACCGATCCATTTTACGATATTATCTTGCCATTGCATTTTTGGCCTACCTCGTCTTCTTTTACCTTCAATAGAACCCTGAAGAATTGTTTTGGACATTGAATTTGATCTTATCACATGACCAAACCATCTCATTTTCTTCGCGATGACCATTGCTAGTAGTTCCGAATGTGATCAATTTCTTTGGTAACTCTATTGCGTACTTCAATGTTAGTAATTCTATCTCTGTATGATATGTTCAGTAATCGTCTTAAGCACCGCATTTCTAATGTTGTTATTTTTCTTTGCAGTTCCTTCGTTATTGTCCTTGTCACACGCATATAAGAATAAGAATAGTATTGTAATATGTAGCCTAATTATCATATACTATTCAAATATGTGATAAATATGTAAACTATTATTATATATTTAACCGGGACTAGGTTTGGGGTTCCGATTAATTATTTCAAATATATTAAAAAATATACATCTTTGATCATAATTTTGTTTTAATAAAAATTAACAAAAACTACAATATGATTATTATAGAATATTTTTTATTATACTAATAAAAAATATTATTTTTAAAAAATATTTCAAAAAAATGTTTACAAATATTTCAAAAAAATGTTTAAAATATTTCAAATTTTTTTTTTAAATATTTCAAAAAAATTAAAAAATATTTCAAAAAAAATTAAAAATATTTTAAATTATTTCCAAAAAATGTAAAAAAAATATTTTAAATTATTTCCAAAAAATGTAAAAAAAATATTTAAAAAAAGCGTCGATGAAGATTATGACAAAAAATCATTGTAATGGCAAAAAGTCAATTTTTCTGGTTTAATATATTATTTATTATAAACTTTCATTATCTTGAGAGTCGAGATAATGAATTTTAGTATTTGATTGTCTCGATATAATGAAAAATGGGCCTATATTTCAAGGTTTAGGTTTTGAAACATTGTCGCCTGGTTTCATTATTGGTTTCGAAACTTCTGAATTAAAAATGTGTTTGTATCGAAACAGTTGGCTCTGGTTTCGAAACATCACAATTGTGACCCGTTACATCCCTAATATATATATATATATAATATTATAATAATGAACACACTATATAGTGCTTCGAAATAATTTCTTGTTCAACATATTTCATAATATATAATATTTTTAATAGATATAATAATAAAATATTAAATAATAATATTAATATTTAATAGAATTTATTTGTTTTGTTTTATATATGATAAGTATGCTAATTATATAATTAATATGCTTTTTCCTTGTAAAAGGCTTTACAATAATTTCTAGTAAATAGTAATATTATTATTATTATTTATATTAAAAAAAAAATATATTATAAAATAAAAAATATACCCCCTGAGGGCATCGTAACCAGACCTTCTGCGTGGCATACAACAATCTAACCACTATACTATAGGTATACTATAGGTATACCTAACCGATTTTATTAATTATATATAATTACAAATAGTATTATTAGTTTTGATTTAATTATAAATAGAATTAGAATAGAATTATTTTTCACATAAAATGTAATGTATTATTTTGTTATCATATCATACAAATATTAATTATTATATCTAGAAACTATATAGATATCCTGTATAATTGTAATATTATAATTAATAGTATGCAACTGAATAACATAAATTGTATTAATATTTACTTTAAGTAATACTTATTAGAATTATATAATCTATTCAACACATATTATTTCGATATTGAATTGATTATATAATTGTACTTATATTATAAACTATATGATAGTATAATTAATTAACCCAGGAAACAGTTATAGCCTCATAATAGCATATATAATAGCCTCGAATGTTTATATTGTGCTGTAAATGTATATTAAATATAATATTTATTAAATAATTTATTTAATAATATTATTATAATATTATAATAATTATATTATGCTGCTATTAATTTTTCATGCTATTATAATAATTATGGTGCTATTAAAAGTCTATTATGCAATTATTATGCTGCTATTAATTGCATAATAGACTTATAAGAGCATGACAAATTAATATAAGCATAATTATTATGCTGCTATTATGATAATATACATTTAATTATCTATTGATTATACTTGAAATTAAATGAGCTTTCCGAAACTATATAGAACTCTTATGTACATCCTTTAATAATCGAATTATAATTAAGTAATATTTAACTTAGGTACATTATTATATTTTGAATATTTTTAAACATTCAAAAATGAAATAAGGATTAGGAATATAGAAATATTGCTGAGCTTGATCTCGGCTAAGATATGTTTACAAAATGATTTTGAAAATCCCAGAGTAACCCAATAATACCTATAAATAAGGTTTGTCCTTGTTTCGATTGTCTCTGGCCAATCTCAGAGCAACCAGCCCCTGGCCCAGTTAATATGTGCCAACTTTCAACATAGCTTATTTTGAAAAGCCTTTCAAAATATTTTTGTAGGGTTATTTTGAACATTTAAAAAAATTCAAATAAGTTCAAGTTAAAGTTGTTATTATTCATCATAATTTTCGATTTATATTATATAATTAATAACTATCATATTATATACTTAGTATAATACTATATATATATAATAATTCTATAATTTATCAATACTTTATTAAATTTGTGAAATATAATTATATTCTAATTCTATTTATAATTAAATCAAATCTAATACTACTATTAGTAATTATATATAATTAATAAAACTGGTTTGGTAGTATAGTGGTTAGATTGTTGTATGCAACACAGAAGGTCTGGTTACGATGCCCTCAGGAGGTATAATTTTTATTATAAATAATAATAATAATTTTAATAATATTACTATTTACTAGAAATTATTGTAAAGCATTTTACAAAGAAAAATGATATTAATAGCTATTATATATTGCTAGCATACATACCTATATACTTAGCATAAATATCATATATATAAAACAAATAAAATTCTATTAAATATTAATATTTTTAATTGCAGATTTACCATAATGGAAGCTATTCTATAAATTCTTTTAATTAATTATATTTCTATAAATATTCACAAGTTGTACTTATAAAGTGAATCTGAATATAATTATTTATTAATTAATTAATATTATATATATCTTGTTTCGAAAACAACTGTGTTCTTTCTTTATGTGTAATACACTAATATAAAACCATTTTCCTTTCAGGTTAACAATGTTTTGATGATCAATTAATTATTTATTTTGTATTAAATTTTCACTAAATCTGCTTACAGATTCAATTTCTTTTTTAATATTTCGTAACACTATACAAGATCATATTTTAAATATTTGTGGAATATACTACATTTTGCTCATTCTCAACATGTATATATTTTATTTAAATTAATAAACTTATATATTTCAATAAGTAATAATATATAGAAAATGTTTATTGATGTGTGTTTAAAGGTACTATTCATTAGTTACATGTAAAATAACATATTTTCAAAATGTATCCACTTATAATATTAAAGTTTTTGTAATAATTATTTAACAATCTTATTATAAATATATTTGAATTTATTTTAAATAATGATTAACAAATAATATAAAAATGTATCACTAATTTACTACATATATATAGAATTAATAATTTATACTGTTCATTTATATATATTGTGAAATTTAAAGAAAAAATATTCAATATGTAGTTAATGAGATATACAAAATAATTATTCTGACTAAATCAAGTTTAAAGTTTTTTTAAATTTAATTCTCACACTATATATAGTTACTAATATATATATATTATAGTTTAAATGATATTAAAAATATAATTATACATATACAATTTATTTTAATTATATGTTTGCACATCCTGCAGCATATGAATTGTCTTGATGTTTCATCTTCTTCTTCACCTTTGTAGCATCCAAGCATCGTAATCTGTCTTGTTGTACTACATATTCTGCAACCGATTATAATGAATATCCTAGCAATCCATCAAATGCAGATGAATAGGCCTGCATTCCAAAGTTAAATGTTCATATTTTGCTTTCTTGTAAACACAATAATCTCCACATAATTTCAAAGTCAATAACGTAGCCGGTGTAGTCGATAACTGTAGCAAATAAATTAATTAAAATCAATTGAATTCATATAATATATTCAATAAAGAATTTGAGCAAAAGTTATTTAAAAAATAAATATAAAAAAATAATCCATTGAATATGAAATTAATTATATTTATTATAATTTACTGATATTAAAAATAAAATACATGAAATTGGATTACGTAATAGAAATTGTAGACTTTAAATAGATATATAGGGTATGTAGTAGAAATTGTATATAAATAAAATAAAATATAGAGTATATATATAAAGATATTACATGGTTAGTGATTGATATCTATTGAATATATCAGATTTATAGGTTAATTAAAGAAATGTAAATAGGTGGGTGTATACGGTAAGTGAAGATTACTTATAGAATAATTGGTATATAAAACCCTGTAGAAGCAAGATCTATCATGGATAAAATTGAAGTAGTATGATGTAGCGAGGAGTGGGAAAGCCGAAGAGTGAGTTTATAAAATTAATATATTATAAACATTTTTCTTAAGAATCAAATATAAATACAAATATTAACACATTAAATATTAAATCATAAAATAATAATCCCTATCTCTATACCAGATTGCATAATAATTAATTGAAATCTATTTAAAATATATTTGATATCTAAAGAAAATCAATATGATAAAAAACTGTAAACAATATACTGGTTGCTTGGGATATTATAAGTTATAATTTATAACACCTATACATTTTCTATATAAAATATAAATTAAATTCATATATATAGTTTTTATCAAATACGAAAATCAAATGCAAATACATCCAATTACTGGAATGTAGGCTTAGATTATGAACGGAGATTAAGTGAGGTAGGTAATAGCTGGTGTAGAAACGAGATAGGATATCAACAATTAAATTTTACGTGTCACATGGAATATGTCATATGGCGATTTGAATATCATATGTATATACATTTTAATTTTTTAATAGATATTAAATAAATTGAACAATTTTTAATCAAAGCAAAATTTTATAAATATTAATCATTAATTTGATATTTTGAAATCGATAATATATAAATGTTAATAACTTTATCATATAGTCGATTTCTAGAATAGAATCCTGACCATTACTTTTATATATCAACATTTATTATTTGATAAATCCAGCTTTAATAATAAATTTCCTAAATCGATTCAATAAAGATTATATATTATTATAATAAAAAATAATGAATATATATTAAATAAAATTAATAAAAATAGAATAATACATTTGATTAGATATATAATTGAATATGATATTTTAATAACAAATAATGAATATACATATATTTAAAACAAATATATAAATAAACTTTTATTTTATATAAATACTAATAATGAATTACTAACATGTTTAAATAAAGGATCTTTTTTAATAATGTCTTGACCATCATGCATTTTAGTTATAATATTATTGAATTCTGGATCTTTAGTGATTTGATATTAACTGGTATAGCTTTAGAGTAATTTCTCTTTAATTTGATTATAAAAGTTCTTAAAATAAATGTACTACATTCTGTATTAATTTAATTGATTAAATAGGTAATTTATATAATTTAAAATACAAACCGTTGCATAAGTTTGCTATCCTACATGTTCAATTAGTATGCCTTGAAATTTACCGGCAGCAATCAAATTTGTATTATATTCCAACATAGCTTTTGTTTTTACTCCAAAAAAGACTTTTCTTAAATGTAATTATTCATCACCTGTAATTAATTATATATTTTTATCTTATATATTATGTTCCATATTATTATACTACTATATTTAATATTTGTATGTACATGTGTGTACATCAAAATATGTATTGGATACTACTGATTACAAAATAAATAAAGTAACATTAAATTATTTAAAATAAATTAATAAATTTATAATAATACACCAATACAAATACCATATAAATAATTATTAATTAAAATATTATTATTTTCAATTACAAAATGTTAATAAATAAATATTATTGACATGTCTAAAATATAATATAATTTAAAAGATATTAACAAAGATTTTGCGAATCAAAGATATAACACTAGCTACCTACGCAACATGATTAGTATTCATACATCCCGCTTCTAGCAGCAGTATCGAAATCGATTTAGATTTGCCGCAATTTGCATACTACAATGTTTTCATTACTCTATTAAATTACATGCAATATAAATTAGCTTTTACTTGCCACATAGATATTCATAGGATTTAAAACCAACATATCCTATTTCTATATATTAGTAATAAACACTTAATAAAATAATAATTTAAAGCATATTATTTTTCATTTTAAAAGTTTGATACAAATTTACATTATAAACACATCGTTTCAAAAAATGACCTATATAGGTGGTGCTGTTGGTTTTTGTATACAAAATTTAATTACACGATTTCTCATGAGTGTTATATCTTTCATTAGAAAAATCTTTGATATTAATATGAACAAATTTAGTATCTAAAGTTGGATATTGGATGTTAAATAATTATATACAATTATGTATTAATTATATATTATTATTTGGTATCCAGTGTTCTCGTGCGAAGTGATTTCATGGGGAATGATATTATACGGATTGGTGATTTCGTGTGTAGTTTAAATTCTACTATTTATAAATAATTATTTATATATATTATCATTTCACATGAGATCATTCGCCACAAAATTACTTCACACGATATTATTGGTATTCTATTATTTAACTAATTATTTTTTATTATATTACACATATCATTGATTATATAATTAAATAAAAACCATTCGATAACTCCTGTTCTGTTTTGCACTTGATTCTAAAAGATTATTATCATAAAGTTAATTATATATGATATTATAGATTAAATATATATATTATATATATTACGATATCTATAAGTTTTAATGTTAGCATGATACTACTATAAACAGTGAAATTAACAGATATAATTAAGAAGAAATTTACAAATGATAAAGAATACAACCATACAAATGTAATTGTGGAATTATAAACTACTACATACCAATACAGTATTAATATAAACTACGAGATAATAATACCTTACAAATGTAAAATAATTATACAATAGGCATTATTATTTAAATATTACATATATATGTATTATATAATAGTGTTTAACATAATATATATTATGTAGTAATGTAAACAATTTGATTATTTAGATTAGAATATTAAAAAAGTATTCATGGCATTAAAGTAGTAGTATTAATATTTTTGTGTACGGTATTAGTATAGCAGTTATTTCATAATTGGAATTTTCTGTTTTTCTATAAGCAATACATATTGTATATTAAGTAATCATAGTATTATTTAATACTTTAAAATATTAATAATTTATTACTATAATATTAATAAATATATGAATTATAATATCATATATATATTATATAATATACACAAGTATGTTAAAAATGGTTTTCGCCGAAGATTACAAATAAACTACCCTGTTTGGTTAGAACGGACAAACGGCAATTGTATTTAAAACTATATTTATTAAATTACTTTTATTTCTATATTAACTAATGCTGATTGTATATTTTTCATAATGTATAACTATTATATTTTTAACAATATTTAATTTGATATGGTATTATAATAATCATATAATATATATACAGGAGAAGCAGGCCGCCGATATATTTAAGAATCACCCATCGATGTAAATATATGTTACGCTTGATTTCACACGCTAAAATATTCCATATGAGTAACATACATACGTTGTTTATGTGTATTATCATATTAACACAAATATATATTATAATTATATACATATATATTATACATGTATAATAATATTAATAGTAACTGTACGGATTATGGTCAAAATCTTCGCGATTGATGCGCGATTTGTACGCACGCCAACTTATTTAGTGATTATACAATAGCTTATGGTTGGCAATTATAATTTTCGTATGTCTATTTATAGACTATCGGCTACGCAACGGCTTATCATTAACATTTGTGTGTGTGTTTTATAGGCTCACTCGGGATGTAATGCAGCTAAAAATACCTACCAATATTAAAACTAAACCCAACCAAACCAAACCAAACAAGTGAAAATAACTAAAACTAAACATATTAATGTTTTTACAAACAATCATACGGCGTATGATTCATACGCTATTGTAAATTCACTAATTCGAATAAACAATTTTGCAGGCATTCAAATCGCGAAACTTTTGACCAGGTACCAACTGTACAATTAAATATTTGATTTTTTATTAAATTTCAATTTGTACTATTAGAAATTATAAAACTATATCGATCTCATGTGTACGTAACATATTCGAATAATAATCAAATGATTTCTAATAGTATAAATTAAAATTTAATAAAAAAATCAAATTTATTAACAAATATTTAATTGTACAATTACTATAACGGATAACTATAGATAGATATATATATATGGATTATATTATTATACATATATATAATATATATTTGTGGATTTGTTTAATATGATATAATACACAAAAGCAGTTTATGTATGTTACTCGTATGGAATATTGTAGCGTGTGAAATCAAGCGTAACATATTTACTTTAGTGACATATATTTATTAATTGGGCGGCTCTTATATATTAGTAAGACCGCCCAAATTGAACTCTTAAATATATCGGCGGCCTGCTTCTCCAGTCACCATATATATATATATATATATATATATAGGTTGTGGTTCATAACCGGCGCCAAAAATATATGACTAATAGTTTATTCGATATCGCAGCTCACGCTTTCGGAGTTGAAACGTATATATATTGAGAGAGATACGTACTTTATATACACACACACACATACACACACAGTGTGACACACACACACATACACACACAGTGTGACACACACACATTTATTCACGAGTTTTTTAACAAAGGAATTATGACTATAGTTATATATGGAATCATAGGTTTATAGTTTACCTTAGGCTAGATATAGCAATAACGATCTAGGTCAAATACTATCTATATATTATGATACGTCTATATCTAGAGGCGGGAGTCTCAATTGCGAAAGCGCGCGCTCCGATATTGAATAAAGTATTAATCATAGATTTTTGGCGCCGGTTATGAATGTGTTCCATATATATATATATATATATTCAATGAATAATATTGATCAATAATTATACTTATTTAAATAGTTTCATTTTAATATAAAATGCGTGTTAAAATGTATATTTTAATGAATAAACACAAGAATATAATAATCTATTGATAATTGATAATTAAAGTTAACTTATGCTATCATAATACCAACTATATGATACATTTTCATAATTAAAATTTCATATTTTTATTTTGAAATAAAATTTACATTAGTTCGTATACGTATATAGAACTATTAGTTCGTATACGTATATATATATAGAACCCGTTTTTATATCTAAGTAATTTATCTAATAGATATATTATAATTATGCTAACATATTATTTAATAATAATTTATTATGATATAATAATTATAATATAATTATAATTTTAATAATTTTACATGAACACATGTTGTGTTTTTTAAATTATTATCCGAAAAATTCTTATATAAACATAATATACAAATAAAATACATATTTATTTAATATAATGAAGATTTTATATGATATAAATAATATATAGTTATTTTAAAATATAACTAACCATATATGATGTGTTTAATATTGATATCAAAAGCAAAATAGTTTAAATATATACAAATTTATGACATTTAGGAGCGCTGAAAATTAAAATTTGTCATGCGCGGTCATGCGCATTTCATTTTTGTTTATCACTAATATAGAACATATATCAGAAAATAATAAAGTTGGAGCGAAATCTTTAAAATTCAGATGTCCACAAAATAATTATTTTATGCATAACTTAATATTGGCAACAAAGTAGTTAGCTTATACATAATTTTTATTTGGTAGACAATATTTTTATATATTTTTTATTATTCATTACTTTGAAAAAATAATTAGATATATTCAAAGAGTATATCATAATTAATTAGTATGTAAATTTTCACCTTCATGGCTATCTTATAAAAAATGGTTACCAAATGATTATATTTTGCATTGTCAACCAACTGGTTATATTACGACTATATATATATATATATATATATATGTTTCAAATTTATTATACAATTAACATATAAAATTAATAAAGTACTACCTACTATTATTACAGATTTTGGGAAGTATTACATTATTTGTTTGTTTCATTCTAGTATTGGTTTAATTGATTTTTAACATGTTCTGTTTATAATATATTTAAAATTTAACATTTAAATATTAAACTATATACCTAACTAATAATGTATTACTAAAACAGGGTATAAGATAAGAAGAATTCTATAAAGTTAAAGTAGAACTTGAATATTTCGATGCCACTTACAAAATAATGTATTTTATTTCTATTTTCGATTATTTTTACGCTCTTTTATTTCAATTTTGATCATTTTTCGTTTATTTTTACTATATGATTTATTTCTACTTTCGATTGTTTTTCGTTTATTTTTACGGTGACTGTAAATTTAATTTTAATTAACGGTGACTTTAATTTTTAATTTCGTATTATTCTTTGTTTATTTCTATAACGTATGTTATCGTTATCAAATATTTATACTTTATACTTTCGATTATATTTTCGGCTATGTATTTGCTTAAATAAATTATCAATCAATAATAATAATAATAATAATAATAATAATAATGATAATAATAATAATAATATTATACACCTTATTCAGTTGCAACGCATAGCTACCAAATTTAAAGTCGCATAAATTTAACGCGTTATTTCTACAAATTAAAAAAATTAAATTTCTTTAAATCTAATTAATTTCGGTATACATTCGGATAACTAGTTCTCTATATTATACGGAATTACTTTCAATATTTACGTAGTCATTTCAGTAAAGGATAAGGTTTTAAAATCGATTTCGAAAATAAGAAAATTGAAACAACACAACGCTAATTTATTTAGTAAACAAGAAAAATCGAATTCGGTAATTGTTCAATTTAAAATCATAGGGAAACAGTTTGTTAAAAATATATATAATTTCTAAAACGATATGATTGTAATATATTTATTACATTAAAAATTGATTGTAGTACATGTGATTTATAAATTAATAATGAAAATTATATAATATGTTCATGTGATAATAAATACCATTATAAGTGCTTATATATAGCAAAAATAATGAAAAAAAATTGGTTTAATAAATCACCGCCAAAATATGCTATTCAGTTATTTAGATCACCACATTTTACATTTAAATGTAATACATGTATAATTAATAATAATGATAATACACCAATAAATCTACCTATTTTAAATAACGCATTACCATCGTCTACTATTATTGATAATAGTAATATTAATAATTTAATACATAGCACAGAAACAAAATTAAATATGTTATTATCAAAAATCACTGAAATAAGTGAATTGATTGTTGTTAAAAAATCATACGCTAATGTAACCGCTAATGTAACCTATACTGTAACCAATTCTGATACCTTTACTGACAATTTGGTAAAATCAGTAAATATTATTAAAAATAATATAGATAGCAATAATGAAATAATTATTCACAATATAAATATTACTAATAATGATAAAACTAATTTCTTTAAATACTTAGTAAATATTATTTGTAAAACAGTAGATATTAATAAATCGTGTGTATTATCAATAGTTCAATTATCATTTAATAAATTAAAATTAATTTTAGATAATATTGTCTCAAAAAAAATTATTTTATCAAATGTTAACCGATTATGTAGATTACGAGATCTTCAAAATTCATTCATTAGAACATCTCTAGATGAAATATCACTAGAACATCATCAGATATTATACCTTGTAGTTAAAAATAAATTAATTAAAAGTAAAAAAATTATCAAATGTATTTATAATTCTAAAAGTAGTTCCTATGAACTAAGATATATTATAAATAATAAAATTGACTGGAATATGTCAATTGGTGAAGATAATTTTAGCGTATGGAAATTGTCATATATTACATATAAAAATTCCATTATTAATCAAAATAAAAATAAAACTACAGGTTCTAGATGACTAACCGGCAATAAAGATGAAAATATTAAAAATAACAATTTAAATATATATTATGCAAATGCTCGTAGTATTAGAAATAAAATGAATTTTTTGGAATTTTTACTTTCATCTAATAAATATGACATTATATGTTTAGTTGAAACATTCTTAACAGTAGATGATAGAGATTCTCTGTATTTAATCGGTGGAAAAAATTATATACTATTTAGATACGATAAATTAATTCATAGAGGAGGTGTTGCGATATTTTGTAAATCTAATTTATGTCCTGTAAGAAATTTTATTTCACACATAGATGTTCAATATATAGATTTAAAAATTAATTCAAAAATTCCATTTAATATTATATGTGTTTATAGGTCTCCAAATTGTAATGAAGTATCTCATGAACAGATATGTAAATTATTTGATATAACCCAACAAAATTATAATTCTTCTATAATTATAGGAGATTTTAATTTACCAAATTTTAATTGTAAATAATATACATTTCCTAGTTACCCAAAAAGTTATGCATTACTTTATGATTCGATTATTAAAAATTCATTTTCACAATTAATAAATAAGCCAACTCGTAATAATAATATAATTAATTTACTTTTTACTAATGAAAAACAATTACTATCTAATATAAATATTGGAGACTATTTCGGATTACACAAAAATATAAGTGACCACTATTCTGTTTCATTTAATGTAAATATTGAAAAATACCCATGTAAACAGATTTTAAAATCAAACAATTTTGATTTCAATAATGCTAATATAAAATTGATTAAATATCATCTTCTAAATTTAATTGGGAATATCTAAATTCAAATGATTATAATATCGATCAAAAATTAGAATATTTTAATAATGTTCTAAATAAATTATTTATATCACATATTCCTAATATAAATAATACAATAAAACAGGTACTTCCGAAGAATATATTGAAATTGAAGAAGCAAGTAAAAAATTTATTTCGAAAATCTAAAACTAATTTACAATATAAATATAATTGGATAGAAGCGGAAAAAAAATTATCCAAAGAATTAGAATCTTTTTTTCAGAGAGAGATTAATGCAATTAATTCAAAAAATAAATTAAAGTTTTATAAATTTATGAAAAAAAGACAAAATTTAAAATCTGGAGTATCTCCTCTAATTGATATATCAAATAATAATGTTTTATTTTCAGATCTCGATAAAGCAAATATGTTAAATTCATATTTTAGTTCAATTCAACAAAATGATAATGGAAATTTACCCGAATTTTATAATTTAACTAAACAAAAGTTTGATAATATTGATTTAAATCTTGAAATAATTAAAATATTTTTAAATAGATTAAAAATTACACATACTTTCGGAACTGATGGGATACCATCTTCTATGTTAAAATTATTATCTAATGAATTATGTAGGCCTTTATATATTATTTTTAATTCATTTTTATTATCGGGTAATATACCGAAAATTTGGAAAAAATCTATAATCACACCAATTTTTAAAAAGGGTGAACCATCAAATTCAAATAACTATAGGCCTATTTCAATAACATGTGTAATGTGTAGAGTATTAGCACGTATTATTTCTAAACAATTAATTTTTTATTTAAAATCTAATAATTTATTAACAGAATTTCAATATGGTTTTATAAGTGGATAATCCACAGAATTACAATTAACAAAATGTTTAAAATTTTGGTATAATGAAATTGCATAATAAAAAATGTGTAGATATAATATATATTGATTTTGCAAAAGCTTTTGATGTTGTTTCTCATGAAAAACTATTATTTAAATTAAAATCATACGGTATATCTAATACAATAATAAAATGGTTTTATAATTGTGTATCGAATAGATCTCAAATTACACGGGTTGAAAATTCTTTTTCAAATAGTTCTATTGTAAAATCTGGAGTACCACAAGGATCGGTTTTAGGTCCAATTTTATTTTTATTATATATTAATGATCTTCCTAGTATATTCTCTTCAAAAATTCATATTGATTTATTTGCCGATGATACAAAAATATATTTTTCTTGCGCATCTAAGAGTGAAAGATTTCTTTTACAAAATAATTTAAATTTATTTTCACAATGGGTAAATAAATGGCAATTAAATATTTCATTATCAAAATGTGCAGTTATGACTTTAGGGAAGGTAACTCCATCAAAATATGTTATAAATAATATTCAATTAGAAAACGTTACTTTTTATAAAGATTTAGGAATAATATTTGAAAATAACCTTTTATTTAATACAAATATTGATTATATTTGTAAAAAAGCTTATTTTTCTCTGAATTCAATTTTTAGATGCATTACTACTAAATCCCCTTGAGCATTATTAAATGCATATAAAATTTATTGCAGAACAATTTTAGAATATGCATCCATAATTTGGTCACCTTTTTCAAAGGTTAGTAAATTTCGTAGTCTCATAGACCAAATTGAAAGAGTGCAACGATTATTTACTAGCCGATTAATTACAAGATGCGTAGGATATACAAATTCATCAAATATTAATTATAAATCATATATAGAGAGATTGGTATATTTTAAATTAGAATCACTTGAACTTAGAAGATTAAAAATATATCTAACTACACTTTTTAAATTTCAAATAATTATACAGATATAAATATATCTGATATTCTTAACATTTCGAATAATTGTAGAACTAGGGGTAATTGTAAAAAATTAAATGTAATACATAATTATGATAATACAATTAAAAATATAATTAATAATAGATCAGTTAATTTATGGAATTCATTAAATAATGATATAATAAAATCTGTATCTGTTTCATCTTTTAAAAATAAAATAAACAAAATCTGTTTTGACAAACAACTTTTTTTTAACAGAAATTTATAATTTTATATTGATTTATGTTTCATTTTGTATCTTAATTATTGCATTATCTCTTCTGGTTTTTTTTTAATGTGTTTTTGTTATAGAAAATTTGGGTTTTTATATCTATATTTCAAATATATTATAATATAAAATTAATAATTCATTATTATTACAGATAAAGTGGGAAGTATTATTTTATTTTTGTTTGTTCTATATTATACTTTGTTATACATTTATTTTTGTTATAGAAAATTCGGGTTTTTATATCTATATTTCAAATATACTATAATATAAAATTAATAATTCATTATTATTACAGATAAAGTGGGAAGTATTATTTTATTTTTGTTTGTTCGGTATTATATGTTTGTTTTATATATATTTTGTAAATATTTTTCAAATGTATTATATTACTAAACTACAATATTAATAATTTTCTATTATTTCAGATTATAGTGATAAGTATTATATTGTTTGTTTCGTAATATTATTGGTATGTTTTGTTATTAACTTTTTTGTATAGGTATATTGGTTTATTTTATTTGTAACTTGTTTTGTTTATATATATATATATGTTTCAAATTTATTATAGGTACCTACAATTAAAATATAAAATTAATAAAGTACTACCTACCTATTATTATTACAGATGTTGGTAAGTATTACATTATTTGTTTGTTTCATTCTAGTATTTGTTTTATTCTATTATTGGTTTATTTGATTTTTAACATGTTCTGTTTATAATATATTTAAAATTTAACATTTAAATATTAAACTATATAACTAATAATGTATTACTAAAACAGGGTAACAAGATAAGAAGAGTTCTATAAAGTTAAAGTAGAAATTGAATATTTCGATGCCACTTACAAAATAATGTATTTTATTTCTATTTTCGATTATTTAACGCTATCCTTTATTTCTATTTTGATCATTTTTCGTTTATTTTTACTATATGATTTATTTCTACTTTCGATTGTTTTTCGTTTATTTTTACGGTAACTGTAAAACGTTTTAATTACTTTAATTTTTTAATTTCGTATTATTCTTTGTTTATTTCTATAACGTATGTTATCGTTAGCAAATATCTATACTTTATACTTTCGATTATATTTTCGGCTATGTATTTGCTTAAATAAATTATCAATCAATCAATCAATAATAATAATAATAATAATAATAATAATAATAATAATAATAATAATAATAATAATAATAATAATAATAATAATAATAATAATAATTATAATAATAATAATATAATAATAATAATAATAATAATAATAATAATAATAATAATAATAATAATAATAATAATAATAATAATAATAATAATAATAATAATAATAATAATAATAATAATAATAATAATAATAATAATAATAATAATAATAATAATAATAATAATAATAATAATAATAATAATAATAATAATAATAATAATAATAATAATAATAAAATGCACAAAGACCTGATTATGATATTCAAGCTAGTAAATAATCTACACTGTTAGAAATAAATGGTATAACATTGATTAAAAAATGGTATAAACCCGTGGCGCCCTGGTATACCATTTACGGTATAACTAATTAAAAAAGTTATACCATATTTTATAAAAAGTTATACCATATTTGATATAAAGTTATACCATAATTTATAAAAAGTTATACCATATTTGATATAAAGTTATACCATCATTTATTAAAATGTATACCATATATTATATAAAGTTATACCATAATTTATAAAAAGTTATACCATATTTGATATAAAGTTATACCATAATTTATTAAAATTTATACCATATATTATATAAAGTTATACCATAATTTATTAAAAGTTATACTATATTTTATTTAAAGTTATACCATAATTTATTAAAATGTATATTATATAAAGTTATATCATAATTTATTAAAAGTTATACTATATTTTATTTAAATTTATATCAGTGTTTATAATAACTTACTATTCTATATTATTAATTTATATATGGAATCGACATTTATAATGATAATTTATTTTCTAAAAACCACATATTTTGGTGTAACAATATTGTTTATTAACAGATACATTTTTAAATAAATAACGTGTTACAAAATTACATAAACAATTAATGTTTGTAGGACATGTTACGTGAAACAAATAAAATTAACAATACCACTTAATAAAATACGAAATAAATTATTTTGAACGAAAACCAAACAATTATCGACACACACAATAATCATCCTCTTTTCTGATATATGCATATATCCATGTATCCATGGAGTCATTATTTCCTGCAATTAAAATTAAAATATTTATATAAGTTATATATATATATATATATATAGTATACTAGAGTATGAATAATAATATTGTATATTATATAATAGTATAAATATGTATCTTATAAGAAACTTTATACAGTTAATATCATATATGATAATACTATATAAAGTATACTTTATATACGTTAGAATTGTAATTAGAAAAATCCAATATATTATATTAATTACTGCAGTTATATATATAATAGAGTATACTATACTTTTGAATTAGCATACGAAAAATCATAAAATAACTATAATATTAAATCTATAGTTATTAAGTAATTATTAAGTAACCTTGTCTTTATTTTCATTTTAAATTCATTTTTCAATAATTCGCAAACTCCCATCATAAAATATATGATTCCCGCATCTATTTTAGGAAATATTATATTATATATTTAATTATACACTTTATAATCTATATTTGATTAAGGAAAGAAGGATATTGATAATATTTGTACAACAGTTAACATTATTTATATATAGGTAACCTACCTATTAGTAATATATTTAAATTTAATTACATTGTGAACTAAAAATAAAATAAATAATTGACCATATATGGATATATAGTATACTATCCATGGACTAATAAAATATAATTGCATATTTATTTTATATAGATATTTAACTAATGTTATTAATTAGATAACTAAATTACCTGTTTGATCAGTTTGCGTAGTAGCGATACCTAGTACATCAATATATTCGTATATATATTTGTGTATATACTTTATATGCTTTATCATCCCCATCAACTCACTATTCCTCTCCGGCAGTTTTTCTAATATTTTAAATGAAATTTGAAATTCTGCAACTAATTCTTCAGTTTCCTGCATATTAATATATAGCATATAGTAATCATAATTGTATAATATATATGTATGTAATAATGTGAATGTTCTAATACAGTTTATTAATCAAAGCAAAGACCTGTTGAACATAATAATAATATAACATAATAATAATTATAATAATAATAATAGTACCTACCCAATGAGATGCAAACCGAAGAATGAGGCAATCTCACCGAGTGGAATTTATTCTATAGACAAATAACGAAATATACTTTACAGACGATAACAATATAAAATACCAGAAAAATAAACATTTACATGGCTATGGCTATAGACATATATGCATTTAACACAGAGCGAGACACCGAAATCTAGTTCAAAGTTTTATGTAGATATATCGATTTCTGTTACGTAATGCTAAATGCATTTAAATGTATATTACATTAATCGATATACCTATCTAAAACTTTGACTTTATAACATATATATATATATAATTATATAATTATATTTTAACAATTTAATTATATATTATAAATAATATATAAATATATTATAAAATTATATATTATATAAACTTTTATATTATTATATATAATATGATATAATTTGTATATATATATATAATGTAGTATAAATACCTTATGTATATTGTAATGTGTTGAAAAATAGATGCTTCTCATGTTGAGTGTAGAGTGGAAATAGAATATATTCTATATATATATAAATAATTCCATTTTATTTATTAACATATATGTTAATAAATAAAATGGAATTATTTATATATATAATATATATTATATATATACATATACTCGAATAATTATAAGTATTTGTATATGAAATATAGGAAATATGTATATGTATACATATTTCCCTATGGGGAATCTATATAGTTTCTGAAAACCAGTTTAATTGCAATTAGAAGCAATATATGCTATGTCTATAATAATTTAACACAACAATAAGTAAACTGTTATATTAAGGATATTATGAAGGATACTATTATGAATTATATTCTTATACATTTTATTTTCAATCAAATATAAACTTAATTTTAAAATTTTATGGTATAACTGGTATTTCCATATTGTATACCATATAATTCATAAAGTTATACCATTATATTTAATAGCTAATGGTATAACTACAAATTACAAATGTTATACCATATAATTCGTAATCTTATACCATTTAAATTAAGCTATATGGTATAACTAAAAAAAACAAATGTTATACTATATAATTTGTGATCTTATACCATTTAACATAATTGTATGGTATAACTCGTATTTCCATATGTTATACCATATATTTCATAATGTTATACCCTTATTTTTAACAGTGTTATATGTTACCAAGACAAATTCTAGAACACGTGGCCATGACTTAAAAATCCTGGCTAGTAAGTCACGAACAAATGTTCACATGAATTACCTAAATAATCGTATCATAAATATATGGAACAATCTTGATTATGAAACAGTTCATTCTCCATCTTTGAACTGTTTCAAATCCCGTATAAATAAAATTAATTTTAATAAATACTTATCTATTATGCGATCTATCACTTAATTTATTGTCATTTTTATTATTATCTTATAGAATGTAACCGTTCCATGTAATTCGTAAATTCAATATATTTATAAAATATATATCATGTAAATATTATCTAATTTTATTTTAATCTTATGTATTGCGAACGTTTGATATTTATTTTATATATATTAATTTTATTGAATTACTTATTTCCTATTGTTAATTTAAATATTTACTGTATACTTTAATATTTATATTTAAAAATTATCATGTATAAAATTCAATTCAATTCAATTCAATTCAATAATAATAATAATAATAATAATAATAATAATAATAATAATATTAATAATAATAATAATAATAATAATAATAATAATAATAATAATAATAATAATGATAATAATAATAATAATAATAATAATAATAATAATAATAATAATAATAATAATAACAAGCGACTTTGTTACTGGTCAAGGGCTAACGCTCCTTGTGTTGTTACTTTTTTACTAAAGCAACTAAACTTTATTACTAAAAGAATGTTACTTTATTACTAAAAGAACTAAATTGTATTACTAAAAGTTTTAAACTAATTTATTACCTAAAAGTAGTTACATTATTACTAAAAGAACTTTATTACAACAACAAAACCTACAAAAATTAAAATGTAATCCAACCTAACCATAACAGTGAAAATAACTATGACAACACACATACACACACATATCACTATACTTTTATAGGCTCAATTGGGAAGTAATGCAGCTAAAAAAAACCTCCACAAATTGAAACTTAACCCAACCTAACCACAACCGTGAAAATAACTATATAAATAAATATACTTTTGTAGGCTCACTCGGGAAGTAATGCAGCTAAAAAAAACCACCAAAAATTAAAACTTAACCCAACCTAACCACAACCGTGACAATATACTTTTATATGCAAACTCGGGAAGTAATACAGCTAAAAAAAACCTACCAAAATTAAAACTTAACCCAACCCAAACCCAACCCACCTAAACCAAAACCCAAACCAAAACCCAAACCCAACCCAAACCCAAAGCAAACCAAACCCAAACCCAAACCCAACCCAAACCCAAACCCAAGTGCCCAAGTTACCTAGCTAAGTAGTTATATATATATATATATATATATATATATATACATCAATATTTATATACTATAGACACTATAATAGTGACTATTTAAGTTCACTCGGGAAGTAATGTAGCTAACAAAAACCACCAAAAATTAATACTTAACCCAACCTAACCACAACCGTGAAAATATACTTTTATAAGTTCAATCGGTTAAGTAATGCAGCTAAAAAAAACCATATAATAATAATAATAATAATAAATATAATAATAATAATAATAATAATAATAATAATAATAATAATAATAATAATAATAATAATAATAATAATAATAATAATAATAATAATAATAATAATAATAATAATAATAATAATAATAATAATAATAATAATAATAATAATAATAATAATAATAATAATAATAATAATAATAATAATAATAATAATAATAATAATAATAATAATAATAATAATAAAATAATTTAAATCCAATTCAATTATATTTCACTAATTTTAATAATATTGAGCATATTACTCTTGTACTACATTATACTAAAAATATAAGATTATCTTGTATTTATCGTCCACCTTCAACTGATTTTAACACTCATAAATCGATTTGTAAATTTTTATTTGCACTATGTGATACAATTTCACCTACCATTATTGTAGGAGATTTCAACTTACCTCTTTATAATTGGAATGATAATACATTTCCTAATTACCCATCAACATATTGCGAATTTGAAAATAGTCTATGTCAAAACTCACTCATTCAATTAATTACTTTTCCAACTCGTAATAATAATTTGCTGGATTTATTACTAACCAATAATCCTATGATTATTTCGAAAATTAATGAATATCCCCCTTTTGGATTTGGTAAATATATTAGTGACCATATATCATTTTCATTTTCTCTACCTTTCCAAGCTAATTTAAAAATAAATCAAAAATTTGGGCTAAATTTTAGAAAGTCTAATTTATATAGTATACATCAATCCCTTTCTTCTATTGATTGGAATTTATTATTATCTAATTCAACAGATATTAATAATATGTTTAATATTTTTTATAATACTTTATATAATATTATTAATGATAATGTTCCAGCTTATAAACATATCAAAAATAAAAAAACGTATCCAAAATATATTCTACGTTTAAAAGTAAAATGTTTAAAATATTATAAAACTAGATTAGATTCACATAATAATTTTATAAATTGGAAAAATATTAAAAAATTATTAGATTATAACATTAAAAAATTAACTATCGATAGAGAAAAATTAATTTTATCATCTAATGACAAATCACGATTTTATAATTATATTAATTCAAGATGTTCCTCTTTTTCCACTATAGGTCCCATTAAATCAGACGATAATACATATATTTTTTCAGATACAGTTAAATCTAATATACTCAATAATCAATTTTCTTCTGTATTTATTAATGATAATGATAATATTCCTCATTTATCTCCACCTAAACATAATTCAACTATAAATAACTTTTTATTCTATAGGCATAACATAAGAAAGCATCTAATAAATCTCTCACTATCATATACATTGCCACCAGATAATATCCCTTCAATATTTTTCAAACAATTCTCATATGAACTATCTATTCCACTTACGATATTATTTAATAAAACTTTATCAGCTGGTGTATGTCCTGACATGTGGAAAGTAAGTTATATAGCTCCGATATTCAAAAAAGGTGACCCTTCAAATAGAGAAAACTATAGGCCGATTTCAATTACCTCAATTATGTCTAGAGTATTCGAGCGTATATTAGTTGAGGAAATTAATTTTTATCTAGAACGTAACTCATTAATTACTGATTATCAATTTGGATTCCGTCACAAAAAATCTGTTGAACTGCAACTATTAAATTGTTATACTAAATGAATTACTGCAATTGATAAAGGCAGTTTTATTGATATCATATATCTTGATTATGCTAAAGCTTTTGATAAGGTCTCTCATAGTAAATTACTTGTCAAATTAAATAATTTAGGTATATGTGGTAACATACATTCTTGGATAAGTAGTTTTCTATCTGGTAGATCTCAAAGAGTAAGAGTTAACAATCAAATGTCTGATACAGTTAAAATAATATCTGGTGTTCCACAAGGATCTGTAATAGGGCCTTTACTCTTTCTAATATATATCAATGATTTAGTCGAAGTGATTGATAAAGATATATCCATTAATATTTTCGCGGATGACACTAAATTGAGTTTTATATCCAATGACATAGATCATAGATATAAATTACAACATAATATTGATAAATTTTATGAATGGTCTAATTCTTGGCAATTAGAAAACGCTGCAAAAAAATCAGCTGCTCTTACATTAGGTAATACTAGTAAACCATTGTATACTATAAATAATGTTTCAATAGTAAACTGTAGATCGTATCGTGATCTTGGTATCAAATTTGATCCATCATTACATTTCTCTGAACATATTGGTGTGTGCTGTACAAGTGCATATTGTGTTATCAATCGTATATTTCGCTGTTTCATTACTAATAATATGCCAGCTATTAGAAAAGCATATATATCATATGCTAGACCCCACCTTGAATATGCGTCGACAGTCTGGCATCCGGGATTAGATGCCAGGACATTCAAAGGACTGAAGATAAAACTAGAGAAGGTCCAACAATTCTTTACGAGAAGATTAATCGAGAGATGCGGTTTACCTTATAAACCTTATAATGAAAGATTAATATACCTAAATTTAGATTATCTAGAAATCAGAAGAACTAGATTTGATCTTGTTATGGTATATAAGCTATTTAACGGATTGGTATCTATGAATACATCATCTATTATTAATATCAAAAAGACCAACTACAATACCAGAGGCCATTCTCTGCAAATTAGTATGAATACATGTAAACTAAATGTAACAAAAAATCTACTAAATAATCGAATAGCTAAAATTTGGAATGGTCTTGATGAACATATTGTATTAGCAAATAGTTTATATACCTTTAAAAATCATATTAAAAAAATTATAACTTAATATTTATTTATACATATTATTTGTACATTATATATACTTATATATATATAAGTATATATATATAATTTTATAAATTATTAATTTTAATTATTAATTGTTTTTATCACCGGCACATGTGATACGTTTCTAATTTACTATTGTTATTTTATATGTGTACTATCTACGTTTTGTTGTCGTTTTGTGAATTTATCACTACATATTGTTAATTATTACTAAATCGAACTTGAAAAATTCATAATAAATATTCATTCAATTCAATTCAATAATAATAATAATAATAGTAGTTGTAATAGGTCAGGTATTGGTCATTTGACTAATGCATATCTGGTAACATTGTTAATGATTACTTATATAATAATAATTAATATGAATATATATCTAGATATATATATATATATATATATATATATATATATACAGTAGAAGCTCGGTAACTCAACATGCCGATAACTCAACATTGCCGATAACTCAACATCCACAAAATATTTGGTTGGATTCGTATCTTTTACATGTTAACAAAAACCCTATTACTCAACAAATATAACTCAACATACATATAACTCAACATCGTTTTTATAATCCTAGCCTATACATTACATGTAAATATACATCAGATAACTCAACATTTATGAAAAATCAAAATATCACAAACATATGTTGTTGGATTCGTATCTTTTACATGTAATAAAACTACATTGCTCAACAAATATAATTCAACATACATTATTCAACATGGTTTTATTTAATAATATATGGATATAAATATATAAACGTAAAAATACAATTACAATTATTATATTATCATACATGTACTATGTTGAATGCATTTATGTGAACAAAACATTAATTAAGTCATTAATTTATACATCCGATAACTCAACATACTCGCTAACTCAACATGAAAACTCCGTCCCGTCAATGTTGAGTTATCGAGCTTTGACTGTATATATATATATTTATGTGTATGTATACACTATATAGGTATACCTATCAAATACAAAATATACAAACATATAGACATACACATACACATACACATATATGTGTAGTTATAGTTATTATAAAAAATCAGGAGTTTAAAAGTAAAATATATAACGTTGAATAAAATAAAAACCATTGAATAAAATATACCATTGGTACATAGTCAAATATACCATATACTATATAATATATATTATACCATATTATATACATAATCAAACTATGTTCTATGTATATACATTATTATAAATAAATACGGATGGTAAACCAAATAGAATAATAAAATAAATATTGTGCATGTACATAATTTATATATTTAATAATATTTATATTTAGATAAATGACTAAATTTATGTATTATGGTAGATTAACGGAGTCTGTATTTTGTAGAAAGTGCTTATAAATATTAGTATATATAATATATTTAGTATATAGTAAATATATAATATATAATATATAGTATAAACAGAATATTTATGAAAACTAATTATAATTTAATACACAACACATATGTTCAATTATATTCATTTCAATTCAATATATAAATACATATATAAATATATATATATTGTATAGTTATTAATGAAATATATTCCGTCGTATAAATATTGTATTATTAACTATCATACAACGGGATACTAAACACACCACTTAGGGAAGTGAAAACGTCCGCAACATAGGCGCGCGTGCCGGTCTATGCGTGCGTTGACAATGGGCCGAATGGGCTCTATTCTTACTAGCAACCTTTGATACACATCGTATACACACACACACACGCATTCGAACCATTTGTGAGCGCCCTATGACTTAACTACGGCCTATTGTCTCGGCGTTGCTAAGGTAAACAATAAGTTTCGGGAACGGGCGATACACGAGTTCGTTATCGATACGTATTAGTGAACGAGGAAGAACGGTCTCGTATGTTACGTAATAAGTAGAAAGTGGGGAGGGGTTTACGATTAGGTTTATAACTCCATTCCCCTATAGGGGGATGCCAAATAAGGAGACATAAAGTACTACCGCTATTTACTTACAAGTAGGTATACATTGATTACGATTAGTCATACATCTTCTATGGCATATCTAATTATCCAGCGAGTTCATTACGTTAATATTCCAGTTAACGTCGTGTACTCCTCCATAGATATTATATATACATATATAATATATATATATAATATATAATATATATATATATATATATATATATATATATATATATGTGTGTGAATATATATATATACAGGATATGATGTAGCATCTTTTAATTAATTTCTAAATTTAATAAATATATTTATTTTTGAATACGATTCCCATAAAAAATTCCCGGAGAGGCCCCAGCTAAATATAAGTTATTTATATTAAAACACAAAATGTATCCATAAATTATTATGGCAGTATAGTGATGTAAATCTTTTCGACGATAGTATTTATTATGGTCACGTGTTATAATGTTGAGGTTAATGTGAATAATATGTAATTTTTTATTTTGTACTTATATATAAAATAAATAATTAATATACATTAAATATGGATATAATAAAATATAGTTATATAATAAGTAATAAATGAATGTAATGCAAAGTGATATAAACATCACCTCTAAAAATCTGTTATATTTAATAATATTACATAATCCATACGCATATATATTCGATTATATTCGATTGTTTACAACTGCTTATAAACATGTTTTTATTATGAAACTGAACATGTAGCATTTTCCCGTATAGGTACACAACACAAGTAGACTTTGATACCCTCATCACAATAGATGTACACATATAATAACATGTGTATACACATAGATAATATGAGTCCTATATATGTCCTACGTGTGTTTATACTGTGTGATATATAATGTGTAATATGTTTCAAACTATATATATATATATTTTATTCGGTATACACTATAGTATATAGTATTTAAAATAATTTATTTTCTCTATAAAAGATATATATAGGTATACATATATATCTAAATAAAGAGTATATATAGAGTATATTTTATTACATTTTTATTATTTATTTATCATTATTGTTTGAATTCAAATGAATCTAATTTATATGATAATTCATAATTATAGAAATCATAGTTAACAATAATTATTAGTTTTTAAATATTAAAATTATAATATATATATATATAAAATATTGGGTACACAAATATCTCAATAAATATAATAGAAATTATATATTTATGGTAATTTAATGTGTATACATTGAAAATATGACATAGAAATAATGGGTTTATACATATACTATAATATATTATGTAATATATAATTACGAGATTGTACATCTTATCATATTAAGATAACAATTAAAGTGACAACATTCGCTTGTTGATAACGAAGTTCTTTACTGATTGCCAACCGTAACCTATAGTATAGGTACTACAGTGTCCATATATTTAAAACATGATCATTTAAATAATGTATAAGAATATTCTCTCTTTCGAGTCGAAATATTTAAATTATGGTCAAATGGAATATTACATTATTTAATTTAGTAATCATTTCAGAATATTAAAACGGGAACACATTAGATAGATTATTATATAGAATACCTAGGTAGAACGTTGCACACGTATTATTATTGATTAGTTAATTAAGTAATTATTAGGTATTATTGAACACCTATGGTAGGTAGGGGCGCTGGAACGATTTTGTATGTAGGGGGGACCAACCAATCAAAATAAATGTTGTGGTTAAATTTTGGGGGACCAATACTTAGGAGGTCCCCCTAGATTTTAAAGTGGGGGGGACATATCACCTGTCCCCCCAATGTTGCAGTGCCCCTAATTGTGTGATGATTGGATACTGACATTGATAATACATTAACTGTGCATAATGTATCTCAAACATAACCATGTATGCGTGGTAACCTCTATAACCCCAACTAAATAGATTTAACCCTATACGATATTGTAATTCGATACCCAATGTCATCATTTTGCCTTTAGACTAGTATTACAAATAATTATAGAAAAATATAATTTCGACTAATTGTATGTTTTAAATATAATATTAAGAGTATAATAGTACAGAATATCTCTAATTATAAAATATCTAAACATATTATTACCAATCACAGGAGTAAGCCCCGTAATACTTTAATATATTCCTATACAAATATAAGAATCTAAATAATAATGTTGAATATATATAGTCGTTAATTACATATAATTTACAGTTAAATACGATCGCTAACTATTTCTCCAAAATAATATTAATTAAATTATATACGATTAATTAATTAATATAATCCGTATGATTTATATTAGATAGATTCAATCTTAGTATCATCTGCAAAAGCTCCAATTCTATATTATTATTGAATGCTATTGTGATAGAAAACATAATATGTTAAGATGATCCAATAAAAATACCCAATGGCATAATTAATATTATATTTTGTAATTTAGAGAATGTATATACCTGGGTATAATTATTTAATATACTATATTGTTCTCCATTTGTTGAACAAACTCTCAAACCATTTATATATTACCAGAAAAAAACAATATCTTCAATTCCTATTAGAAGTTTTTATGAGGTACTTTATCAAAAGATCTTTTGATATAGAAGTATATAATATCAATACATTTATATTTATTAACAGTTGAAATATATTTCTTAAATACAATAATAATTATAGTTCAACTGATTTATCACTAATACGTGTGCATTGTGGTAGTATTAAGAGCAGGTGACACATATGAATGTTATCATGGTGGACATAGGAGATTTATGATTTACTGAAAGCACCATATCTTTATAAATACATTAAATACTAAGGTCATTTTTTTTTTGTATATTTAGAACTATTTATAATAAACATTTAGAATTTTATAATCAATATCATAACTATAAGATCAATAGAATGGGACCTATATATTACCATTTATATAAAATAAAAAAATTCCAGAGATGTCCATAAATGTTAAATTTAGTATATGTAGTTATGAAATATATTTTAGTATTATGAGTTATATCTGAAGAGTATCATATTATATATAACTTCTGATAATGTCATGCAGTTTGATCTAGTAGTTCAAAAGTTGGAGCGCAAATATACAAAATTAGTTTTAAAAACAGAACAGATATATTTGTGTTTTAAAATTAATTTTTTTTATTTAAAATTTATATTGAATATATATAAATTTTAAATGTTTTGATAAGTATAAGACTAAGACAATGGGACCAACAGTGTAGGTCCTACACTATTAGTAAATTAATTAATACAAATTTGTTATCATTATTTGTAATCGCTTATCATTTATAAATATATATTTTAGGAACTTATATTTACTTTGGTGTATCATATTATATATTATTTTAAAGGGAATTAATTGATTTTTCTTATTTTTATATAATACCATTTTTTTTAAAATAATATATTTTTTTTCAAAAATCATATGTCTCGTCGGCCCATAAAGTGAGAGTTTTAATATAAATAATGGATTCAGTTTAAAGTATTTCAAATACCATAGAATATCTTGACATTATACTTGATATAGGATAGTACAATGTTATTGTATCTAGAGGAATTTTATATAAATGCTAACGTTGACTTGGTAATTGGTTATTTATTTCTCTTGTAAATAGTTAACAGTATTAATAGTTTCATTAGTTGTTGGTGTATATGTTATTCTATTTTTGTATAGATATTATATCATTGTCATTTTTAAATATAGATGTTGATAATGGTATTTTAATAGCGTTACCTTCTAATAATAATGCATACCTATTATTTACTTAATATTATATTTACTTTACTTGCAGATATTTCATGTTGAGACGAAAATCTCGAATTACAACATTTAAGAATAATCACTTATTTCTATATTGTATAACTGTATACTCTTCTAATAAAATTGTGAATAATATAATACTGAAGTTATCTCACGATGTATTGTAGACTATAATTTGTAGTGGAGAGTTGAATTGTTTCTAATTTTATCCGATTAAAATTTAATAGAGTATATAGGGTTTTAGTACCCAAACGTGGGTTATTTATTTGTATTTGTGAAAACTTTGGTATTATTTGTATTATTTATATTATTTCGGTAGAGATTAAAAATTAATTATTGGTCAAGAATATTAATAATTATATTTAGTCTGCAACCTTAGTCAATAATAAATAAAATAGTTAAATTATTTCAATTTAATATAGTAGATAATGAGAATAAATTTAGTAAATTATATTCTTGATTATACCTATCATCCAGTGTCTTTTTTAGGGATTTAAAAGTAGGGGGTACAAATTCCTAAAATAATTATTTTGTTTTCAATTGTATATAAAAAGAAATCTATTTATTTATACTAAATACATAGGATTATAATATAATTTTTATAATTGTTTATGAAAATAGCTGATTTATTTGTGGGCACAAATTTAAAAGTAATGAGGGAAAAAAATAATAGTGGGGAAGGGGCAATTACCCAGGAACGACCGCTTACAAAATGTATTGCTTAGATTACCTATATGAGTTATCCAACCGATCATCCTAAGATAATAACATAGGTTACCTACTAATCGATTATATCTTCATAGTTTATTAGTGTAGTATCTATAAGTAATCCAGTTACAACGAGGAAATAACGATCATTTGATTTCATGTCATACTTAAATATATGATGACAATTATGAAAACAACGATACCAGAAGATATATGATAATAGTAAACTTTGAACTCGCTACAAATAGTCTATTCTATTCTACTATAATAACAAATAAAAACGGACTCTATTAATGTATCGGTATCAATTGAATACTTCATGTAGGTTTGTTGTGATGATACTAAACTGGAAATAGTATATTACGTATGTGATAAACATTTACTAAAGTACGATTCTCTGGAATATAGACGATCGATTTGAATCTGTATCATAATTAGGTCATGCATTCAACTTATATAAACAAACTAAGTATGATCATTGTCTTTCTATATAAAAAGTTTGTTTAAACTACGACGTCTAAAGGTGTACGTGTTTTCGTTCGATATTTATATATATACTATAGTCGTACTGTATACTTCCCACACAGTTATCCGTGGGAACGCCCGCACTATGGGCGTTACGGGAGGCGTGGTCTAATCGAATGGCGCGCGCTCTTTACGTGATGTGCCACTACCGCTAGACCGAATCGGGAACTCGAAACACATTAGTTAACAATGGATGATAACAATGGTAGCTGGACGTGCGATACTCGTTGCGGGCGTTCGTGCGCCCCGTATATAAGTCGCGCGCTCCCTCAACAGTAAGTAAGCTTCACAACGCTTCGATAGCAGAGGAAAGCCCAGTGAGTATAGCGACACTATATTTACTTAGCCTAGTACCTTCCATTACGGCAATGTTATCTAATGCGAATATTTATTTCTATCCTCCTAATTAATTTTATATATAGCGCGTATCTATATTATTCAATAATTTGAAAATTATTCTGAACACAGTTAAATCTCACCACTAATGTATAATTTAAAACTTTATTTAATATAGATAATACTTTAATATATTGTCGAATACTTCGATAATAGCATCACGCATCGACGATCTAACGCCTCGTAAATACGAGACCAGCACGTGACACCAGCACGTGACATAATCGTATGACATTATCACGTGACATCATCGCGCGACCCACGTGTTAAACCGACGCCCCCATCTCGTAGGAACAAATTCTCAACATGAAAACCGCAATCATTGTATTCGCCGCCGTCATGGCCATCGTTACCGCCGATCAATGTACGACATTGAGACGTATCAAGGTCAAGCAACAGTGGGCCCAGGCTTACTCGACCGGTATCGCTCGCGAAGATTTCGGAGAAGCCGTATGGAAATCGTTAGTGATAGTCGCCCGCGATAGAGTCACGCCCCCTTACGCGTGAACCGTAACGATAGGGGCGTGACCCGTTCGAAGTGAGTCATTTTACGTATCGATTACGAGATAAACATAATAATGATTTTATTATTATTTATTAGATTTTTTTGTAGTTTATAATAAAATAAATACGATATAGAATAACTACGGTTAATTTATTATAAATAGCTTCTACATCAAACGGTCACCTTCTCCATCGTTGTCACCCGGTATACAATAACAACTTTCATATTTATTATATAACACGCTATGACTCATCAATTGTACAACAGCGTCTTCGTCCAGGCTCCATTATCCGTGTCCCTGTTCTCCCGTGTAAACGGAGCCGACCCCAAGTCCCCCAAGTTCAGAGCTCACGTTGCTCGCGTTAACGGTGCCCTCGATATGAGCATCTCTTTATTGGACCACCCAGAAACCCTCGATGCCGCCCTTCAACATCTCAGAGTTGCCCACAAGGAACGCGCTATTCCCGCCCACTACTTCGACGTTAGTAATAACCACAACATTATATTTAAGAATAATATATATGTATTTTTAAAAAATGCCTGGAAAAATTGTTTACAAATATTTGTATTATATTTTTAGATAATAAATATTTATTATATATAGTCTAACTAGTATCGCTCACTTAACGTACGCGCTCGCGCGAGGGTCGTTACCCGATTATCGCTCACCACGTGGTATCCTAATTTTAATAACACGTGACCACCACAGATCTTCGTAAACGCCCTGCACGCCGTCGTACCCGCCACTCTCGGTCGTTGTTTCGACGAAGATGCATGGAAGGCCTGTTCCGCTTACATCATCGACGGTATCCGTCAACCCGTAGCCAAATAAGCGCTTCGTCTCGCTGATGACTAGGGGCGATACGGCTACCCCCGGCTAACATCGACTGCGGAGCTACGCGCACCGCTCTCTCCCCCCGTCGGGTACCCCCGGGTGCCCGATACGACCCGGGCTTTCCACCGGCCTCGTCACGGTCTACGTTCTCCGTTCTCGGTAACGCACGCGCGTGTGTACGCACCCGTGTGCGCGCGCGCGTGCGTGGTGAGGTCTTCGTACGCGATGTCCCATGAGCAAAACGACGCTATCGTCGTCGACCCACCACCACCACCATCACTACTACTAATTCTATTGTCGTTGTTGTTGTTGTTGTTATTGTTTACCTAGTAACGTTTACTTCGTCGCTGCCACTCTGCTGGTGCGCCCACCCTGTTCTCGATTTTATCCGGCGGTAACTGCTATCGTAACGTAGTATTATACCCGGCATGTTATACGCATACGTTTACACATACGCACGTGCATACGTACGTACGATGTGTTTACAATAAAACAGTTACATGTTATTCACTTTTTGAATTTTTCGTGATTCCGATCGGACAATTATTTCGCTAAATAATTCGAAATATATTCTATAAATAGAATAGTGCACCGTGTCTACACGCTATAGGTAATACATATGTAGGTAACCTAATAATGGAAAAGTAACTAAACTAGCGTGTAAATAATAATATCGTATAGTCTTAATGCATATGTTGTTGTAAGATAGATGGACACGATAGTGTACGATGTAACATAATGATACGCGTATACGTAAAGGTATACCTATATACACAACGTATAGCGTTAACCACATAGATGTTAGGTACTTAATATTACTAATAGATCGGTATACCTATTATGAATAATGCGTGTTTATTAAATTGGACACAAAAAATATCTATAATATTTAAAAAAACAAAATTTGTAAGTTATTACCTGAAACATGTATGTGGTTCTCCTACCATGTGTAGACAATTACATCTAAGTAAATAATATACGAACACATATAGAATATATAATTATAAATATATACTACGTATACTTATAGCCTGTATACTTAGGGGAATTTAAGTTGAAAAATAATCGTTATCCGTAATTACAATAAATAATGTTTACATTTTTCATATTTTGTTACGACTTCCTATATCGTCATATTATATTTAATATTTAATAATAATTTAACGACTAATTAATATTATATAATATAATTAATGTAATATAATGTGAGAAATAATTGATATGATTATTTCAGTTTTTATAAAATTTAAATAATTTATAAAATATAAATGTTAATAATAATTATGATAACAACTTATAAGGATTTGTTAAGATCCTACAGGATGCGGTCCTAAATAAAGTAGAATAATGTTTCAAAGCGCGCGTCGCCTATCTTTTACATTATACATTTTAACTGCAGCGAAACACAATTTTGTAATGTAAAGTATCTATGAGATGACCACCTCGAAACATAATTCTACACGGATAATAAACTGCATGTGCGGATAAGGCGTCGGACACAAATGTAGTAGGACGCGGGTTCAAATACCATCCGGATCAATAAAATAGATATTAGTAATATTTAGAAGTGATCTTATATAAGTGTGTATAATAAATAATTGGCTCTCGTTAAAACCATGGATGCCTTAAGTACGCGGCTTAGAAGATTCTTAGGACAATTTATAATGTCCTTAGAAAGGACATTATAAATATGATTATAATTGAAAACTTCATCTAAGTTCCTGTATAGTATTAATAGACACCATCAAATTAGAATAATATGTTTTACATAATAATATGTAATGTGTTTGATATATTTATTGAAATATTAATGTATAAATTAACATTTTTGATATCAAAAAATACAAAAAAATCAAACTTGTTTTTAATAAATATTCTATTAAGTAGTATTTAACCTATTTAACCTATCTGTATTAAATAATTCTATAATCAATGTAAAAAACGTATATTCAGTCAACTCAGTTCAATTTTTTTTAATATTATATATTTTTATAATTTGCATTTTACATTTACTAATTATTATAAAATATAACAATAGTATTATTAAACTTATTTAGTAATACTAATAGCATATTAGATACATATTATTAATTAATATATTAGTTAAATAGTTCAATATTATTAATAATTATAAGTATATCTTTAATATTTGATTATCTATATATTAATTTATCTAATAATTAATATGTAATCTATATTTAATTTAAGATTAGTTTATATAATATAAAGGTATATAAGGTTATACACATTTATATAACCTGAGAACTATTTATTATATATAGTTTATTATATTTAATCTGTTCTAATTAATTATTTATATTTAATTTATTATATTTAACTATTTATATTTAATTTATTATTTTAATTAATTATATATGTATTGTATTCGAATAAATATATATATGTATCTAATACATATCTTTATAGATCTATATAATCTATTATATTTAATTTATTATATTTATTCTATTATATTAATGTATTTTATTGATTTAATGTATTACATTTAATTTATTATATTTATTATTTTATATTTAATTATTATTTTATATTTAATTATTATTTTATATATAATTATTATTTTATATTTAATTATTTTTCGATATAGAATAATGTATTAAAGTAAGCGCGGTAATAAATCATTTAAAACGTTGTAATATTGATGTAATATTTATTTACGTGAATCCGAGACCGGAAATAGAAACATAACCGACACCGAGGCTAAGCGAAAACACTAGCGGATAGGCGTCGGCGACGATGTCGACGTAATCGCGTGTAACAATAACAGTGGCGGTGGTCATGATAACAATAGCGTCGTGTTGCTCATGGGACAATTGCGTATGAAGACCGCACACGCGCACCAGCGCACACAAGTGTGCGGGTGCGCGAGTTACCGAGAACTGAGAGAACGTAGACAACGGCGCGCGGGCCCGTTGGAAAGCCCGGGTCGGATTGGTGATATCGGAAGAGATGTTGGGTGCGTAGGCTTGGCGACGGCGAAGGTGACGTCACTCTACCGGAAGCGGATATCACGTGGGTGGCCGGTTATGGCTGTTTAATGACGGATACCATCGACGATGATGGCGGTACATGCCTGCCAGGCTTCGAGATCGAAACAACGACCGAGAGCGGCGGGGACGACGGCGTGCAGAGCATCAACGAAAACCTGGCGGTCGGGGTTAGAATTAGTGATTTAGTTAATTTTTTATTTAGTGAATTAAGGAATTAGTGAATTAGTTAATTAGTAAATAGTTAATTAGATAATTGTAAAATAATAATGTTATCTGGTTATCGTGACGTCTAGTTATGAAGTATTATAAATGAATTATCGTAACTTAATAGTTAGTTGTAGTTACACATCTCTGATGCTAGGCGGCAGTACTAACATCGAAGTAGTTGGAAGGGATTTTACGGTCCTTGTGGGCTTCGTTCAAATGAGCGAGGGCGGCCTTAAGGGTGGCGGGGTGATCCAACAGGGAGATGCTCATATCGAGGGCACCGTTGACACGGGCAACGTGGGCCTTGAATTCGGGAGATTTTGGGGCGAATCCTTTGACGCGGTATAAAAGTTTCACGGATTCAGGTGCTTGTTGGAAAACACTGCAAAAATATAGATATATTGTTATTATTATTATTATTATTATTATTATTATTATTATTATTATTATTGTTATTGTTATTATTATTATTATTATAGCCTAATGTGAGTACGGTGGTGATTATTAATATTTAATATTTTCTTACATTTTAATATTTTCGAATTGTAATTTTTTTTAATTTAATCTATTATATTTTGTATGTCACGTTTAATGTATTCGTATCAGTAACTATAGTTACCCTATATCGCGTACGTACAGAATAAGCATTATTCGCGTTAAAATATAATTCATAAACGATAATATTGTATTTACATTTAAATTACTGTAAATATTTGTATCTTACGCTAAGCTACGATTGCGCTCGACTAACGCTTTCCATACGGCTTCACCGAAATCTTCGCGGGCAACTCCAGCGGAGTAAGCCTGGGCCCATTGTTGCTTGACCTTGATACGTCTCAAGGTGTTGCATTCCGAGGCGATGGCAACGGCCATAACGGCGGCGAGTACGACCAATACAGATTTCATGATGATTTGGTTAGGGTGGTTAATTCGACCTGAGGGGAGAGGAGGGGGGCGTGTTATAGGAGGGGGCGTGTTAGAGCGGGGAGGGGGCGGTTTCGGGGATGATAAGCTTGAAGTGTCGGGTTCTCGTAATAGTAGCGGTGATATTGATTGTATATTGATGCGATATTATTATATTGTAATACTGTGTATTGATGTAATACTATTGATGTAGCGAGGTGTATATTACGTCTATATGTTGGGTCTATAGTGGGGTAACCCCAGCGGGTGTTGCGATTAAGAGAAGGCGGTACTATTTATCGCGACATATGGTGACATATTAGAAACAAATTATAATTAATTACTGAGATTTGATTGTGTTAATTAGAATTGTGTAAAAATTAGAATTGATTTTATATAATCGTGATTACTTATTAGAATATTAACTTATTCTATACTATGATAATATATATATATATATATAAATATATATATATATATATATATATATATATATATATATATATATATATATATGTATGCAGCTAGATGTGCTTACCTGGGCAATCCTCCACAAATGAATCGTTGAGAAAGATTGTTGATTACCGAAGCGTTCTAAGGTTTTATACTATTTCGAATGGCGTGCGTCCGGCGAAATGCAATGCGAAACACGGAATCGCGTTTCGGGTACGGCTACGCGCGCCAATCTACGGCAATCGACGTATCATCGACGTACCACGTATTGGACGGAGAGTGTTTCGATGCTCGACACACGTATAGAACAATGGATTCGTAAATGTTGTTTTTATAAGAGATCAAAGTCCCATAATAGGACGATGGAAACTACACATCGCACAGATATATATACACATGTATGTGTATGTAAATACGTGAATATGTGCTATAATGTATAGCCTATACCTGATATAGTAAGTAGGAAACGAATCTCTGTTAGAGTCTTAAACGTATACGATCATCTCTAAATATTAAATATATGAACTAACACACACACACATATACATATATATATATTATACATATATATATTAATTTTTAAATGTATATAGATATAGGTATATATATATATATATATATTTATATATACCCAAGTATGTATTCTAGTAATTATGATTAATAGTATCGAATCGTTACTAACGATGCATTTTACTTATTATATATTCCATCTTGATTGTATTTTAATTGTATTTTAATTGTAAATATTTGTCTCTAATAGTTATATTTAATTTATATTCTTTATTTCCTGTACGATGATTATTTAAATTTAAATGTTACAAATTAATAATTAAAATATATTTTCTTAATCAAATAAATTAATAAATTTACCAATCAATCAATAATACTAATAATAATAATAATAATAATAATAAATAGTTTACAATTATTTACAATTATTAATATATAAGCTAATATTGAATATTATATACTATATATTACAACCTTGAGTCATAATCTTAACTATACTAACTAATAAAGCCGTATACATTTTTATTAAAATGCAATTACAAAATATAATTTATTATAATATTTAATTTATTAAGTAAACACAATTCTTTTTATCTTTAAAATAATATTTTATAGGAAACTAAAAAAGTTATAACATTATCAAAATACAAATTTAAATAAAAAAAGTTATTTATAGGTTAAGACAAATTAATTGAGAATTATAAATATAATTGGAAAATAAGCTAACTTTTATAATAAACTATACTATAGGATTCATATAATATATAGTTACACAATATATTTTAACAGTTAATTCATCATATATGACTTATAAGTTATGACTAATAATGTAACTCGCCATGGAGTATGGTAGAACAATGCGTAGTAGTAACATACTAAATATGTAGTTATTAGACAGGATTAATATTATAATTAAATATTTAAATAGACTACTCAAAAGAAAAGTATTACTTAAAGTAGTTTAAAAGATATATTTACGGAATGTTATTGATTAAACAGATACGAACTAAACGTACTTTCTACAAATCATAAAAATTAGATATACTATAATTATAATTATCAGATTTAGTAAATTCTATATAAGAAATACTGCTTCTCAATATAATTACCACTTTATTAACGTGATACGTTTCATTATAAATATACAACTAATAATATTATAATAGTATGACTTCCAGTTTACATATACATTATATAAATAAATAAAATATGTAATACAATATATTGAATCCTATCATGTAGATAATGTAATCTTCAGGTAATAAGGTATTCATGTAATAATATGAATAAACATTATGTCATAACATTATGAAATTAAAAAAATAATAAAATATATACATATATAAATATTGAAATAAAAAAGAAATAAAATAAAGGATAACTAATTTGGAGAGAACCAATACTACATATTAATTGAGGTTTCAGCATTAGTCAGTATTGTTAGGTACACCTGTACTTTTCCATTTAAAAAACAATCAAGCATTTGTATAATTTGTAGTTATAACTACTTATATACATCTATATATATAGATAAAAATGTTTCGAAAATAAATAAAACTGCTGCTAGAACTCTAAGGTTTTTTATTTTTAAAAGTATTAATACTTTAAAAATATAATAATATATTATTTTATTATCTTCTATATGTTATTAAATGGATTTTATGATTAGTTATTTTGTATGATCTATAATAACAGATATAATAAATATAAGTATAGGCAATACACAATAATGCGTTACTCAGCGATACGAGAACATAGATATATATATATATATATCATTATAATAATAATAATAGTAAACAGTAGCATTCGGTAAACGAGAGGTTAGATGAAATTAGTAGATCGTATACTAAGCTGCGTTACAACTTCTGTTACAGGATAACTTGGTAACATATTATTACGAATAAGTTAAAGGTCATTAGTAGCAACCTAAGACAAACAGGTCATTAAGGTCACGAGTGTAACTTAATTATTAGATATATATATATATATATATATATATATATATATCATACCTATAGATTATACCTATAGATATACACATATTTACTAATTTATTTTATTAATAATTGTTTTAACTTGTAGGAACTTTTCTACGCGGCATATTCATACGGCAGTTGAAATATTGTACAATATACTATTATAGTACCTACATGATTCTTTAAAACGTGATCGCTTATATCCAGAAAACCATGCAATCCTTATAATGATATGCTATAGAATATCCTCGGATTATCATCATTCAATAATGTCTTCATAACATCTTCAGAAAATAATCATTCAATATCGAATGTATTATTTTTTGACATCGAAGTTAATCATCAAACACATCATTTGTAAATATTGCTTGACGACTTATCACTGGTGAGTCATCGGTGATGACTAATGTATGTAATAATGATGCTGTTCTGAGGATATGTGTGTTTTGACGGGAACGATGTTGTATGTTATTATGTCATAGGATGTCTACGCAATTGTTAAAATGCAACTAAAGTAGAGCAACAGTTTAAAATCTACACATAAAGATGTGATATTTAATATATTTAATATATTTTATATCATTGATATATTATATAGATTTTACAATAAGATTAATTAGAATAAATACAATACTGTACTCCCGCTATTACATATTATATAATAACCTAATATATACTTACAATTGCAATATTTTACAGATTATGTACTACCTATAGTTATAATATAATTTGAAAATAAATTTATGATATTTATAAATAATTAACTTAGATATATTCAGATATTAATTTAGAAGATTTATAGTGAAATATAAAATCACAATTAAAAAATATACCAGAATGTATATATTTTCATAAGAACAACATATTGTTGGACGTTTAATATATTTTATCATATAAATTAGAAATTTAGTTAAATTACGATTGTTATTGAGATAAAATGGAATATATATATACGTTATCTACTACATCTAATTAACTGATAGATACAAATGATAAAATCATACGTTACGAGTCTTTAATACAAGATTGAGAGTTTGAGAGATTGAGAGATTGAGAGTTTAAGAGTTTAAGAGTTTAAGAGTTTAAGAGTTTAAGAGTTTAAGAGTTTAAGAGGTATATCTCATCTATAGGTACTAATACGTATTGGTATATGAATTGTTAGGATACATTAGGTTTATTAAAACTAAGAAGATATTAATCACGAATTTTAATCACAAATCTTCAATTTTCTATAGGTAATTTATTTATAATATAACCTTTATTTAATAATAATTTAATTCTAGGTAATTTAAATAATATATATTAGATAATTATATAATTGGTTTCGTGAAATTATTGTTTATTATCATATTTATATATAGCACTTTATTATAATAAATGAATAAGTGTTGGCTGTGAATTACACTAGTTATGAGCAAGCAAGTCCGATGCCCACACTGCTAGTATACGTGGTATGGAGAACACGTTGGTTACACATACGTGTAGGGGAAAGTAACCGAATAATACAGTGCACGAATACGGAAAGTAACCGAATACGGACACTATCGGTATCTCAGAAACCATAAATTCTTCAAAAAAATGTGTAATGAATAAAATATTCATAATTATATAAATTGTCTATATTTTTTATTATTAAAAATATGTTTTGTATATATCACTATAGTGATGATATGTCCATTCAACGATTTATTACGTTTTAAATTTACGAGAAATATAACAACTTAAAACCTTATCAAAAATATACAAGTGTATCGATATAACACATACAAATATATTATTAAAAACTAAAGCATTCTAAACATTATATACATAATTGCTATATTTGTTATCAAATATTAATTAAGTTTAATATTAATAATTATATATCTAGAGGTAATATATATAATTATAAAAATTAATAAATTAATTACTAATTAAATCATATTAAATTATTCATAACATTAATTATAAATAATGTAATAGTAATGTATCTGATTGGTTCATCAATAATATATAGTTGATCTAGTGGTATATAAGGTGTCCGTAGTATAACACAGGGTGAACGTATTATGCCATAGGTATCGAATACGGACACCCCCGTTATTTATTGAATATAAAATTAAATAAAATGTTAAAATCACAATAATATAAATAATATAAATATCTATAATCATATAATATTAATATATATTAATTTTTGAATAACAATATTGAGTCATAAAATGTTGAGACATTTTATTGTTAAAGTGTCCGTGTTAGGTTACTATCCCCTATAAGTATACTTATAAAGTATACTTACAAGGTATACTTACAATGTATACTTACAAGGTATACTTACATGTAGTAATCTACAATACATATAATATACCTACATTGTATTTCAATTATTACAATGGACATACATACAGACTGTATGATATAGTCCATTTATTATATTTTTAATTATGTTATTTTTCGAATGTTGCATATAATATATTTGATTAGATTGTAGTTTATGTATACATAATACGTACGTCTTACGTATAGTATGCAAACATATGTATATTTTGTACACATTATATACATTATATTACCTTTATGATAAATTTTTTGGTCGTGGAGGAGAAACAAAAACTACCGTTTACCATATGCAACGTAATATCGATATTTTACTCTTGATATTTAGGTATAAAATGTCAATAAAATAGGCGTATAGGAATTCGCGAAACATGACTATTTAATCGATTAATAATCATGAGATTAAAATTCGATTCATCCGTAATGTATGATATAGTGATAATATTAAAATTTGAGCTAGCGATACGGATGCTAATAATAATAGTAATACTATTAATTTATTGAACAACAAATAAATACAAATAGCGGATAAAAACGGACCCCTCAATAAGTAATAGACATGTACGTGTTCTAAATAACGATGAGCTCTTGACAATACAAATCAAAATTATAACAATTGTTTCTGTTGTTTTGATTTATAGTTTGTATGGTTAAACACGAGAGACAATACACGGATCGAAACAGTAACTTCTCGATTTCCAGTAATTGACTATTCATATACCCATACAATTATTATTAGTATCTCTTAGTGATTACATAATGTATGACGTAAGGTGGCTAATGTTCTTACATAAATCGTATTCCTATAGGACACGTACTCTATATAATCACATTCCAAGAGCCTATAGAATATCAACTATAGAACTATTCAAAGAGTAGTTAATTAATATAATCACGCTATAACTATGATGCATAGACGACTAGACATAGGATCGAATTCGCTCCTATGCCTATGCTATGATGTATAAAACACACTTTGTATCGTGAAATTTAATCAAATATTCTTTAATTTGTATTATGTTCATACATTAAAACCTAAGGCTCGACGTAATTATTTATTATGCTTATAAAATAACCAATTAACTAATCGGCAGAACTAAGAAGATCATTTTACCTGATCTACCAGATATTATCGTATGCTCTACTTTCTATGACTATTTTTCAGATAAAATTAAAGTTATCTATAATAATCTAAACACCTTTAACAAACAATTACCTGCCATATAAGTAGCTTATGACTGTGCCATTCTAACACCCACATTTACGAAATTTTTCATTTCCACAACTAATAAGATTTATAATCTTATGTTACATCCAACCGTTCTTCACCATCGGAATACCTACCCTACAAACTTTCAAAAATCTAGCTTCGACCTTTGCACCAATATATAAATGTTTCATTGATGAATCCCTTATAATTGTTATTATCTAGTTAGACCTAAAAGAGTTCATTATCAGCAATTTGTTAAAAAAAACCTAACTCGACTGCAATACACTTTCTAACTAAGACCCATATCTCAACTTCCCATTCTAACTAAACCACTTGAGAAGGTATTTACAAACAATTAATCTTCTATCTCACTGCCATTAATATACTTGATCCTCATCAAATCGCATTCTGAAAACTACATAATACAGACTATACTCTCACAATTCAACGAGCTACTGAAATCCCTTGACAACGACCTCCCAATATAACTACTGCTATTATAACTCTCTTCAGCATTTGACAATTAACCTAGACTTACTTATATATAGACTAAAACTAATTTGACTTAAGAATACTGTACTATTCATTTTGGAGTACCTCCAGTATCGTCCTTCCCCCTATACTCGTATGTATTTACCCACTCCATCTTAGCAAACTTATAAAATCCTTTCCTTCCGGCAAGTACAATATTTATGCAGACGACATTGAAAATCACGACGATTGTAACCAACATTCCAATAATCACTTTAAATCCTGTCTCACTACTATCAATAACTGGATCACCAACTACTATTTACTACTTAACCCCAATAAGATTAATATTTCACCCCCGAACTCCCTTCCCACCTCAATTTTCGCCTAAATGTACTTATGTCATACCTTAATCCCTCCTTCTAATTCTACCAAATATCTAGGCATTCATATTAATAACATTTGATAAACATATATCAACCTTGAAATCCTCCACATTCCACCAATATAAACAAAATATATTCTTACATTTCAACATCCAACGAACTAACATGATCCATACTTTAATTATGTCTCGACTACACTACTGCATACCTATACAACTTTTGTCTCACAATAAATACTATACAACCATCTACCGCTTAACTAACATATCATTTATAATAATCTACCGACTAAAGAAAACTACCTATACTATAAGTTGACTGACCTACGAACACAACTTAACTGGCAGTCCGCAAAAAAATAGCTCAACTAAAATTAATATCCATTCTATATTCATATCTACTGATTGAACATTGTTTATTTAAAAACCTTATTACCTTTATCGACTATCTTATATC